>JAWZYU010000002.1:112950739-113407739 GCA_038380435.1 Ryuthela nishihirai | reverse complement strand
TTCCTTGTTACATTATATTGTATAATTAACAGAAGCACCAATTTGCCAGATCTGCCAAAGAGTGCGTTTTAACGTATGAAGTAGAAGTCTAAAATGTAGAAGTCTAAAATACACAAACGAAATTATCATTATTTAATAATGTGGAAAAATAAAATCTGCTTAGTAATGCCGTTAGTGGAAGTAGTTCATATATATATAATAAAATAAATAAATAAATACCCCCTCAAGCAGCTGCTTGCCACAGAGGTCTGACAGGAGCCTGTCAGTTTATATGCCACAGTAGAAGATCTGAGAGGATGGCAGGACCTCAGCTGAAAAACGACACACACATCCACGCCTTACCCGGGGCTCGAACCCAGATCCCTTAGGTCAGTAGCCAAGCGCGCTAACCACTCGGCTATGGGACGGCTTCATATAAATATATATATGGGGAAATAATGAATATGTTGCCGTTTCATGACACTTTTGAAACGGAACTATTAACGAGCTACTTAAATTTTTTTGTCCCAAAACGGTTTAACAGTTTTTTCTTTTTGTCCCAAACCAATTAGATTTTTGGGGAACATGTACTTAAACTTATAGACTAGTACAGTGGAAAGAATAATAAAATTCTCTTAATACTGTTTTTGTTTTTATGGACTAGATTTCCAAAGATGATAGGTCCTTTTAGCATTGAGAGTTGCAGGGCAATGGGAAACATCTCATGCAAGTAAATAAATTTAATGGTTTGAGAATAACACATTACATAGGGCTCTGGCAAGTATCTGGAGAGTTGTGGGTTGGATTCCCACTATGTCAGCGATAATTTTTTCACATGAGTAATCAGGAAATTTATAAATACATATGGTTTCCTGATTGGCTTTATAGGAATATGGTTGGGAAAATATTAAGAGCAAATGAGTTAGTTTGATTAGCAATATCAGGTGATATAGGGAGCCGAAAATGGGTCTCACCGTTACCTTGTCAAAAGTGTCTTGCAATTGAAGATTAAGAAATATTGTGCTAAGTTGGGTTGGGTTGTTTTACCTCTGAGCGGCACTTTTTTGCACACCATGGGCTAAATGGCCAGGTCACATGGACCCCGAAGGCTCAGAGAAGGTTGGGGGAGGGGATCCACTGGAACAGCTGTTGGGAGACAGATGGTAGCCTCCCGTCAAGACCATCCAGCGTGTTCTTTAACGTGCACAGGGTATGGCTCTCCCGCACACAGGGCCACGGCTTAACGTCCCATCCGACGGACGGCGGCCTTTCCAAGCCCATCGGTGTCCCCTACTGACCGTGGGCAGGGCGGGGAATTTTGCGGAGATAAATCTCAACGCTGACCAAGCTGGGACTCGAACCTGGGAACTACAGATTACGAGCCTGGTGCGCTACCGACTGAGCCACCCCCGCCCCTATTGTGCTAAGACTTTCCTTAACTATAGTGCCTATAAGTAATAGTGTGTCAATCGTCAATAGCGTAGCCATTAAGAAGTGGTCCTAAAAAGGGTCCCCTACCGACAAGGGAACTAGAGTCGCATTTTAACTTCGTACATGCGCAGTGAAAAGGTATTGATATAACACCGTTTTACGCCAAATTACTCAGTCACAAGTAGTTCTAAATAGGAAAAAAGTAGTTGTACATAAAAAAAATGATATCGCGAAATATTATGGGCATGAAAAAACATGATACTCTATAAGCAGCTAAAATGTTTCGTTAGTTTCCTCCAGAAATTTAAATATTAAGAATTAGCTTACATAATAAAAAATTGCTCAATTGGGGTGACATTCTCACAAATCCCATTTGTACATCTGTACTTTGGTAAGTATAAGTTATTTAGCAAATTAATCCATAAATCTTTGTGAAAGGACTTACCTTAAGGATAATAATCTTTGTGAAAAGATTTATGTATTCATTGTGAAAAGTTGATTAAGGTATAATATATAATAGAATTAACTTATTGTTAGGCTGTCTAACATATCCTGCTGTTATCATAGTGGTTTCGGAAATGGCTGTTTTTATTTTTACTAATACCACAACTAGGGTTGGGGTAAGTTGCATAGAGGTAGGAAGATAACAGTAGGAGCCCTAAGCACTTGAAAATGATGCTTCGGCAACTGCGCGGCAGCCATGTTGTTCTATTCAAAACATTGATCAGTAGTATAGGTGAGTAACGAAGTGTTGCGCTATAAAAATTTAACTTTTTTCGACATTTGTATTATGGCAGCCTGTTCAGCTTACGGCTGAACGAATCGCCCTTCAAAAAAGATACCAGGAATTACCTTTCATCGGTAAGTTTGTCATTTTTATAAAAATTTAAATAATTATATAATGAAACAAGCGACTTCGTGTTGAAATTACGCCGCTATGAAATCGGTTTCATTTCGAGTTACAAACCTCGATTCTTCACCAGATTTTTTTTTATTTTCTTCTGATTGTACTCAGTGATGAATGTGAAGATGTACTTCTTATATTGATGATTGATTGATTTTACGTTACACTTATTTGAGAATTCCTTCTGCAGGCTTTTCTGAATCTTACAAATGTGATTTTTTTGCAGTTTAAATGCTGATATTGCATATAATGTTTAGTGTTTTATCCATAAAATGTTTTCTGCTATTATCAGTGCAGTACAAATAAACTTTCAAAATCTGGTAATTGTTTGTTATTGTCGTATTCAACGAAATACATAAATAGTTCTGCTATACAGTAATTCTGTATGGAAATATTCATTGCATTAAAAAAAAGCAATATAAATTCCAAATAGCTTAAATGGGCTTTCTCTTAGTCGTAAAAAAATAATCTTCCCGTATATAACGCACAGTAAAACTAAGTATAGCACGTGAAAAGTAGGCTTGATTGCAGCGGCAGATGGTTTGTTTTGAATGCAACAATATGGCTACCGCCCTGCTGCGTCAGCATCATTTTCTTTGGACAGGGAAAGCGCGTTAGGGCGTCTCCTGTCATTCATGCCTCCGTGTCATTAATACCTATCTAACACAAAAAGAATTTTTTATTTTTCTGTATAAATAGAAAAGTTCGATGTCTGCCGAAGGATAGACAACAAAGCGAAATTATATCTGTTTTTTTTAAAAGAAAAACCCTAAAATTTACTTTTCCTCTTTTACCTATTTTCTAAACTGCTTCCAATCGTGAGCACTGAAATTTGTACGAAATATTACCGTACCCTTTTCCAGAATTCATAAGTACCGTGCAATACCATTCACTAAGCACGCTAAACAATCCGAGCTACGACAAAACATGGCGTCTGATTTTGAGATGGGCATCCTCTACGTATATAAAAGGCCTCTAATATAGACTAATGAGTATGTGGTGAACAGCTGGTCTCCTCCATGCTTATTTCATTTCCTTATTCTTGTTTCCGTTTAAAAATGTATAACTTTTGAGAAGAAAAAATCCTGGAGACATTCTCGGTTGAGTATCAAAGGAACCTGCGTTCGAACTTTTGACATGGCATGGATGTTTTTCGAGTTTTTGCTGAGGTCTCGCCTTCCTCATAGACCTCTACCTCGAATATGCTAACAAGATGTTGTCAGACCTTTGTGCTTTAAAGCTCTTTTCATTATTTACAATTTTTTCTCAAAAACAGAAAATCAAAATAGTTTCAAGACATGGAATACATAAAACTTCCGTCTTTTAAAAAACTATTATCTTTCCTCTTATGTCTGCTTTGCCCATTTTCTTTTAAACTGAAATAGTCACTCTAATGCGAGTAAGAAGAGATCAAATAACGTTCACCTCATTTTATTTTGCGAATAATATCCTCTACTATTAAGGAAGCTATCACTTTGAATTTAACGTTGATCAATTATAGAGGAAAAATTGTCGTGAGTCGGATAGAATACGAACCCACGGCCTCCTGATAACGTCAGGTGCTTTGGACCACTGAGCTACCGGCCGACGATTTAATATTTCCTCTGATGTGAACTTTGTACCAACAGTACATAATTCTCCGTGTCTCATGAAGGTATTGTTCCAGCTTCTGTCAGCCTCAAGGCACAATGACAAGCATGTCATGAAGATGGCAACTATATTCTGAGTATATGTTTAGATTGAAAAATGTTTTTTCGACATATTTATTCGTGTAGCCGTCCCGTGGCCAAGTGGTTAGCGCGCTTGGCTAATGATCTAAGGGACCTGGTTCGAACCCCGGATAAGGCATGGAAGTTTACATTGTTTTTCTGCTGAGGTCCTGCCAAGGAGTCTCTAAGGGACAAGAGAGCAAGCTTCCATGCAGCGCCCTCTAAACATGGCAAATTCGTGCATTGCAGTGAAGCCACCTATCTAGAGGAGAAGAGCTATTCCCTGCATTATTTTCCACTTCCGAGATAGGTTTCCAATTGCTTACACCACGTGACTAGTTTTACATACACTTTGACTCTGAAAAATATTCTTTTCCTTCATGAGGTACAATCATAATTTTCTTTTCGTTTAGAGAGAAAATAAGGAGTAATCAAAATTATTTTCTTTAATAAAATCCAATTTTGTAAAACAGGTAGTAGTTATGCTGAAGAAAATTTTTTTAATATTTTGAACACTTTACAATATTGAATATATTATAATAAATTGAGATTTATAAGTCAATGCACGATAACATTTTGTATATTTTATAAAATTGTAGATATTTTCCATAACTATCATTTCTAGTTTTTTACTTGTATAAATGTTCAACAGATGGTAGCAGGTATTCCCGTATCAACCATAAAAAAGAATTATACTATTAGAGCAAAGTGCAGAAACTTGTATGCATCGATATGCTCCAGGGAACAGAAACCTGCAACATACATTGACTTTTCTATATATTGGCAAGATGATTAAGTGTATTAATTTACATATTAATTTTAAAAATTCTGCAAAATTATTCAAAATAAACATACATCGGCTTTTCCAGGTATCGTAAAATGTACTCCTGAACGGGATAAAATACTAATTGAATAACTTTAGGGTCTGCTACTAACTGTATACTCAGAATATATTTGTCATCTTCATGACATGCTTGTCATTGTTTCTTGAGGCTGAGAACTGATGGAACAATACCTTCATGAGAGACGGAGAATTGTGTACTATTGGTAAAATGTTCATAGCATCAATTAGAGGAAATCTTGATAGGTTGCCGGTAACTCAGTGGTTCAGAGCACCTGACATGTTTTTAGGAGGTCGTGGCTTTGTATCGCACCAGCTCAACACAATTTTTCCTCTAAAATTGATCGACGTTAAACTCAGAGTGATATCTTTCTTAATATATGAATAAATACGTCGAAAAAAATATTTCGATTTAAAAAATATCCTCTGCAGTTTTAAATTAATATCATTTGACGAAAATCCTTTCCCTACCAACAGTGTGGGGTCGCTGATGTCGCAGTGATTATCTTGTTTACTCTACGCTGCCATAAACTTAAAGAAAAGTTTCTCATCACGTAGGCTGTGTGCAATTACTTTCACTTCACTGGTAGAAAGATGGCGGACATATTGTGGAGGGAATGTGCATCTTGGTTGATAAGGCATCAGATTTTATTACCAGATCATCGTGTAACATGGCCAACTGCACAGGTTTTAGATTTAGCTTATACTCTTCGAGATGGCGTTCTTTTGTGTCAGCTGCTGAACAAATTGGTCCCGGGGTGTATTGATCTCAAAGAAATCAGTTTACGTCCACAGTTATCTCAGGTAAAATATCCATGAAATTGATGATTTAGTTAAATCCAATGTGTTATCATGTTAGTTTAGCATGTTTGCACTGCTTTCAGGTTAGTGTTAAGGAACAATTTCGTTGAATTACGAATATTTTTATGCAATTAAATTATGTTTATATGTACGAATTACTGTTGTTTCTGTCATTCGACAAATGTAAAACTTTTCAACCCTCGTTATAGCTTAAAGATCTAGAAGTTATTTTTTGGGCTGCATAATCTCTGTAACCAAATAATGTGTAGTAAAATAATAAATTTTATAGTAATCAAAGGATACAATTTCTTTAGCATAAATGTTTCCAAAATTTGTTATTATAATGAAACTTATTTCTGGCCAGCATCAGATCTATACAGGATAATAATGATTCATGGATGCAATCCAAGAATGTACAATTTTCTGTTGCTAGTGAAGATGAATAAGTTGACATTTCCAGTTATGTTACAATGTATACTACCTGCAGAGAACAAAAGAGTGAGTTGATTAACAGTTTTAAAGGAATGTCAAGTGACAGCCCAAGATATTACGACATCCTGGGCAATAACTAAAAGTAGTACCCTTTCAAAAAATTTTGCTGTCATTTTTAACCTTTATATATAAAAAAGATTATTGTGAAACACCTAATGTCTTTGGATCAGGGTTGGCTCAGTAAGTAGTTTACAAGACCTTAAATGTTTGCAGATTTGAGTCCCAACTGTGCCAGGGTTGAGATTTATCTCCCCTAACCCTGACATTGTCCTTGGTGAGGAAGGAGACACTGATGGGCTTGAAAAGACAACTGTCATTAAGCTGTAGGCTAATGTGCAAGAGAGTCATATCTTGTTAAAGAATTTGCTGGATAGCTTTGACAGGGGCTTCTATATATTGTAACAGCTTCAGGTTTGTGTTCCTCTAATCAACTCAAGCCCGTATGACCTTTCATTTAGCCCATTATGTACACAAAAGTGCTTATTAGAAATAAACCTTACAATCTATAAGATGCTATGGCTATATCCCAAAACATCTTGAAAGTATAATTTGAATATGGTTATATTTAGTGTAGATTCAATTATTGACCCTTCTATATTGGTAGCACTGAATTACAGATTACCATAGTGCCAGGTGATAAGATTGTCTCTTGACTGACTGTTTTGAAGAAGTAAGATTATTATGTAGAAATATAATTAATGTAACAAGAAGTGTGGTGTGCCATATTCAGTAATGAATCAGGAAATTGCTTTTAGAACTAGAATTAACACTGCAGAAACATCTCTATCAATGCTTTTTTTTTTCTGTTTCTACCTTAAAAACCAAAATTATGGAAATGAAATAAAAATTGTTTTGCACTCAGGAATAGGCCTATCTCTTGTGATGTCTCCTTAGGTCTGCAACTCTTAGTTTTAAAAATTCATGTTAAAAATTTAGCTTTGACCCCATCTAATACCCAGAAAATGGAATCGTGTATGGCCCATGTATTTTTGAAATGAGTTAAAAAGCAAAAGTGAACTTGAGAACTTTATTCTGAGGTTTCAAATAGAACTATGTCACTTCATATACCAAAACAAAAAGCAATGTATTTTGCACAAAAAAATAATAAAGAGAGGTAGCCTAAAATTTCTACAGGTGTTATTGGCATGGAAAAGTTTAAACAATCATATTTGAAAATTATTTTTCATAATTCTATATTTTGTGAAAGAATGCACAAACATATTCTTTATATTTTAGTGAAAGGGTAAAGGAAAAAAGTTGAAAAAATTATTTTAATTTGTTTTAAATTTTGTATGCATTTGGAAAATTTGATATCACTTCTGTATTTATAATTTGTCAAAACATACTTTTAAAGTTAAACTACCAAATATATACAGGAATGCAGAAAATTAAGTATACCAAAATATACTAAAAATAACTAACATTAATATACTATGTGATATATCCCAAAATGTTGACCATGTTTTGCACACTGCCACATTGAAATCAATTACCCAGATGGCAAAATCTTTATATCTAGCTTTGGATGAGTAAGCACATATAAATGGTGGCAAATTCATTTGTGGTTTCAGAAAAATGCTTATAGGATAGGAAAAAGATCAATATGTGCTTTTGTCTGGATTAAATATATAATACTTTATTTTGAAAACACGCAAATAAGTGGAATTGCTGTTTATGAATATCTTTGACTTGTCCTCCTCATGTTTTTTCCTTGAATAGTCCAGCATTAATTTGGAGTATAATCTGCCATTTTTTACATGTTTGTAATTAACATATTCATGTATTTAGTAATATCTGAAATGTAACATTAATTTGGTTTTGAATTATAGGATAGGTAGAGGGGAAATTAGATGACATGTTTTTTGAACTCAAATGATTTTAACAATAGTAATACTTTTGATTTTTGTGAATCAGATAAAGTACCAAGTTGAAATCTTTAACAATCAAGAGACATAAAATAGATAGTGTTTCCAATGAGACTGAACAAAATTATGCAAATTGTAAACAGGCAATTTTATTTTTCAGCTCCTATTAACTGTGAATTCACAACTCGATGTAATTTTTAAGGTAGATTTTTTTTAGGTAGGTCCAGGGACATATCTAGGTACAACTTTAACTGCTAATGCAAATATGTATAATATTTTTTAAGTAGATAGTACAAATGTATATATAGATGAATAGATAACCTGAAATATCACAGAAGAGAAACAGGACTGTGTTACAAAAGTGTTGCTGTATGAAGGGTTTTACCCATAAATATGGGTCTTTTTGTAGTGTTTTATGCAGTTCTTTAAAGAATTTTTGTTTCTCCTGAAATCGGATGCATTTAGTTCTTAATCTAGGAGGGAAAGAAAGTACACATTTACTACACTATTAAACAAATAAATATTTTAGTTGTGTCTTTGTTATTGCGTTTTCCTATTGTCCAACTAATTTGCACAGTACTGTATTTAATCATTTTTTTTTTCAAGAAATTTGTTAAAAAAAACTCTGTTAAAAAAATTGTATACCAAAATGACATTACAGGCATTATTTTGTGGTAGATAACTATTTGGACAATTTTTGAGACTTCTTGAGACTGTGATTTTACTACCTAATGTGGTATATTTTTCCTTTCAACAGTTTGCAACAATAGTGGCCATCCTGATTTTCAGTAGCCAAGTATTAGGCTTTTTTTTTTATTAAGTTACTTTTAGAAAAAGTAAAAATGAAATATAATTGCTTAAAATATATAATAGAAATTCTTTGTATTCTTGGATATACCAAGATGCAAATTTGCAATTTATGTACTTTAGGGAAAATAAAAATTTTGAAATGCTATGATTTCATATTTTAGCAATAGCAAATTTTGCTATTTTGTAATAATGAAGGCACATTGAAAATATATTTCAAAGGAAAATTATGTTTAAAGATGGCTTTTCATCTTGAAACAATGGGCTTTTAATTATTACTGTACCTGTTATATATGGAATCATTGATCAACTTATTTTTTTTTGCAAAAGGGAACATATGGTGTCATCAGTTAAAGCATAGAAATCTGCAGGCCCTCAACATATTGTAATACATAAACTTAAATTGTTATTAAATTCTCGAGGCATGAAATATAATTGATTGGAATTCAGTGACTTACTATGTCAACATCCTATCCTGTACACTCTGTTATATTTCAGAATGCACCTCCATAAAAAAGTACCAAACTAGCTACTTCTTTTGCCTAATCACTCTTCAATAATTATGCACAAAAACATTTACAAAATGTGTATTCAGTAAGGTTATTTGTGTAAAAATTGCCCTAATCATATTTTTCACGAAAGCTAAACACACGGAAGCTTTGCAGAAAAAGGATTCATTCTTAGTTAGTGAAATGTAAATTGTTGAAGTTTTTGCAGCTGCAATTTTAAAGCCAAGTTAATGTTAATTTAGCAAATAAATTTCATTATTATGCTTTAACCCCTTTTGGATAGGGCAGGGATTGGTTCAGCCAGGATCTCAGTAGGCTTGTAATCTGCAGTTTCCAGGTTCAAGTCCCACCTGTACCAGCATTGAGATTTATCTCCACTAAATTTTCACTCTGCTCTCGGTCAGTAGGGGACACTGGTGGGCAAGGCTGTAGAACCATACCCTGTACATGTTAAAGAATATGCTGGATGGCCTTGATGGTATTCTGCCCTCTGTTTCCCTAACAGCTGCCCTCTGGGTCCTCTTCCCCAAACTTTGCCCTCCAAACCCTTGCAGTCCTTGTGATCTGCCCTTTAAGCCTATTGTGAGCAAAAAAGTGCTGCTTGGAGGTAAAACAACCCAACCTTTATGGATAACTGAGAATTTCAAGCAGTTGTAATTTATAAAAATATAATAATAAATAATATAATTATTCCCTCAAACAGCTGCTTTCCACAGAGATCTGACAGCAAACCTGTCAGTTTATATGCCATAGTAAAAAGTCTGTGAGTAAGGCGGGAACTCAGCAGAAAAACAGCACTAATTCTATATTTTACCCAGTGGTCGAACCCAGGTCCCTTTGATCAATAGTCAAGCAAGCCATTAATTGACTCTTCTGGAAAATATTTACTCCTTAATTGCTTGTTGTTGCTTTCAGGCAGCTTAAATCAGAAATAGAAAATTTTATATGGATTTCTAAATAAATTGTGTCAATAATTAATTTTTCCATTTTTTTCTCACTGACAAAAATAAAGCAATTTTTATATTTGTCCTTGTGACCTGGCCATTGTGTGCATAAAATTGTTATTTAGAGGTAAAGCAACCCAATTTCACGGAAGTGCAAAACTGTACTATCTTTGAATAGCAGAGTAAGTTTTCATGGTGCGGCAGAAAAAGCAATTTTTTATGGTCAGCTAAATGTGTTGGGCTGTTGATTGCCTTAGGAGCTAGGTTAGCTTTCACAACTGCTATAAGATGCCAATAAGAAATATTTACCTTACTGTGTTAGTTTTTTTTACCCATTTTAAAGGTATCAAAGCCTGGTTTTGAGAAAGACATCCTTCGAATTTCATGTCTTAATTTTTTTTTTAACTATTACTGTACAAACTAAAAAATAATTATGTATTTACAAAATTGAAATTAAAATGTACCTTTTAATTTTACGTATAATTCACTTCTGATTCATCAATATATATTATAGCAAAAAATAAGACAAATATTTCTGTTTTTAAACTTTTTAAATAACTCTTGGGTTACCTCTGAGCGGCACTTTTTTGCACACCATGGGCTAAATGGCCAGGTCACATGGACCCCGAAGGCTCAGAGAAGGTTGGGGGAGGGGACCCACTGGAACAGCTGTTGGGAGACAGATGGTAGCCTCCCGTCAAGGCCATCCAGCGTGTTCTTTAACGTGCACAGAGTACGTCTCTCCCGCACACGGGCCACGGCTTAACGTGCCATCCGACGGACGGCGGCCTTTCCAAGCCCATTGGTGCCCTCTACTGACTGTGGGCAGGGCGGGAAATATTGCGGAGATAAATCTCAACGTTGACCCAGCTGGGACTCGAACCTGGGCACTACAGATTACGAGCCTGGCTCGCTACCGACTGAGCCATACACGCCCCCTTAAATAACTCTTGAAGCATGCATAAATAAGAATAACAGGGATGGGGAAATCCACTTGTCAATGGTGGGGGAATTTTCTAGTGTATCATGTTACTTTCAAAGCTTGGAAAAATTAAAACAGTAAAATGTTTCCAGGGGGTGGGGTACATCAACTTTCACCTTTGAATGCAGTATCATTAATTCACGGAATGCTCTTAATGCACATAATAACATACCAAAAATAATATAAATCTAATAATTGGAATCAAATTAAAATTCTGAGTAATGTTTTTTAATATTGAAACCAAAGCAAATTTTGTGGTAGCTATGATTCGTAGAATGCTTTACTTAATGATTTATATGTCATGTGAAACTTGTGATGCGGGAGTGTCAAAAGCTAGTAAAAATTACCCCGTGCTTTCTTCCCTTCTAAAAAAAGGGGAAATATGAAAATGATTGTTCCGCTATATCTTCGGGACGCGAGCGCCGAAAAATGTGTCAATGAAAGCTTGTGACCTGGGGAGTGGCACAGGTCATACCCCCCCCCCCCCCTCGACATGCTTTCTTCCCACGCCAAAAAGGGGAAAATATGTGAAGGATTGGCCCAAACTTAACAAGTTGTATGTAATATGTGTATGGGACAGCAGATGTGTTTTAAGATGTGTGAGGTGGGAGTGTTGTGGGTAATAAAAATATGCCCCCTCTTGCTTTCTTTCCCCCTAAAAGGGAAGCAATCTGAAAATTGTTCTTCTGCTATATCTTTCAAATGCTTACAATTACGAGTTAGGTGCAAATGAATGCTCATATGAGGACCGTCGTAGAATACTTCGATTTATAAGCCCCCGCCCACCATAAAAAAAAGGGGGGGGACGGAAATTTCGCGGGGGAACGCTTTAATGAGTTATATCTCAAAGCTTGTGATGTCTCCAATGTTTAGAGTCACATATCAAATGAAAGTTTCTGAAGATAGGCGTTTTTAATGGCAAAGGAAAACATAGTTACACCAAATTCTGTTTTTACACGGTAGACAGGTTCCCCAAAAAACCGTGTAAAAAATAGGAGATTGATTCCAGATGGGAAAACCTAGTACAAATAATAAGTAGCTTTCAAACAAATCATATCAAAATCTTCAATTAAATCTTTATTTGTTTTTTATTCATTTAAACACATTTTTTATTTTCTAAACTTATAAAGATAATTATATGTACATATATAAAGTAAATAATCCTTCATAAAGAAAATAATGTCACTAATTCAAGAATACAAAAGTGCAAAAGAGATTTTATTCGTTGTCACTTTCTGACAATAGACGCATTCGTTTGCGTAAGACTGGGATTAAATCACTTTCATCGCTTGAAATATTTGAAATGTAGTTAATAAATCAGATGATGAAAAATTGTAAGTTGCCTATCAGCAAAATTTAATAAATTTATATTACGCACACAAAACTTCAAAAAACAAAATTTTTTTTCGATTTCTTATATTAAACATCTAAACACTTCAAACTTTATGTATGTATTGAAGATAAAAATTGAGGGGAATTCCCAGAACTCAATGTTGCCACTTTATTCCGAATGAAGTAGGTTTTGTACAATTTTTCTATAAAATAGAGAAAACCTGTTGTGTAGTTATGTTAGTGTAGTTTTTATTTTGGGGATTTTAGTGCACAAAATTTTATCTGTAGAACATTTTCAAAGTTAAAACTAATTCGAAAAATGTGACCATAAAAGCGGCATCTTTGTTATAAATGTAAATTCTAGGAATATTTTATCAGAATTAAATTCAAATAGAGATTTTTAAAATGGCGCCATTTGAACCATGTTAGATCAAAATAAATCGTGTAAAAAGGGAATTGGAATTTTTTTCTAAACCGTGTTAAATCAAAATCGTAAAACAAATCCGTGTAAAAACAGAATTGGTTGTAGTTTTTTAATTTGTATATTCCTGTATGCTTCCTAAAAAGTAGGAAACAAAACTAAAGCGTATCGATGATGTGCAATCAGTCACTGGATTCATATTTACTTCAAAGGAAGATAAGGTGCCGTTTGACCTACTGAATAAGATTGGCGGTGCCCTATCTATCTTCCTTTGAAGTGAATACAAATTCAGACTGATTGCACCACCGATATACTCTAGTTTTCTATATTTAGGGGGCATATAGGAAGTTTGGTATTTTTAAGATTTTTAACTTATATTTTCAATTGTAGAAACCTCTGACCTTGAAAATTTAAATTAATGGAGGATTAGGAAAATGCGAAACTTATATTAGTACTTATTCAATTTTAAAAGAATTTTCTCTTTAAAAATGCACAAAAAACATTGACAAGACCACAAAGTGAAATTTGCTCGTTATCAAAAAAAAAAAATGAGATAAGACGAAGGTACTCATTGAAGAAGTGCTGAAAGTTTGTGTTATGCTTCGATTTCCTCAAAAAAGATACATATGATGACAACTGAACTTAGAAAGTATAATTTTTGATTACCTCGCATTATTTGATTTTTAATTTTTCTAATTTTGTTCTGTAAAACCTAACTTTTCATTTTGCAAAGTATAGCAGATGCATCGTCAAGCTTATTGTCTTGGGAAGGAATGGGACAATGTCGGTCCAATCAAGACATTTCCTGACTTGAATATTATTTTTTGCCAAAAATGTTGCAAGCATAAAGTGTCTATTAAGTTTATTTTGGTTTTATTCTCAATTTCTTGGTCTTAAGTGCAAATCTTCACATTCCGTAATCTCATTGTTTATAGAAAAGGCGTGCCTGTTGATTTCATTTCGTAACAATCATGACTGGTCATGTGTCAATAGAAATGTGATCACATTTATATTGATACGTTCACTTTCGCGTGATATAAAAGGGCAGAGGCAGTCATAAGTCTCAATCGTGGAGGGGGTCATTTAGGGACATATGAAGGATTTTGTAGTGAAAAGTGTTATTTCTGGAGTACAAAATCCATTATATATCCTTACACATGCCTTCATGTGGGGTACTGAAGGCGTCAAGGGTTTTTCCTTCTTAGAAAAAAAATTGGCTGGCTGTTAAAATTAAAAAATGAAACAATTGTGGGTCGTTTGGAGGGGGCCATAGCCCCTTTGGCCCCCTCCTTCTGACCTCCACTATAAAAGGGATGGTGTTGAAAACGTTCAGAATTGACCTTCTCAGAAATTTTATAATGGATATAATAGTCAAAATGTGCACAAAACAGAGTTGGGTGCCGTATTTGATCCGTCACAAGCATTTTTTATGTTGTATGACAAGCTAAAATAGACAAAGCGTTCGAAAAAGTAAGCGCATGGTTCAGACAGTTTTTTTTTATAAAGATTTGAAAGGAGTGCGGTTGCTGGCGATTTAGCATTCTTTGTTAGAGAGCAAAGAGATCTGTGTTCGAGTTTTGGACTACGATATGCTGATTTATGTGTCTTTCTGTAGAGTTTTCCCTCCTTCCTTACAAATCTCTACGGCGCATAATATTGACAAGCTCTTGTTAAACCATCGAGGCATATGAGCGAGGAATAATTATTTAAACTTGGAATTTGTTGCGCATTTGTCTTTTGTGTTGTCCCATGTGCATTTTTGATGGCCACAAATTTGTCGTCATCTGTATCTCCGGTCATTTACATAGCTGGGGTGGCTCAGTTGTAGCACGCCAGGCTCGTAATCTAAATTTTTCCTTTTTCGAGTCCCACCTGGGCTTGCGTTAAGATTTATTTCTGTAAAACTCCCTGCCCTCGGTCAGTAGGGAACACCGATGGGCTTGGAAAGGCCGCTGTCTGTCGGATGGTATATTAAGCCGTGGCCCCATTGCCGGAAGAGCCATACCCTGTGCACGTTAAATAATGCGCTAGATGGCCTTGACGGGAGGCTACCATCTGTCTCCTAAAGGCTATCCAGTGGGTATCCTCCCCCAACCATCTCTGAACCCTCGGGGCCCTTGTGACCTGGCCATTTTAGTCCATTGTGTGCAAAAAGTGTCCCTCAGAGGTAAAACAACCCAAAGCCTGAATGAAATGAAATTAACTAAGACAAGCAGAATTAATTGGGAAAGGGGCATTTAAAGCAAATTAATTCTGAAAGGTGCGTTTGAAGCAAAAATTCGGAAAAGGATCTACACATTTTATAGGTTCACAAAAACCATTTTGAAATATTCATACCTTTAAAATTGCGCAGATAACATGCTTATTTTTTGATATATTGGGCGTTTTTTTAAAAAGGCACTTGTCAGCCTTTTTTGCAACCCACTTTCAAGACCGATGACTTAAGAGATGGAATACTCGCCAGTAAACAATGCAAATTAGCGCCTATGCCTTCCTGTGGCCTTCAGCATAATTTTTTACTCACATAGTGATAATAGACATGACTTCATTTAAGATAACATTTAAACGTTTCCGGTGTCATTGAATGTTGATTTTGATTTCGTAGTATGTGTTTATGTACAGTTTTTACCATACTTTTAATTACATATCAACTCATCTAATAGAAATATTTACACATTTTCATGTTACGTAACTCTAAAATTTAATTGTCTACTCTTGAACTGTATTTGTTTTTTGCTGCATAGTGAGTTAATTATGTCCTTAACCTTTTTCAAGTCCGCGATACCCTTGTTTACCGCCAGCCAACATTTCTAGAAAGCCCCGCGGCACATTGTTTTTGCTGCCAACACTGGGAGGGACTAACGATAATTAACACTTAACTACTCCTGACATGGATGCTACTTGTCTTTCTGCTGAGGTTTCGCCTTCCTTACGGATCTTCCCTATGGCGTATTACACGGACAGGTTCCTGTCAGATCTCAGTGGCAAGCAACTACTCTTGAATGTAAATTATTTATCGTACTGTAGGCAAGTTTTGTAACGCAGCCAACTTGTGGGAGTCATTTTGATCACTTTTTACTTTCATAGTCATGATGACCTGCAAAGTGTCACTTGTTTTTTCAGTTTTCGGGAAATACGACCTGTATTTAGTTCATAATTCTCGTTGTTATAAAAGAAAAAACCCTCAACCAGTTGCTTGCCGTAGGAGTTTGACAGTAGGCTGTCGTTTAATATGCCATAGAGCAGATCTGCGAGGAAGGCAAGACCTCAACAGAAAGATAGCACAAACATCTATGCCTTATGCAGAGCTCGAACCCAGGCCACCTTTGATCAGTTGCCAAACACGCTAACCGCTTGGCAACGGGACGGACATGTATTGGCGAAAATATTCGAAAACACTCCAAAAGTTGAAAAGCGATAGCCGTAGCGTGGTCGAATAGTTATCGTGCTGGCTACTGATCAAAGGGACCTGGGTTCGTGACTCAGATAAGTCAGGGATGTTTGTGTTTTCTCACAGACCTCTGTCATGTTGACTGACAAGTACCTGTTAGACTTCTGTGTCAAGTAACTGCTTGAGGGGTCATTTATTTTTTAACCATTCCGGTGCCGACTGATTAGCCTCATTGGCTACTGATTAAAGTGACTTGGGTTCGAGTCCCGGATTAGGCATAGAGGTTTGTGTTGTCTTTCTGCTGAAGTCTCGTTTCCCTCATATATCTCCATGGCCGAGTGGTTAGCGCGCTTGGCTACTGAACTAAGGGACCTGGGTTCGAGCCCCGGATAAGGCATGGACGTTTGTGTCGTTTTTCTGCTGAGGTCCTGCCATCCTCTCAGACCTTCTACTATGGCATATAAACTGACAGGCTCCTGTCAGACCTCTGTGGCAAGCAGTTGCTTGAGGGGGTATTTATTTTTTTTAATTTTTATGGCATATAAACTGGCAGGCTCCTGTCCAGACCTCCAGGCAAGCAGATGCTTGAGGGAGGGGGGATTTATTTATAGTTAATAATTGTCCTTTGGATGAAACCTTTTCCTTGTGGGCAAAAGGGAGCCTGAGCTCGTGTCCCGGATAAGTAATCTATGTTTTCTGACTTATCCTTCTGCCTTCCTTATAGATCTCTCTATTAAAAATCTTGTGTTGTTCTTCTCGCCTTCCTCGCAGATTTTCTTGGTGTTTTTATACGTACATGCCCTACTGCCCATACAAGAAAACTGTGGTATAAGTAGCTGCCTCAGGAGTAATTTTTTTTATTTTGTCAGACCACTGTGTAACGTGGACTGCTCTAAGAGTAATTTTTTAGGCTGTTCAAAAACCTAGCTATTGTTTTTCACTTACGAGCTAGATTTTTAACGAGGTCTTCTTTCATAGTTGGATAGGTACTAGTGAAACATTGCTATGCACATTTCCCAATGTTCCATTAGTTGAATTTCCAGCATTAAAGGCCGCTAAAATTAGAAAATGACAAAACTTTCATTCTCTTTGACAACGGGCATCCATATACGCTAGAGACAATTGGATTTTCTAGTTATTTAACTGGCACAAAAATAAACAGAACTGATGCGTTACACTAAAAAGCAATTTATAATAAAAGTTGCAGTATAAATTTGCAGAAATAAATTCTATGAAAAGCTTAAATTAATATTTTTTGCCCTAATGCAGCAATAGACAAATTACGCCTATTTATGCTAATCTTGATATGAGCAGGGGTACTGCTGCCCGATACATTTTCTATTCTAACTCAGGTAAGGGGCAGCCATCCTCTTAGAATTCTCTGCATTGATAGTGTTCGTGATCCAAATATAACGAATTCATTCAAAATTGAAGTCCAAACTCCTTACTCTTTATACCCATTATCACTTGACCTTGCATGCGTATGTGCATACTAAAGGTCACTGCAAGAAATTTCGGCTGTCAGATGTATTGCTTTTTAAAGCAGTCGTTGTCTATATCAGGCCTGCACAATAATAGGTCGCACGCAATACAAGCAAGTTTGTTATTTAGTGTAAAATGCCCCAACAATCCTTTTTCGGGTCTTAAAATATAAATTAGTTAAAATAATTTCAATTCAGAATGAAATATTTGATAAGCTTATGCGAAATTTCGTAGGGCTTCAGAATGTATTAAGTACACGCTACGTTGCTTCGTTGATAGTAGCACTCTGGAAATTTCAAAACGGATCTGACATCATTGGCAAGACATGAGCTAATACCGTATTTCCCCGAAAATAAAACCTAGCATGATTTTTCAGGATGCTTGTAATATAAGCCCTACCCCCAAAATAAGCCCCAGTTACGGGGCTTATTTTGACGGACACATTTAGTACGTCCGTTGCAACACACGACGGACGTATTGAATTATAAAATAATAATATTAATATATAATTAAATATAAATAAATAATATTATTGACATTAATACTTAAAATAAATGATATAAATTATAATTAAATATTTGTAAATACTTATAATCTATTGCTGGACATGAGATATTGGGGCCAATGGTTCTACAGGAAATGGAGTCGCAAGAAATTCAGGCCGCAATTCGGGGTTTGGAGAGTTATGATGATGTTTCAGAAGAAGATGACATGACTGTATTTGAATGAATGTAGATTTTTGTACATGAATAAATGTAGATTTTTGTACATGAAAAAATAAGACATCCTCTGAAAATGAGCCCTAATGCTTCTTTTGACCCGGTCCTTTTTTGGGGAAAGACTGTAATAAAACTACTACCGATAAGCAAGGATAATGGTAAATGCTAACTAAGGAAACACAACATATTATTTAATTGCAGTTAATTAGAAGCAAAAAATCACATTTCGTGTATTATACGAAAAATAAGAAAAGTTTAAATATCGTATTTAAAAAAAATATTTTAATGGAATTTTCTTGCAGACCCTTATTTTTACTCCATGGAAACTTTAAGTTAGGTGGAACACCATTTAGGAGTTATTATAAAAAGAGTAATAATAATAAAATAATTTCGAAACGTAACGAAGTGTTCAGACTAAAAATATTGCTACAGATAATCGGGCAACACAGCGCTCTTGTTACAATTGAACAGAAATGGATGATCTTAAATATTTATACAAACTTTGATTTGTGGAATTTTCTATCGTCGCCATGGCCATCTAAAGAATTTAGGATCAACATACTTCTGTGAGCAATGCAGTTCAGCATCAATTTCATAAGGAATAAACAGAGGCGCCAGCTAAAACTTGTGCCTCGAATCATGAGTGAATATGAAATCCAGTGATTTGTCCAAATCCGATCAACTTTTTGAAGTCCAACCATAGAAATCGAATTAAGTGTGTGACAAAAGTTTTTAATTGAACTTTTTGTAACGAGTAATATGAGAAGAAGTAGAAGTGTTTATTATTGATAGTTCTGCATAAATTATTTGCTTCCCTAGTTACTGTTTTTACTAGCAAGGTATGTGCAGTGCCGTTTTATCCAATAGGCATAGTGCCTAGGGCCTACGAAAATGTTTCACATGAAAAAAGATCTAAATTACGAAAATAAAACTACAAAATCGAAATTGGTAAATTTTTAATTATTTATCTAATATGTACAATTATGCCAACTACTGAAAGTGAAAAAACAATAACAAGTTAAACATTTATTTTAAGGGGCATCTAAATGTAAGAGTGCCTAGGGCCTATGAAGGTCTTAAAACGGCCCTTGGTATGTGGAATTGAGAAGGTAGATCAAGTAGAAGTAACACTATATTGGCTAGCGCAGGCCATGCCAGTAGCGTAACGCAGCCACGATTGTATCTATAGCAAGCCTTGGAATTAAATCTTATGCGACCAGCTTATAAACTTATTTGCGAATGGTAATATTTTTACGCTATTTTAAATTTACTGCTAAAGAAATTGCCCGAAACGTTTGTAAATTTTTATAGTAAAACACCGCTAAACTGTCACATAGTAGAGGGAAAGGGATTGATTAGAGGGGAGAAATTGATTATATTAAGAAAGAACGCAGTTCTGTTCTCCCTTCGTTTTAGTGGTTTCTTTCAAAATATGTTCATTTTGTTTGTTAATTATGCTAATTGATGTTAAATTATGTGTAATTTATACGTTCACTATTTGGCCTCCTTTCCAGTTATTATTCTAAGACAGGAGGAGGGAATGACTCTCTTTCCTCCCTGTAGGTGCTTATTGAAACTGAAATAGAATTTACATGGTAATGCTAATTCTCATCATGTTAAATATTTTCAACCGAGAGTATAAAAACAGTAGATTATATTTTGAAACTTTAGAGAGAATGCTTTTAGGAATTGCTTTAGTATTTAAAAAAAATAAATACCCCCTCAAGCAGCTGCTTGCCACAGAGGTCTGGCAGGAGCCTGTCAGTTTATATGCCATAGTAGAAGATCTGTGAGGATGGCAGGAGCTCAGCAGAAAAACAACACGTACATCCATGCCTTAATCCGGGGCTCGAACCCAGGTCCCTTAGATCAGTAGCCAAGCGCGCTAACCACTCGGCCACACTATATATTATTCTTATTCTTAAACTGAACAAATATAATTCGTATAATTTAGTTTGCCCTTATATAAGATTCAGAAATCTAGTTGACAACAATCCTGATATCAATCACGCTTTGCGAGATTACGGGATTTCTGGCATTTCAACAACCAAGGTCTGCATTATCGAACGGGAAGGGAATTGTCCCGAGATCTGATATAAGAGCAAGAGAAGGATGTATAATATGTTAAATATTTAGGGGGATCTCCTAAGAGTAATTTGCTTTGGTCCATGCACCCCTAGAATCGGCCCTGTAAACAATGCACCATTCTTAAATTTCAGCTTACTGCTAGTTTTGTGACACCTTTTTAACGATCAAACATATTTTAATTTCATGTCATTGTTTTAACATCGAACGTCGTATGTTTTTTAACTTTCACGATTTTACGTCCGAGCCCCTTACACTCGGACATCTTTTATCGGATCATTGTTGTTTTAACGCTGTTTTTCAATTTTTAAAATTTACTGGATATTTTAATCGCTTGTAGTTTTACTCCCTTTTTATTTCTCTACATCTTTAACCCAGTTTGCTTACAGCTGGGTTATTTTTTTTTATTCGTATAACATATTTTTACATTTGTTCATTGTTGCTCTGCATGTTCTTTTTTACTGCAATTTCTATTTTTGTTGGTCTTTGTAGTTTATTTTTAACTTTGGTTAAGGGGTAACGTGATTTTTATCCTTTTACCTATTGGACATATGTTTGGCGCATTATAGCCTTAGTTGCTAATGCGCCATTAAACCCCAACCAA
Source organism: Ryuthela nishihirai (assembly GCA_038380435.1). Taxonomy (NCBI): domain Eukaryota; kingdom Metazoa; phylum Arthropoda; class Arachnida; order Araneae; family Heptathelidae; genus Ryuthela; species Ryuthela nishihirai. The sequence continues at coordinate 113,386,441 of JAWZYU010000002.1, read as the reverse complement.
CCAACCAATCAGCTTACTGCCTGGCCTGAAATTTAAATTTTGAAATGCATTATTTCCGGAAATGAATTTCTCAACTAACGTTTGTTTCATATGTACTAAAATGAAAGAAACAAGTCCGATATAGTTGAACATGCAGGAAGTTGCTGCCACTGCTTTTTTTTTTTTGCATTCAATGTAGTATAAAGGTAATTTTTTTCCTAACCGGTGGACGCAAAATCCAGGTAGATGTATAAAGACAGTAGATGATATTTTGAACGTACTAAGTGTGATTATTTAGAGGTTTTGGTTTGGACAAATCCGTTTTGCAGTATTCAGTACGTAAAGGGAAAGATTCTATTTATTATGAATGGTTTTATGCTTCTTGCAGCAATATATTTTTATACTATATATCAATATATTTTTTTACTCGTAGCAGTTTTTTGATTAAATTTATTGTTTTGCGATTTCGAAGGTGAATTATTGTTGTTTTCCAAAAAATTATTTTATAGTCGTAAGTAACTAAGTTTAATTTGTTGTTACAGCTTGTATATATGTATTTACGTGTTGAGATAGATGGTAATGAAACTAATTGCCTAAGAGTGTCAATAAAACACAAAGAGTACGTCTGTACATGTATATCTTGATATATGGTCTGGGAGATGTTTTTTGAATGCAGTGGATCCTCTGATACAGGTGCAACAGTTCATGAAGGGTGTGGATTTCTTGAATATTGTTTGAGATCAAATACATTATTCAATGTTAATGTAGTTCTCCGATGGTGATGGCATCTTTCAGCAACACAATGGCCCATGTTATTAGTTTCGTATTGTATAAAAATTTTTTGCAGTTTGCTGCGGCTGTGATATTATTGAGCGTGTTGAGAGCCATAAATATCTTGGACTTGGATACAACCTTCCGATGGAATATGCATATTCAAAAGTTATCAGGGAAATTGCGTCTATGTGCATCTAAACTTTACAAACTACAATTTGCTGCAAGCACATATATTTTGGTTTAAAAAGCTATCTGTGAATCTATATTGACTCATGGTTTGACAATATACGGCTCAACTAACCTCACAAATACTAATGACCAGACTTTCAGTGGCCTCATGGGAGGCTGTGGGGTGAGTTAGGAGTGCTGCGTGGGACTGGGGGAGGTTGTCATTAACCCATAAGACATATGTGAAAGAGGGTAGGAACCTTTCAGTTGTGGTAGCTCTATTCCCCATATCTTGAAGTTAAAAGAGTCAATGTTATTATAGGAGAAATCATCGCGCAACCAGATATAGTTTAGAACAATGTCATCGAATACTTAATTATATAAAATTTTAGTAGAAGCTCCATTGTGGTGGTTCAAATTTTTATATTGATTTTAGTATCTAGAAGAAAATTTCTAGTCTTATTTTTTATTTCTTTAAATTTGTCTAATAATTTCCCTTGGTAATTGATTGAACCCGTAAGGTACTATATATGCCGTCGTACATTTCCCTGCCAGGCTCGTAATATGTACTTCCCAGGTTCAAGTCCCAGCTGGGTCAGCGTTGAGATTTATCTCCGCAAAATTCCCCGCCCTGCCCACGGTCAGTAGGGGACACTGATGGGCTTGGAAAGGCCGCCGTCCGTCGGATGGGACGTTAAGCCGTGGCCCCGTGTGCGGGAGAGCTATACCCTGTGCACGTTAAAGAACACGCTGGATGGCCTTGACGGGAAGCTACCATCTGTCTCCCAACAGCTATTCCAGTGGGTCTCCTCCCCCAACCTTCTCTGAGCCTTCGGGGTCCATGTGACCTGGCCATTTAGCCCATGGTGTGCAAAAAAGTGCCGCTCAGAGGTAAAACAACCCAACGTACATTTCCCGCAATTACTAAATATTTTTAGAAGTTGAAAATAATTACTGGATTTTGAACCTTGTGTTTTAAAGCAGAAACTATTCAATCATCCATTGCTAAAAATATAATCCCATACAACCTAAGAAATTCATTTCATCATAGTGAAGAAAGACTAAATTATTTAGGCATACTTTCTTTTCACAACCTTTACAAATACAGAATCACTTTAAAATATTTTTTTGACAATCAATTTAAATCCAAAATCTCTCATGAGAAAAAAACAAGGTTACTGTCCAATAATTATTTCCAGTTTCCAAAAATATTAAAGAATTGCGGGAAATGTACGAGGGCTTATACTGTATAGTACCTTACGTGTTCAATCAATTGAACACGTGGACGCGGCTATAAGAGAATTACAGGATGACTATAATTGCTTGGTGAGATGGTTGAATATTAATTTAATATATATATAAATAACGATAAAACTAAATGGTTGATCTTCCACTCACCAGGTACTTTGAAAACATCAAACCATGTAATTAAGACCCACAATATAAATTGTATATATAAATCCGAAACTTATAAAAATATTTGTGATTGTCATAGTATTGAATTGGTGGATAATTTTAAGTACCTGAGTTTATATTTGGATTCAACCTTTCGATGGAACACTCACGTTTTGAAGCTATATGAAAGTCCCAGATATCGCGCCGTTAAAATTTACAAATTTCGATTCATAGTCGATATCGACGTTTGCCTTATGGTCTACAAGGCAATTTGGGAATCTTTAATTAGATATGGAATTACAATATATGGAACAACTGGCATCACTAACTTAAAAAAAATTGAAAAATTGCAATTATCTGTAATGAAAAATATAATTCCGTACAAGCTTAGAGATAATCTTTCAAATGCAAGTGAAAGATTTACATTCCTCAATATTCTGTCAGTCCAAAATCTCTTTAGATATGGCTTTATTCTGGACAACTTTCTCAATGACACATATAGAAGTACAAATTACACATAAGAATACCAGACTTCAGACAAATAATTATTTTCAAATCCCGAATTTTGTTAATTGGATTGGATTGTTTTACCTCTGAGCGGCACTTTTTTGCACACCATGGGCTAAATGGCCAGGCCACAAGGACCCCGAAGGCTCAGAGAAGGTTGGGGGAGGGGACCCACTGGAACAGCTGTCGGGAGACAGATGGTAGCCTCCCGTCAAGGCCATCCAGCGTGTTCTTTAACGTGCACAGGGTATGGCTCTCCCACACACGGGGCCACGGCTTAACGTCCCATCCGACGGACGGCGGCCTTTTCAAGCCCATCGGTGTCCCCTACTGACCGTGGGCAGGGCGGGGAAATTTTGCGGAGATAAATCTCAATGCTGACCCAGCTGGGACTTGAACCTGGGAAGTACAGATTACGACCTGGCGCGCTACCGACTGAGCCACCCCCGCCCCTAAAAATTTGTTAATAATTACGGTAAAAATCTTAGAGTATAAAGTGCCGGAGATCTTTAACCAGTTACCAAGAGAAATCATATATCTAACTAATTTTAGTGAGATTAAGTTAAAAGTTAAAAACTATTTAAAGAATGTCTGTTAATCTAATCCTGAGAATTTTGTAATATAGTGATGTTTTCACAAAGCCGGAAAACAGCACTATGAAATTTTAAGTGAAAAAGAAGCTAAGTGTGAAAGTTCTGGTGGAAAAGAAAAGTTACAATGAATAATGTATGTATCATTATTGTGTGTAAATGTTACTGTAACAACTTTATCATAGTTTTTTGCGACATTGAAATTGTCAGTGGAAAGCCGAATTGTCAATATTTATCCTTTTAACGTCATACCTGAATTTGATTACAAAGATTACATTCTTTTTTGCCTAAAATCACTGCAATGTCAGTTGGCAATAAAATGTGTGCGTGGCGGAACTTGCTAGTTTAAAGTTGAAACATTTTCCTTACCTCTCGTAAAAGGTGGGGCGGGGGTGACTCAGTCGGTAACGCGCCAGGCTCGTAATCTGTAGTTCCCAGGTTCGAGTCCCAGCTGGGTCAGCGTTGAGATTTAGCTCCGCAAAAATTCCCCGTCCTGCCCACGGTCAGTAGGGGACACCAATGGGCTTGGAAAGGCCGCCGTCCGTCGGATGGAACGTAAAGCCGTGGTCAGGTGTGCGGGAGAGCCATACCCTGTGCACGTTAAAGAACACGCTGGATGGCCTTGACGGGAGGCTACCATCTGTCTCCCAACAGCTGTTCCAGTGGGTTCCCTCCCCCAACCTTCTCTGAGCCTTCAGGGTCCATGTGACCTGGCCATTTAGCCCATGGTGTGCAAAAAAGTGCCGCTCAGAGGTAAAACAACCCAAACCCAACTCTCGTAAAAGGTTGCTTAAAAACGGAGTTACATTATTTTACGGCATCAGAGTTTTTTTTTTCTGAAACTTTTCACTTTGCTTATTTTCAGTTCTCGAATTGTAAGTACAGTTGATTACTAGTAAGAAAGAATAACAGTTTTGTAGCGGGATTTGAGAAGCATCGCTTACTACGTTCATTTAGTTTGTAGGTGTTCCAAACTGGTTGCCTTTGACTTTCGGATTAGACATTTTACTTCTGGCCGCTCTTTTTTGTGTGCTTACAATGGCTAAATTGCTATTTAGATCACAAGGGTTCGGGGGTTAAGGAGATTCAGTCATTCATTTGTCCATTTGTCACTAGACAAATGGACAAGGCCACTCGCCAACGACGATTTGGATTTTATGGCTTAGCCTGTTCCTTTCAATTTACTCTAGAGATGATGCATTATTTTGTATAATTATTAATACATTACTGCATCTTCTTTTGAAATCAATAATCTAATTTATTTTAATGCACATAAAAGCACTAACAGCGTTTGCCTTCAACCTCTCAAGTTAGTACGTATATGACTTTGCTCTGGTATATGGTCAGCGCCGATCCAAGACATTTTGCCGCCCAATCAAAAATAATTTTTATTGCTCTCAATTAAATTTACATTTTGCCGCTCGTGGCCGAGTGGTTAGCGCGCTTGGCTACTGATCTAAGGGACCTGGGTTCGAGCCCCGGGTAAGGAATGGATGTATGTGTCGTTTTTCTGCTGAGGTCCTGCCATCCTCTCAGACCAACTACTACGGCATATAAACTGAACAGGTTCCTGTCAGACCTCTGTGGCAAGCAGCTGCTTCAGGGGGTATTTATTTATTTATTGTTTTAAGTAACTTTACTTTTGTTGCGATCCCCCAAAATTTGTTTTTCCACCTCAAGCGAATTTATTCTTGTTTGCTGTTATTAACTGATTTTTTTTTTGCCGCCTCAAGCGATCATACCATTTTTATACCTGTGCATTTGAAATAAAATGCTAGCTAAATCATTAGTAACAGTTTCAAAATTATTCTCGCAAAGTTATTTAAGAATTTAGCGCTTTGCATTCGAGGCACGTTTATTTTGAGGTGAAATTAGAACGAATGCATCCAATTAGTAGCATCACCCTTAAAAATTTTCGTCTCAAGTATATTTGCCTGGAGTCGTTCTCGACTAGGCCTGAATCATTCTAGAGTCGTTCCTAACTCTTGTATCGCCTTGCTTATGGTAAAAACTGTTAGCTGGTAAGATTTTTCCGTATTTTCTCACCTCTTCAAATGGAAACTTCCCTTCAAGTCTTCCCGTGTTCTATAACTTGCATCGTATGTATTTCTCTCTTTTTTGTGGTTTATGCCGTCCCATGGTCGAGTGGTTAGCGCGCTTGGCTACTGATCTAAGGGACCTGGGTTTGAGCCCCGGGTAAGGCATGGCTGTTTGTGTCGTTTTTCTGCTGAGGGTCTGCCACCTCTCAGACCTTCTACTGTGGCATATAAACTGACAGGCTGGCTCCTGTCAGACCTCTGTGGCAAGCAGCTGCTTGAGGGGGTATTTTTTTTTATCGTCTTTACTGAGTTTTCGCTTCTTAACTATATTTCATGACGATTTATAGACAGCCTTCTCTGCTATCTCAGTGGCTGTCTATAAATGATTAATTGAATTGATATATGATTAATTGAATTGTTTATGGTGCTATCAGACGTTTATGTTATATAATCATTTTAAGAAAGATCTGAATCCTTAAATTCTCATAGTTTCAACCGCTAAAAACATCTCGGTCGAAAGCTTTGTGAGAGTTTTGCATTTTCTTTATTTCTGTTCGGTATATTAGAGTACTCTACGTTTTTCCATCTTATCAGATTTGGAATTTTTCATAGCGGAAAAAGAAAAAGGATGCACACGCCACATTCACCATCTGACAAATGGTACCACCCTCTTTTGGGTGCGTAAATGGCCGCAGGGAATAAGTGCGTAGGCGCGTCCCATTGTTTGGTCGTCATCAGACGGAGGGCAAGTGGTCAATGCGCCCTGCATTAGCGTGTTAATGGACGCTCTTATCACGACACGATGCAGCAGTCGTGTCTCGCACTGTTGCTACCAGCTGGTAGCTGGCTGGAGTTGCGTGCTGCAAGTTCTGCTGAGGCCCGATGGCGTGTTGGTGAGTGTATTTGGGCTGATATATCGTTTGGGTTACTCAATTACGGCAGTTAAGTGAGAAGGTCTACTGGTGGCAACGTGTAGTATGCGGCTCTGTTTTCCATTGGTTGTTAAGAATTTCGTTCTGTCGGATACTAATTAGGACTCCTGCTGTTATAATAGGCGGTTTAAGCAAAGCCATATGCAGATGAGAAATATAGAATAATACAGATAATTAGGCATTGAGGAAAGCGAAGCTTTTTTCTTCTCTGGGAATTGAGATCTCATAGCAAGTGTAGTTGTTAAATTTAGTAATGTATTAAAAAAATGACAAAGCGAAATAAAAAGTACAAACTTCAGTTAAAACGCACTTTTCTAAATGTAAAAAATGGAGAAAATATGTCAGGAAAAACAGGAAACTCTTTATATGGCTAAATGTGATTGGAAAGACAGGGTTATATTTCTTGAGTTTTTTGATAACTTAAACTGAATATTATCTCTAATTGGAATTTTCTATATAAAGCATGTTTTGGAAATGCTTTTCGTTCTTTCCGGCAGAGATGAACAAAGTTTTCCACACCAAAAGTTGGATTATTTTACCTCTGAACGGCTCTTTTTCTTTTGCACACAGTTGGCTAAATGGCCAGGTCACAAGGACCCCGATGGCTCAGAGACGGTTGAAAGGAGATGATCTACTGGTCAGCCGTTGGGAGACAGATGGAAGTCTCCCATCAAATCCATTCAGTGTATTTTTTAACTTGCACAGGGTATAGCTTTCCCGCTCCCGGCCACCCGACGAATGCGGCCTTTCAATGCCCATCGGTATCGCCTACTGACCGAGGGCAGGGCCAGTGGGACTCTAACCTGGGAGCTACAGATTTGGAGCCTGGCGCGCTACCAACTGAGCCACCGCCGCTCGCTATCAAAATTAGATTGAAATCGATTTGAAGTGTAAAATAAGCTTGCAATTTACGCGGGTTTGATTAACGCATTTTTAGAATAACGTGATCACCTATTTATACTTATTTTTTTAATTAAGTGGTATTTTTTAATAACACTGTTTAAACTTAGAACTTGTAAAAGGAAATGAAACTCACTCAAACATTGTTCCTTTTAATTTATGGTCAGACTGGAAAACTATTAGCTTATCTGCATGAACAAATGACCATGCAATCCAAGGACACGATCAAGCAGTCGCAATGTCACTGAGAACCAACGTGATACCATTGTGCCAACGAGAGTTTCTTAAGATCGCCACAGAAGCGACTTAAAAATATGTTTAAAAAATATCTATCTTCCCATAAAAAGTAGAAAATGAAACTAAAGCATATCGATGGTGCAATCAGTCACTGAATTCGTATTCGCCTCAAAGGAAGATAGGGCGCCAGCAATCTTTAGTAGCCAAATGGGCGCCCTATCTTCCTTTTAGGTGAATACGAGTTCAGTAACTGATTGCACCATCGATATGCTTCAGTTTTGTTTTCCACTTTTATAGGGCGCATCTTGGGAACATAGGTATTTTTTAAATTTATGTATTTTGTTACTAAAAACGCCTACTTTCAGAGATTTTCATTTGATATATGACTCATAAACATTCCCCCTTTTTTTTCCTCCCTCTGTTTTTGGAATTGTGTTTAAAGTAGCTCATAACATTCGGGTCATCACAAGCTTTAATTTGAGATATAACTCGTTAAGGCCCATCCTCTGGAAAATCAACACCCTTTTTGCGGGAGGAGAATGGTGATAAAGGAGGAATTCGAAATAGTCTACGACTCTCCTCATGTGGACTGTCAATTAATACCTAATTCGATGTTGTAGGCACTTGCGTTTGAAAGATGTAGCTGAACAATTTTTTTCATATTTCCCCTGTTTTAGGAAGGAAGAAAGTACGAGGGTCAATTTTTTTATAGCTTATGGCACTCCCCGCATTAGAAGCTTTCACTTGATACACAAATCATTAAGTTTCTCCATCGTGTTCGAAAGATATGGTAGATCAACTGTTTTGACAAACATACAAACCGACAAATGTCGAGCGAAGAGCAATAGGAAGATAGTAAAAAGAGAAGAGTAGTAACTGCCATCTCTCCACACACACTCAGAGTGTGTTAGGAAAAAAAGTTTTATAAACAAATACTGTGGACCACATATTGACGAATTTTCTCTGAACGAATTACCTCCCATAGGTTCCCATTGACTCACATAAGGAATATTTCTCGTATAACTAATTGATTATAGTCACCAATTTCGGTCAATGAGAGTGCTATTCTTAAACATCCTCTTCCGTTAACTGGACCACTTTGTAAGGGGGGCAGAATGTCCCCTATCATCTGGTTCCAGTTGGTTCCAGTGGGTGTTGTATGTCAGTCAAAATCCAAAATCGCGCAATAATGATGCAAGTGGACGAAACAGGTTGCGAAAGGGCATAAAGGCCGCCCTTGGAGGCAAAGATGATTGCCTAAGGTTCTGCCTGGAGGTGCCAAGGTTGATGTCCATGTGTGAGTGAAATGAGATAGTTGGTTGAGGTAGCTTGGGAGGGGGGAAACATTACAATATGTGATTAGAAAAGGGGGGACATGTATTGGCTAGTGGAGGAGGCAAAAACAGTTTTGCTCCCCCTGCCTCAGAGAGAGGGTATGATGGAGAGGGTAGAGTTTTCGTAGTCATTCTTTCCTAGAGGAGGGCCTGAAGCAAATTACATATCTTCTCCCAAGCCCTCCCCCCGCCAGGGAAATTAAGATAGGGCTTAGCAAAATGAGGGTAGGGGGTGGTGGATAGTAGAATATAAATAATAAAAAATAAATACCCCCTCAAGCAGCTGCTTGCCACAGAGGTCTGACAGGAGCCTATCAGTTTATATGCCACAGTAGAAGGTCTGAGAGGATGGCAGGACCTCAGCAGAAAAACGACACACACATCCATGCCTAATCCGGGGCTCGAGAGTGCTCTTAAGTGGACTCAACAAGCCTCGACCAATCAGTAATGCCCATTTATGAGCATGATTGCCTTTGCATTGTTTGCTGTGTTTTTTGTTTGTCGATAGAGCTTCATCAGACCAGTTGTTTCAGAATTTTGCGTAGATTGGACTACTGTTTTCATATTTTCAAAAACGTTCACACGTTCGAATCCAGGAGCATAGATCGAGATAGATCAACATCGAGTCTGATACGTATAGAACAAGATTTTGTTAAGTAAATAATTTTTATTACCTATCTTGCTTATTGCTATATCTTTCGAATGGCGAGGGCCGAACGTAACAAGGTATATGCCAAATGAAAGGTTTGACATGGGGAGTGTTATGTATAGGTTATCAAAATATATTTCCCTCTTGCTTTCTTTTTCCCTAAAAAAGGGGAAAATGTGAACGTTCTTCTACCCCAGTTTCCTAACGCAAAAGTACCAGTTAGGTGTAATTGTTAATAAATAATAAATATTTGTTAATTCCTCCTCAAAATAGGGACTAAAATTTAGGAGGGATATCATTAATGTGTTATATCTCAAATAAAGTTTAAGATGCATGTAATGTAATGGGTTACCTCAAACAAGAACCCTCTCTTAAAAAGAGGAGGAATATGGTCAATATTTCTGAGTTATATATCAAATGATATTATTCTGAAGATTGTAATAATTGATAGTGATTAAGACAGATCAAACAATTAGAGGCTTCTATTTTATCAGTATTTATCTTGAACGCATATTAATGATTATAGTAATGAAGTTAATAACCCCTAAGATTGAGGATGCTCCAGCCAGGTGGAGAGAAAAGATGGTAAAGTCTACTGACGCTCCTGGGTGAAATTCTAATCCAGCTAGAGGGGGATATGTGCTGTCCACCCTGTTCCTGCTCCTCTAAAAAACTTTAAAATTTTTAATTTTATGCTTAGCTAAGAAAGTTAGAATATTTTTTTTAAGGTTATAGTTTTAAAGGCTATAGTTTTTGCTTTGTCACTAAAAATACCTATTTTCCTCTATGTGCCCTAAAAAGTAGAAAATAAACCTAAAATATATCGATTGTGTCTGTCATTGAAGTCTTATTCATTTCAAAGAAATGACCCGATTGACCTACTCAACAAGAATGCTTACCTTCCTTTGAAGGGAATATATGTATATAGCCCTTCAAGCAGCTGCTTGCCACAGAGGTCTGATAAGGAGCCTGTCAATTTATACGTCATAGTAGATCTGTGAGGAAGGCGAGACCTCAGCAGAAAGACAACACATCCATGCCTTTCCGTGGCTCGAACCCAGGTCCCTTTGATCAGTATCCATGCACGCTAACCACTTGCCCACGGAATCACTTGAAAGGAATACGAATTGAAATAATTACTATGAAACGAAAAGATATTTTCTAGTTTTGAAAATTTATCTTCATACCTTTTACTTAGTGAGAGTGCTTTTTTTTTATAACCGTAGTACATGTACAAAGATGTAAAATTGCAGCCTTAGGCTTTTACGGAATTAATTTCTTCATTGGGTATTGTTTTGCGAATACCTGAATTATTTTGAATATGCTTGAAATACGTTTATTTTGAAGAACGAACGATATTATTATTTAGTTAAATGCGCAAAATGAATAACGTAGAAATGAAAATAAAAAGCAAAGGAACTGTTTAGTAACATAACACGGTATTATGAAAATTCTATTTTTATTAAACTATTGTGCATAAGAAAAAAGATCAGTCGAGTGTCTATACCTGAAGCCAAATCTTCCATGCATGTATTCATTGCGGCGAAAGTTATTTTTCTTTTATTAATAATAACGATCCCAAGGGAGAATGCTCGGAATTATTTTTGAGAGCTGTTTTAATCGATCGAAGTTTGAAGAGACGAAAGCAGGGGAGAAAGAACTGCAGTTGGTGGCGGCTTTTGTCTTTCTTGACTTCAGAGACAATTGATTTTGTGAAGATTGCGAAGTTAATTGTTTTTGCCCTCAAGGGCAGTAAGATGTGAAGCGCAAGAGTTCTTTATTTCGCCTGTTGCGTAGTTAGTCCTGGATGATTTCATCCATCAGCTGATGCGTCATCTTAGTGGCTGTTTCTCCTGATTAGAAACAGGAGAAAAGCCACGCTCACTAATAATCGCTGGTAATTGCTTTTCTACTGATGTTCATCCAATTTGCAAATTGAGCTTTGCTATGAGAAGCGATTCTGATTAATATTAATCCTTAACGAAATAGTTTTCGCCCTCACTCATTTCAGAATAATGGGCGGGGGTTGGCTCAGTCGGTAGTACGCCAGGCTCGTATTCTGCAGTTCCCAGGTTCGAGTCCCACATGGGCCAGCATTGAGATTTATCTCCGCAAAACTCCCCGTCCTGCTCACGATCAGTAGGGAACACCGATGGGCTTGGAAAGGCCGCTGTCCATCGGATGGGACGTCAAGCCATGGCCCCGTGTGCACGTTACCCTGTGCATACGGAGCCATACTTTGTGCACGTTAAAGAACACACTGGATGTCCTTGACGAGAGGCTACCATCTGTCTCCCAACAGCTGTTCCAGTGGGTCCCCTCCTCCAATCTTCTCTGAGCCCTTGGGGTCTTAGTAACCTGGCCATTTAATTTAGCTCATTGTTGCTAAATTAAATGCTCCACTTAAGACCAAAGTCACTGCTGAACACTGCTTAGCTAACTGGGGGCGGGAGTGGCTCAGTCGGTAGCGCGCCAGGCTCGTAATCTGTAGTTCCCAGGTTCGAGTCCCAGCTGGGTCAGCGTTGAGATTTATCTCCGCAAAAATTCCCCGCCCTGCCCACGGTCAGTAGGGGACACCGAAGGGCTTGGAAAGGCCGCCGTCCGTCGGATGGGACGTTAAGCCGTGGCCCCGTGTGAGGGAGAGCCATACCCTGTGCACGTTAAAGAACACGCTGGATGGCCTTGACGGGAGGCTACCATCTGTCTCCCAACAGCTGTTCCAGTGGGTCCCCTCCCCCAACCTTCTCTGAGCCTTCGGGGTCCATGTGACCTGGCCATTTAGCCCATGGTGTGCAAAAAAGTGCCGCTCAGAGGTAAAACAACCCAACCCAACTTAGCTAACTGTGTGCAAAAAAGTTCACCTTGGAGGTAAAACAACCCAACCCATCTCAGAATAATCGATATTTGCTAGAAAAAAATGCGGCCGTTGATGATACTCACCGAGGGTTGTGTTACCGAGGGCTGTACAAAGGTATCAAAACGTTTTAGCTTACCCAATATTATCGCTATATATAATAATATTGTGAATACGCGTGTACTTTTTAACTTCTGTTGAGAAATGTTTTTTTTTATTTGCAATGTGCAGGACGGAGAAGGGCACTAGAAACTACTAGTTTGTACAGGCCAGCTCATACAAGGACATGCTCCACTTAAGACCAAAGTCACTGCTGAACACTGCTTAGCTAACTGTACATAAACGCCATGCTAGTCCGGGAATCGAACTCTGAATCCGGTAGTTGCAGTGTCACAGCGAATTAACGCGATACCATGGTGCTCATGAGGTAATAAAATTTCCAGTGTAAATATCTTGGCGTTGATCCAAATTAATCGAACCCTTAAAACAAGCTTTTCCCAATCCTCATGTAAAATGCACAATAAGGCACGAGTGTTTATTAAGAAAATACTGAAATTATCTAAATGAGGGATAATCAAATAGTAGACCGTGGAAATTGTACAAAATGAAGAGAAATTCATTTTTTTCAGGGAAGGGAAATGCGAAACGTACTGTATATGAGAGATAATGGAGTTTTTATTGTCTTCATCTCTGGCTTTCAAAATATTCAAAAAGGGACAAAATCTGACATTGAAAGTGTAATTTAGTTTCTACTATGAAAGAATTCTATTAACTGTTGGAGAGTTCTGGCGAAGAACTGTTTGTTTTTATCACAGTTTAGGTCGAACAACTAAAGATCACATAGCAGTGATTGAGTAATAAATTATAACACGAAAAGTGTAATAGACAAGGAACACTTGAAAAAATGAGTTAAAAAAAATTGGTTGTCAAAGACGCTTCTGGGGGACCTGGGTTCGAATCCCAGTCAGGACAACTAAATTTTTCAACTCATTTTGTCAAGTGTTCCTTGTCTACAGGACTTTTAATGTGGTAATTTATTACTGAATAGTTCCACGGCCGAGTGGTTAGCACGGGTCTTTTTGTGTTGTCTTTCTGCTAAGGTCCCGCCATCCTCACAGACTTCTACTATGGCGTATAAACTGACAGGCTCCTGTCAGACCTCTGGCAAGCAGCTGCTTGAGGGGGTATTTATTTTTTATTATATAACGCTTTGAGCATGAGTGACAAATATTACTACCATCAAATATGGGGCGACTTGGCTGCCCAACTCCTAATAATTGGTGGCGCCAATGATGAATCAAAACAGGAAGGCTTATATGTCACTTAGTTGGAGAGTTGGTTAGCTCCTCGGTCGTCTAGCGATTAAGAGCCCAGCATGCTTCTGGGAGACCTGGGTTCGAATCCCAGTGAGGACAACCAATTATTTTCAACCCATTTTTTCAAGCAGTGATTGAGTTCAGTTTATGGGTGTAATCTTAATACGTATTAGAGAAGTGTATGTACCCAATGTTCAGGCTGAAGGCGAGTGTTAGCTCAGTTGATAGCCCACGAGGTTCGTAATTTGATATTCACCCCCCCCCCCCCCCACTGTGTTTCAGTTGATATTTTCTCCAGTAACCTCCGGTTGTCTTGATGAGAAAGAGAATATCAATGTAATTCTCCATACAGGGATAACTGTTTTACCTCTGAGCGGTACTTTTTGCACAAAATGGTCTAAATTGTCAGGTCATAAAGACCCCGAGGGCTCGGAGAATGTTGGGGGAGGTGGTTCCAATCGACAGCTATTAGGAGACATGGTAACCTCTCATCAAGGCCATTCAGTATGTTCTTTTTAACGTGAGGATTTATCTATTCCGCATATGGGGAAAGCACCTGTCTGATGGACGGGTTTTTTTTTAAGCCCATTGATGCCCCCTTTCTCACAGAGCATGGTGGTGGTTTTGCGGAGTGCCCATGTGGCACGAACCTGTGGAATTGCAGGTTGCGAACGTGGCTCGCTACCGACTGTGCTAACCCCCACCTTCTCCATATAGAAGAGCAACGAGAGAAGCGAGACTTCAAAAGAAAGACATCACAAACGTGAAATCCTTATTCCACAGTAAAACCCCGATTCATTTGCTCTGCAGTCAAATACAGTAGGAACCAAGAAAATAGCTGAAAGCAGTCTTTTAATTCGTAGTTATCAATCAGATTTAAATAACTTTTTAAAAGAATTATAAAATATGTATCCAAAAAACTTTTAATTTCACTCATCATCATCATCATCATCATCCTCAAGCAGCCATGGGCTACGGAGGTCCAACCAGACCGTGCAATTTAGTTCTCCAAGCAAGTCTATCCTGAGCTACATCTACTGCATCTGGCCACTGCACACCAATTCTAACAAGGTCCTGTTTGACATTATCTGCCCACCGCATCCTAGGTCTCCCCTTCTTTCTGAGGCCTTTAGGCACACTGTTCATAACCCTATTCGCCAATCTATAATTATTCATACGGGCAACATGGCCAAACCAACGGAGTCTCTCTCTGCACAATATGCTGCTTAAAGGAGGTTGCAAACTCCTTTTCCTAATCTCATCATTAGTTACAAAGTTGAACCACCTAATGCCCAAGATACTGCGTAAGCATCTGGAATCAAAAGCATCTAGTTTCCTGTTATCTTGTTTACAAAGTGTCCAAGTTTCACTACCATAACTAACCCTAGAAAGAACCAAACTATTATACAGTCTAATTTTAGTCTTTAGGTGTATACGCCTATCACTCAGGCTGATGCAAATACATAATTCACTATATATATATGGTTTGTGAGATTATCAAAATTTTACTTTTTTAACTGTGTACATTAAACATATAATGTATTGTATAATATTTATAAAATATTGTTTCATTTTAAATATATGAAAAAAAAATGGTTTATTCCAAACAATACTTCATTTCAAAAACATATTTTTCAGTCGAGGATATGTAGGTTGGAATAATATAGAAGAAAAATGTCATTAGCCGGGTGGAATCTGAACCTACGACCTTCTGATAGCATATCAGGTGCTCTGACCGCTAAGCTACCGCCCGCCGAACAATCATCCTCTGTTAGTGGCTGTAAGCATTATACCATAGAATAGTCATTGGAAATGTAGTTGATTGTAATTGAAGACTGATCCAGATGGCACCCTCCAGTTTAGTGCACACGGCCAGCCTACATCAAGCGCTAAACGGCATGGTATTCTTATTTTTTTGCCAACACGCCGAGAATCGCCGAGAAGAGCACCTGACATGTTATCAGTAGGTCGTGGGTTCATATCCCACCCGACTAATGACAATTTTTCCTCTATATTATTCTAACAAACTACTACCAGGTATCTGAGAAATTCTATTATTGTAATATATAAGTTAATTTTTTTAATATCGGCAACGTTTTTTCCGAGAAAAGCACAATTATATGAAGCAAAAGTTCTCTGTGTGAAGAATAACAAGAAAAGGATCAAGATAACACACTCACGAGCATGCTGTTCTGATGCCTGACGGTACGAATAGCTAGCTGCCTGCTGCAGTTTACTACGGTCTGTTATTAGTCTTCCGAAAGGCAGTCTGGCTCACGTTGACAGCAAAGAACCAGCCCAATCGATGAGAGATATTGAAGCGTGTCTATGGTTACGGAAAAAAGCTGAAAAGATGGAAGCATTGCAGCGAAAACAAGACGTCATCCGTCTTATCAAAAAGTATATTATGTTCAGTCTTTTAAAAACATTAGTTTCTCTAGTTTTATAGAATACATATCAGTTAATGTGATTTAAACATTAACGATAAGAAGAAAATGAATACATGCAAAATAACTGCCTTTCTGGGTAATTCGTGTAATTAAATGTAATAATCTCTAAAGAAACGTGAAAAGGACGAGTATATATTTTTATCTTGCTAAAGGGAAGCCATTTGCATACTGCCTAATAAAGCATAAACTTCCTATAAGATGAAGAATATAATTTAGTCGTAATTTTTTTTTATTTGCGTAATGGAACCGACTTTTTTCTGGTTATCTATCCGAATAAAATGGATTAATAAATATCGAAACATTAAGCAGTTTATATAGTTGTTTAATCAGCCTGTAATAGATAGTAACAATTTTCTGGTGGTGCTCTAAAGCAATAATACTCAATTCATCTCAAGTCCCGTAAAATTATACGAATTCTTTCCTCGGCTCAGTAGTAAATCTAGTACTCTTTAAACATACTCCCACCGCTCAACATTCCCTATGAATTAATGCATTATTTTACTAAGCACTGAATATTTTAATAATATAAAATAAAAAGTATACTCTTGCAATCGATTGATATCATGAAATTAGAGGAATAACAACATATCGTTCTGGCGAATAGGAGATGCTCCTTTTGAATGAATGAAGTTTTTATTTTTCTCCTTTAACGGCCTCAAACTATGAAAATTCAAACTAATGGATGATTGAGGAATCCGAATAGTTAGTATCTATAAAACGAAAAAGTTTATATTTTCCATTTCCCTGTGGTTAACGGGCAAATCATTGCTGCCAACGTAAACCGTTTGATAGTTACACTCTACCACCAAAGTATCAGATTTCTAATATAAGTAGATCGTTTAACCCTTAAAGTGCCAAGATACTATAGTTCCCAGAGTCAAATGCGGTCTCATCCTTTGGGAATTATACTTCCCAAGGTAATATGCTGAAGATTTTATTTTTATCCCATCATCATCATCCTCAAGCAGCCATGGGCTACGGAGGTCCAACCAGACCGTGCAATTTAGTTCTCCAAGCAAGTCTATCCTGAGCTACATCTACTGCATCCGGCCACTGCACACCAATTTTAACAAGGTCCTGTTTGACATTGTCCGCCCACCGCATCCTAGGTCTCCCCTTCTTTCTGAGGCCTTTAGGCACACTGTTCATAACCCTATTCGCCAATCTATAATTATTCATACGGGCAACATGGCCAAACCAACGGAGTCTCTCTCTGCACAATATGCTGCTTAAAGGAGGTTGCAAACTCCTTTGCCTAACCTCATCATTAGTTACAAAGTTGAACCACCTAAAGCCCAAGATACTGCGTAAGCATCTGGAATCAAAAGCATCTAGTTTCCTGTTATCTTGTTTACAAAGTGTCCAAGTTTCACTACCATAACTAACCCTAGAAAGAACCAAACTATTATACAGCCTAATTTTAGTCTTTAGGTGTATACGCCTATTTCTCCACACTCTCCATAGATTCTTAAAAGTCCCATAGCCAATTTCTGGGGGGGAGGGATAAAAATCCCTATTCTTTATAGGGATAAAGAATAGGGATTTTTATCCCTCCCCCCAGAAATTGGCTATTTTAAATGCTTTTGTTTTGTATCAATACTGAAAGTTTGTGAACTAAATTTTATAATGAATATAAACCTGATGATTTTTATTATATATTCAATAAAGTAAAAAAAGATACATAGCTGCTGCTGCCATTATTGTGACTTTTTTTCGCACCCGAGCATTTTAGTTGTGTTCTTCATTCTTTTAATGTTTCCACACCAAAATTTAAAGGAGAATATTCTTTGAACACTTGCCATTAAACTTTCTTGATCTTTTGAAATTCCCTCAAACATAACCTATATAATGGTTTAATAGTAAATGTCAGTACCAACAGTGAAAGTATACAATATAGTAAATTGAAACTTTCAGCAGTACTGTAGAAGAAAAAAGTATGGAACTATATAGTTATCCTGTTTCAAGTAAATCTGATCATTTTATTCTACATAATAATATAATAATTTTTTTAAGATATTTAATATTCTGTTCATTAGTTATTTCATAATGAGGTTCAAATGCAATGAAATTTCTTTTTTACTCTTATTTTAAATTAGCACTATTAAAATTTCATATGCTTCCTGTTTATCTCAGATATTTAATTTTCTAAAAATTTACAAAAGGCTTTTTATTTTGGTATCTAACACGACCTTTTTCTTATCTATTATTTCAGTATAAGATATCAAGGTTGTTTATTTCTGGAAGCACTTCAGAATTAACCCCGGTCAGCAGAGTAAATTCTTCTCTGTAAACCAGACACGTTAAGGGTTAATGTAAAGGTTCTCAACCTTTTTTTAGGTCCCCTTTCAGCGATGTATGGAAACTTCACACCTCTATCAATTTTCCTCGCACCTTCATTTACAAGTCTTCTTGATTGGTTTATTTTTAAAAATAAATAAAATTTAATAAAATGATTACCAAACCGTTTCTCTCGCACCCCAGGTTAAGAACCTCTGGTTTAAAGGTTTTGGAATTTTCCATCTTTAAAGGGCGCTACTAAAGACATTGTGAGATTCGTAAAAGTGCGAATCATAATATTTTATCAATATCTATCCAACTTCGAAAACAATTTTTAATTTATCTCTAAAAACAAAAATAAACATGAATTTTACACACGGGCAGATGACTAAGTAAATTTTTTAGCCCTTTTTTCTTAAAACGAGCTAAAATTATTTTAAGACATTAGTATTATTGAAATTTTAATATATTGTGATAGTTTTTATTGAGAAAATGAACTACGCTTGCAATTAACATCTGGTATAAATGAAGTAATCCCATACAAGTTACTCCAAGATTTTTTATTTGTTAAAATTTCCTTTATAAAATTGGTATTGAGACAGTAGCCGTCCCGTGGGCGAGTGGTTAGCGCGCTTGGCTACTGATCTACGGGACCTGGGTTCGAGCCCCGGATAAGGCATGGATGTATGTGTCGTTTTTCTGCTGAGGTCCTGCCATCCTCTCAGATCTTCTACTGTGGCATATAAACTGACAGGCTCCTGTCAGACCTCTGTGGCAAGCAGCTGCTTGAGGGGGTATATTAAGACAGTTAATCACGATATTTTTTTCGTAGTTTTAAATAACTGTATGTGATGAAAACATTAACTTTGGAAATGAAAATTACAGTGAGTACAAATTTTGTTTCATTATCTCCATTCGATTAGTGTTCTATTGAAAGGAGAATGGATACGGTTCTGTGACTTCAAAAAGTTGCAAAATCCCTGTTTTAGTCTAGATTAGTGGTTGTCAACTACTGTGCCGCGGCATTTACGTGAAAATGTCTTAAATATAAGCTATAGATATCTCAATAGAAGTCTTTAAATAAAAAATGGGGCAAGAATTATTGATTATGTATTTTTTTTGGGGATGCTATTTGTGGTAAATTGTTAAATTGTGGTACATCTGGTGTTCCGCGAATGAAAATGAAGATTGGGTGTTCAGTGCTGTCAATAAAAGAGTTTCTGTAATTATTAAAACCTATTACCTTTGGTGTGCCTTGACAAGTGGATACCAGTACTAGGTGCGCCGTAACATGAAAAAGTTTGAGAAATATACAGGTCTAGGCTAATAGTTGTCAAAATCTGGTCTGCAGGAATCTTTTAGGTGGTTCGTGGACCATTCCGAATTACAAGTCGTTTTCCTTCGATTATGCCTTGGTTCCTGAAAGTTCTACTGATATTAATAAATAAATAAATACCCCCTCAAGCAGCTGCTTGCCACAGAGGTCTGACAGGAGACTGTCAGTTTATATGCCAGAGTACAAGATCTGAGAGGATGGCAGGACCTCAGCAGAAAACAACACGAACATCCGTACCTTACCCGGGGCTCGAACCCAGGTCCCGTAGATCAGTAGTCAAGCGCGCTAACCACTCGGCCACGGGACGGCGTTGAGGCAGTAAATACGAGCCTGCTTTTCGAAAGATTAATAACAGACTATGGTAACTGCAAGTCAGTTAGCTAGCTATTCATACCTTCCAGTATTCTCTCGTCAAACATCACAAAAAAGCATGGTCTTGTGTGTGCTTTTGATTCTTGTATATTATTATTATAAAATCAGCAAAATATATTAATCCGATAAAATCAACGGTATTTCCAAACCATTCGTTGCTATCGTTTTTCAGACAATGCAATAGTACTGTCTTGTAGTTTTTTGGGTCTGGTTTGTCTGTGCATTTGTGAGCAACATCACTTGATATTTTATTAAAATTTTTTGTTTCCAGAATTTCGAAGTTATTTTTTTTTGCTGCGGCAAGAGGGGAAAGGATATATGGACCACTGGTCTTTGTGCCTCGCTGAAATAGACTGCGGGATCTTTCTGCCCCATGAAAGTGGTCCACGACTCAGTAAGTTTGAAAATCAGTGCTCCGCAACCGGTACTCGGCGGCTGTCCTGGTAAATGAAATGTAAACAAAAATGAACAAAAATCAACACAAACTGGCGAATATCTGTTGGTTTTATACCATTGTTGCTAAGGAGATAAAATTTTTTGAACATAAGTTTGCATTTGTACACTGTTAGTGTTTTATCGTGGAAATTTGCATGCTGCGTCAAAAATGATAAAGCCTAGTGTTCCGTATAGCGAAGCCAGTGTCTGTATACAGTACTGTGCAAATTAGTTGGGACAATAGGAAAATGCAGTAACAAAGACCAACTAAAATATTTATTTGTTTAATAGTGTAGTTAATAGTGAATGTCACCCCCCCCCCCCTTTAGCTTTAATTACTTCTTTCACCCTCTCAACCATTGATGCCACTAGCTTTCCACACATCACCTTCACTTCAGGGTCGTGGTACCACACTTTCATGACACTTTCTATCATTTTGGTTTTCGTCGTGCAATCCATCTTAGATATGCGTGCTTTAATAATGGCTCACAAATTTTCAATGGGGTTTAGATTGGGTGAATTTCCTGGTCACTCCAATACCTTCAAATATTGCTGGGTAAAGAAGCTCTTTAGCAAGCTTAGAATTGTGGTATGGAGCCAGATCCTGTTGAAATACCCCATCGCCGTTAGGAAACAGCTTCTGCAGCGTTGGGGCCATTTTCGCCTCAAGAACGCCTATGTACTTTTTGCTGTCCATTATTCCTTCAATGGGGTGAAGCGTCTGTGGTCCGGAAGCTGCACGCGCAAGTTTAGACTTGCAGCAGAAAGTTACGAACAAGTTTAGACTTGAAGCAGTTTAGACTTTGCAGTGGAAGGGACTTAGCGTTCCTTCACTTGTCCCAACTAATTCGCACAGTACTGTATATATATATATAAAAAAATTAGTAAAGCCAGTACTTCGTATAAAATACACAATGATGACAGAGTTCCTCGCAAAATACCCTGTTTTTCATAAATTAAGGAAAATCCCTGTTAAGTCAATGAGAAGCTAACGTCAAAGCTCTATAACTTCTAAAATAAGTTTTTTAGTTTTGAAAAATGTTTTTTTGTTTTCAACAATATTCGTTTAGTATTAATGAGTTACGGAAGTTTGAGTATTTAACAACAGCAATGCCAGACTTAAGAAACTTACACAAAACTGAAGAATAGTGAAAGAATTCTTTATACAAAGTTCTAAAATACAAATTTATTTTATTAAACACTTTGATACAATACTTATTACTAAGTTTTAATTAACTTCTGAAGTCAATTTTTTGGCTGGCATTGTTATCGCTAAATATTCAAACTTCCATAACTCATTAAGTACTGAACGAATATTGTTGAAAATCGAGATATTGATTTATTTGATTGAGATCTTTATCTGCAATCACATTTTTCAGAACAAAAAAACCCCAACTTATTTTAGAAGTTATAGAGCTTTGACGTTAGTTTCCCATTGACTTAACATAGGGATTTGCCTTAATTTATAGAAACCAGTGTACTAATAGCAGTGTTCTGCGCCAAATGCTTATTAAAGTCAGCTGCTCCGCATAAAATATATAACATCAGATTCTCGATGTAAAATACGTAGTAAAACCAGATCCTTGCCATAAAGTGCTTAGTAAAACCAGATATACGTGTAAAATTAGGTGTGACTTCAAAAAGCAAAAAAATTATGTGCATTGTTTTCAAATTTGCCTCTCAATAAGTCGGTGTGCACGTTAAAGAACACGTTGGTAGGCCAGTGAGTCCCCTTTCACCGACCTACTCTGAGATTTTGGGATCCTTGTAACTTTGCCAATTAGTTCGTTATGTGCAAAATAAAGTGCCGCTCAACGTATAACACATATTGCAATCTTGTTTGTATTAAACGGACATTGCTCATATAATAAACATATAACATCACGATAGATGTACTAATGACACTAAAGTAAGGCTATTTACATAAATAAATTGCTCATTCTATTGATCCGCGACTATTAGTATTTAACCAATGTATGCAAGGAGAATTGAATATTGTAGAGCAGTTTTAAACCGAGATATTCCTGATATGGTTTTTATTCAAAATTTCGCAGCGTACCAGTTTCTCATTCAGCGTTCGAGGAACAATTATTATCGCTGACTTGACGCTGTGATCACGATGGAAGTGAAACTTCATTACCCCAGATTATAAACGCTTATTTAGCATAAGCTTTATTTTTAATGTTTCTAATGTATTGCAGTCGGATCTGTTATTAGTTCGCCGCCGCATTAGTCTGAATATGTCAGAAGAAAAGCTGAAAATAGATAAAATTAGTATACTTGCTTTACGTTAATAGAATTTAAATAAGGAAAATAAAATTTAGTTTTTCAAAATATATTTCCTATTTTTTGAGGCTAGTAAGAGTCCCTATCGTGCATTGTTATAAATGTTTTGCTTATTTCTCAGAGTTTCAGAACAAGTGTTTCTGGAAACAGTAGGAAGTACAAAGGTTTATCTGCTGGGGTTGTTTACAAAAAAATTTTGCCAAATGCATTTTGCAACAACAACAAGCGTAGTACGGTGGTAAAAAACATTACAAATTAATTTACGTGCGTTGAACTTTAATTTTGCTGAATAACGATAACACTGAAGGCTATTGATGTTCGACCAAACATGATCGAAAAAAAAAATCGGTTAATTGAAACTACCCCAGATGTCATAATACGCAGCGCTGCAATCGATCATTAAGTTGCATTTGAGCGAGCCCAATGGGATCATTAATAATTCGGAAGTGAAACTTATATTTTTAAAACATGAAATGCCTCTTTATAGAAAGTTGACTCCTTTTTCTTGCTGTGTATAATCAGTATGTTCCGTCTGACTCAGTGGTGTAACGAGATTTGTAAGGGCAGATAACTGTAAGGCAGTAACGAGATTTGTAAGGCTAATAGTCTGCTTCAACAGGTCTAAACTTTTTTTCAATTTTAATTTTACTTCTCATGCACGAACGATTCAACAATATGATCCATATATATATATTCAACAATTTGCTCCATGTGATTCAAGGGCGTAACGAGATTTGTAAGGGCCCTGGAGCAGGCTAGTAAAGGGGATTCATCCCCTTCATTACATAGGGCAATTCAACAACGCTATCGTATAAAAAACAATATATAAATATCTTCAAATAAGTAAATGTAAAATGTAAGCGTGAAATCAATATTTACATTATATTACAAAAACTTCTGTGTTATGTGAATGGAAAGTCACATTCAGAGCTTCCTAATTTTGAAAATAAGTTTTTCTTGAAGAAATGTCACTTGAGATAAATTGTGAAGATCTCACTCAAATCTTTGTAATCCTTGATTTTCAACAATATTCGCGTAATATTTAAAAAGTTGTGGAGCCTGAAGTATTTAAAAGCAGCCTTACTGATCATAACAATGTACCTCAAAAGCCCACTAAAATACAAATTGTAATTGTTACAACAAACTGCTCATTAAAATGCAAATTTAGAAGTTGGTGTAATGATTCAATTGATTTTGAAAATGTTTAGAACGAATATAACAGCAGCGTTTGCTGTTAAATGTTTCCAACGTAATGTTAAATGTTTCGAGTGATATTTTCGGTAAAAAACGTAATTTCAAAGTTAGGGAGCTCTGAATGTGACTTTCCATTCTCATAACATGGAAGTGTCCTGAAATTTTTTGTAGTATAGTGTATATAACGATAGATAAATCATATAAGATCGTCCTGGTGGCTGAGTGTTAGCCTGCTTGGGTAGTGATCGAAGAGACCTAGGTCCGAGCTCCAGATAAGACGTGTTTCTTTATCTGTGTGTTGTCTTTAATGCTGCGGTCTCGCTTTCCTCACAGATTGCTTCTACGTCGTATTAAACTGATACGTTTGTGTCAGAACTCTGTATCAAGCTGCTGCTGGAGGGGTAATTTTTTTTATATTACATTTCTTCCCCTTGAGGCTTCGAGCCCCGGCCAAGCTGCGCATTTTTGCTCATAATAGTTACACTCCTGATCTAATATTTATCTCAGCGAGTGTTCGGAAAACATAGGTGTGTACGAGATAGCAGAAATATAAAACTTTCCCACTGCGACAACATTCTTAAACCAATTCTAAACGAAGTAGCTTCAGTCATCAGAAGGGATCGATAATCGCGAAGCCTGGAAATCACTGTTCCAAGTTCTTTCAAGTCGGAATAATTTCAATAGCATATGACCACTTCATTTATAGCGGATTTGCATGTAAATCTCTAGGATTTGTAATGAATAAAGAATGTAAGAAAAATAGTATTTAATCAAGAAAATCAATTTCCTTGAAGTTTATGAAAGCGCCGTGTACCGCACCATCACTTTTATTAGTGAAAATGAAGCAGCTACCTTGCTCAGCTCGCCGTCTTTTTAACTGGTATTTTAGGTGAGAGAATCCTGCAGTATAATTCAGCTTGACGGCAGTCGTGCAACAGCAGTCTCAAACAGCATAATTAACTAGTGGATGCGAGACACGTGGAGACATGAATTATTTAGTGAGGTAAAGGTTATAGATCATGTTTTGTTCTAACAAGCGAAACTCCGATAGGAGTTTTTAATTATTTTTACGAAGAGAATATATATTTTTTTAAAGAATATCGCAAGTTCAAAGAGTTGGAAGACTCGAGCTAAATGTTACGGAGCAGAAATGAGAGTGAAAAGCAAAAAAGGATAATGCATATTTGATGACTCGGTGTCTTTTAGAAAAGACCCGGCATGCTCATTGTAATGAAGAATGTTTTTTTTCCCTTGTCGTTAAAATTGTACTTGCATTATAGATGTGCACAGGATTTCAATCAATATGCTCTCAGCAAACAATAAAATGGAAATCGACTTTTCTACTGAAAAAAATAATGCTCGAAACTGGTCTCATCTTCGGTATTTTTTTAGCAATATTTTTACTGTTTCAATGCTTGAATATAAGAGATTCATGTATTATAGACATGGGCAATGGAGAAAGTAGTGGGGATAAGAGGATGTGCTCTGTAAATTGGAAATAACCTAAAAGTAACCCATCAACATTGCGTCTTCTGGAAACAGTGTAAAATAAACCTTCCTGGAAATGCAGAGGGTTGGCTTTGTCAGTAGCGGGCCAATCTCGTAATCCGAAGTTCCCAAATCCGAGTCTCAAGTGTCTGCATTGAAATTTTCTTCGTTAAACCTTACCTTTCCGTGATGAAAAGGGACACCTTTGGGAAGGCTGCCGTCCGTCGGATGGAATGTAAAGTCGTGGTCTTATGTACAAGAGAGCCATGTTCTGTGCTTATTAAATAGCACGTTGTATGGCCTTGAAAGGAGGCTTCCATCTGTCTCCTAACAAGAAATGATCCAGTGCATACCCTTCCCGAATCTTCTCTGAGCTCTTAGAGTCATTGTGACCTGACCATTAAGTCCATTGTGTGCAGAAAAGTGCCAGTCAGAAGTAAAGCAACCCAATCCTGGAAATACAGCTACATGCTCTACTGACCACACTATTCAGGAACTCGGAACTTCCACATATTAAAAACGAGGAGGGCGTCTTGTGGTCTGATGTTAACGTAGGTTGTTAAAACCAGGTTTTCAGCTTAGTGTACAGCTAGTGTTTCCAGAAAGTAAAATCAAGGAGAGCATTCGAGTTTTAAAAGGTGTGTGTACCTTAGGAGATGAAATACACAGTTTAAACTGAACACATTACTTCACAGGGCCGGGTGTTTTACACTTCATGCGCCCCTAAGCACAGAGCGTATTGCGTTGGTCGATTTTTAAATTCTCGATATTCTTTAAACGTTCACTTTCGATTCTTAGGAAAGAGAGTGCTTTGAAAACAATGTAATAGTTCTTTTTACCATGGATAATTGCAAGTAATTTTTTGCTCCTCCTGGGTTCAAGCCCCGGGTAAGGCATGGATGTGTGTGTCGTTTTTCTGCTGAGGTCCTGCCATCCTCTCAGACCTTCTACTCTGGCATATAAACTGATAGGCTCCTGTCAGACCTCTGTAGCAAGCAGCTGCTTGAGGGGGTATTGAAGATTAAAAATGACGTAATTTGTTACTTAAATTGTAAAAATTAAATATGGCGCCCCTAACATTCCTTGTGGAAAATCCGGCCCTGTTTTTGCATGCAACGTATTCACACATTTTAAAGTTTGTATAATTATTTCAATATTAGTCAATTTGAATGATTTTTTTTAAACTGATAATTTATTGATAAATTTCCCATAACTCTTTAAATACTAAACGGATATTGTTGAAAATCAAGATTTTAATAGATTTATGATGTTTAGTTTGTCTTCAATCACATTTTTCAATGAAATGCGTAGTTTAAAAGTTATAGAGATTCGAAGTTGATTGCCATTGGCAAAATACAGAAGGTAGGGCAGTGTATATTCTTTATTTGAATGGCTGAAGGGTAGCAGGAGGTATTGAAGTAATATTTTACTACCTGTAGGTTTTGAATCTTTTCTCAAACCATTAGAAAGAAAAGCATGCAGGTTTTTGCATTTTTTTTTTTGTTGTGACGAAGAGTACAACCGAAGGTTTTGAAATAAATATTTCTATGTACAGTTTCTATAATTTAGTAGCTAGATTTTGACTGGAAAAGGAGTGTTTTGATGGAAAAAGCATTCGATTTTTTTTTTACTTTATGCTGGGGAAGAAAGGAGCACTTTTTTGGTGGAAAAAATACCACGAAATTTTGTAATTTTGAAGGTGAAGCGTTTTGAATATTTTCTATTCAGTTTTCGTATTTTTTAGTAAGATTTTGTCGATAAAAGCAGTTTTTTGGTTAAAACAGTTCTCGAAAATTTTGGAGCTGGAGAGTACATAGCAAAAGGTTTTGAAATATATTCTATGCATAGTCTCTGTATTTTTGTAGCAAGATATCAATGGAATTAATTATTTTTTAGTGAAAAAGCCTTGAAGTTTTTGCATTTTTTTTTCGAAGGGAAGAGAGTACTTTTTTTAAAAGTTAAAAAGTGAATGAGAAATTTCTGGGGTCACGACTCTTTCGCTTTGTGAAGTTGCAAACCGAGTGAAACCGTTGACACGAGGAAGCTGTAAGCAAGAATGGTTGGAATTTCAGAATAATAAATTTTATTTGCTTATCAGGCCTATGGTAGGAAAGGGAATAAGTGGGGGAAAAATTACGATAAAAATTTGAAATTTACATGACTGGAAAAATAAAGTTGCAAAAGGGGGAACAAAGTGCATTTTGGTTACTGCTTGGAAAGAACTAATGATTGATTTCGAAGTTTTAGAATATTCATACCGTGTGTGGTCAACGAAACAGCATACCAATGACCATTTGCAGGCTTTGCTTGCGACGACATTTATTTATTCGGGAGGTTTTTAGTTTTCGTAAGCTGAAAAACCTGTAAATATTGCCAGTTAGCTGCCCTCGTTAAGCCTTCAGATACAAGCAATTTGCTTTGTTGAACTTTATTACTAATAATTCTGGTGCTTTTATAGATTTAATACAATTTGTTTCGAAATATTTTGACTGTAGAAATAAAATTCCCTTTTCTCAAAATAGTATATTACACAATTTACAACGGTAATAATTTAAATTGTAGGATAATTTCCAAAGACGTTATAAATATCATTCATGACCCGTACTTCATTCCAGTGACCCGTGCTTAGTTGAGGAGCGTAAAAAGGGATCAAGGTTTGAATTCGGAACAAGGCCTTGATATTTTCTTTCTGATGTATAGTGCCTTTCTGTTGAAGTCTCATCTTCCTCACAGGTATTTGCAAGTATAAAGAGTGCTACTCAGAGGTAAAACAATCGAACCTGCAATAGAACAAGCCATCCACAGTACGGAAATTACTGGTTTAGGAAAGCATTTTTTTTAACCTGAATAGATTTCTGTACCTTTCATTTATAGTTCGAATTTAGATCAAGACTAATAATCGAGGTTTTGACAAAATAATTCAAAGTATGACATCGTTAGAAGGCGAAGCAATCCGTCCTTGGTTAGCATTTAGAATATTGCCTTGAATTATTTTAGCAGTATGAAAACGACTCTTTGCAGTTTCGGTCTGGATTGAAGCCAGGTGCGCAGAGATTTCGGCAACAAGGTAGTTTTCTCCTAAGCTGTTTTTAGCTGGTAGAACATTTCGTCTTTATCTCACTGAGAAGGGGTCATCAATTATTTTTAAGCAACGTCCGTTTACTTTAACTACTTGTACATTCAGTTTTGAGATCCAAAGATTCTGTCGTGAATAAAGCCAAGGCCCGAGGCAAATTTTTTCGCAAAGTCCGGTAGTCAGTTATCGTTTTCGCTCATATGAGCTACATTAAAGAATTTTTGCATTTTTTACATTCATCTAAAGCAAGAACCTGCAATCTTGGCAGCAGGACGTATGTGATCTTCAAAATAAAACTTTAAACACTATTAAACATTTGCTTACAAATCAGAAATTATAGTGAAATAATTACCAGAAGGAATCATTTGACGAATGAAGCTCTATTCTGTGTTTTTCATAACCTCCTAATTTAGTAAAAACGGTCAAAAATATTAAAACTAGTACGGTAACAGTTAAAAGGACTCATTGTACTAATCAAATAAATAGTTTCAGGCGATTTTTGCATATACTTATTGTGTATTGATTGCAAAGCGGTAAAGAACAATTGTACACACACACACAACTCACTTTGTGGTCTTTAACTGTTAGGTCCAGTGCTACATCCAGTGTCCATGGCTCCTATGGCAAAAAATCAGAAATGCGCCTTTCTATAGTTACAACATTAACTTAATGAATAACTTAATTAAAATGATTATTCTTACATCTATAAAACAACTCTTTGTACTAAAAACAGAATATGTGTTTTATTTTTTCGTCAATTTTTCTTTATGTTGGTAAAATCGTTAATGACATTTCAGTGAATAAAAATGATATAGAAAGCTTTTTCTCTTATTATATATTTTTCCATTCTCTATATACAGGATATGGCGGCCTCACCAGTATTCGGTTCGAGGCCCGATTAAGTTATGGTTGTTTCTTTTCTCTGTTGCCCTTCTGCTGGAGGGGGCGGGGGTGGCTCAGTCGGTAGCGCGCCAGGCTCGTAATCTGTAGTTCCCAGGTTCGAGTCCCTGCTGGGTCAGCGTTGAGATTTATCTCCGCAAAATTCTCCGCCCTGCCCACGGTCAGTAGGTGACACCGATGGGCTTGGAAAGGCCGCCGTCCGTCGGATGGGACGTTAAGCCGTGGCCCCGTGTGCGGGAGAGACATACCCTGTGCACGTTAAAGAACACGCTGGATGGCCTTGACGGGAGGCTACCATCTGTCTCCCAACAGCTGTTCCATTGGGCCCCCTCCTCCAACCTTCTCTGAGCCTTCGGGGTCCATTTGACCTGGCCATTTAGCCCATGGTGTGCAAAAAAGTGCCGCTCAGAGGTAAAACAACCCAACCCTTCTGCTGGAGGTACACAGCCTCATTCTGCCTACATTTCTGCTCCCAAGGTTCACAGATATTCTCTATGGCGTATTAAACTGATAGGCTCCTGTCAGACCGCTGGGGTAAGCAGCTTCTTAAAGGATAATTAAATTTTTTTGTTACATACAATAATTATAATATATGAAAATTTTGCATATATGAGTAAAATCAACAATTATTATTATTTTTCCAATTTAATTAGCCTTCCAGTTAGCTTCAAATTCAATATGTGTGCAATGCGCACTTTGAAAACTTCTCTTAATTTTGGGCACTTGTTGCTCAAAACTTGAAGGGCAAGCCACTGAATACCCAGAACTGAAGTCATCAGATTTCTTTTATCTCCGCAAAATTCCCCGCCCTGCCCACGGTCAGTAGGGGACACCGATGGGCTTGGAAAGCTAGTTCTGCTTAAATGTCTTTTAGAGAATTTGGTTCTGATCTTACCTAAGTATTTAATATTAGAAGAATTGATCCTAGTAACTTGTCGCTAATCATTTGCATCGAAAGGTATCTTGGTATGAGATGAATTCTGGTATATTTATTTGAGTCTGTTCATCGGCTATGGAGATCTGCCCTATTGTTTGGTTAATCCAGTGTTTTTCTGCTGATCTTCTAGCTTATAGAGAACTTGTTAGGTTGCAGTGCATTGCCGTTATATGTATATTTCCTTTGAATGGTCTATATTAAGTAAAATTGAAGAGGCAAAGGTAATAGGAAAAAACTATATTGTACGCAGAGTTCTCTTTCCTCCTTTGCGAAACGCTCTATTCTCGTGACTTAGTTGGGTTGGGTTGTGTTGTTATACCTCTGAGCGGCACTTTTTTTTGCAAACAACAGGCTAAATGGCCAAGTCACAAGTACCACGAAGGGTCAGAGAATTTTGGGGAAGTGGACCCACTGGACAGATGGTAGCCTCCCGTCAAGGCCATCTAGCTTGTTCTTTAACGTGCACAAGCTATGGCTTAACGTTCCATCCGACGGATGGCGGCCTTTCTAAGCCCATCGGTATCCCCTACTGACTCTGGGCAGAACGGGGAGTTGTGTGGAGACTCGTGATTTAGTAATTATTAGGAATTCAGTACGTAAATTAGGGGGAAGGGGGGTCTCGATTAAGGAACCAATTCTACAGGTACAAAAATCGGGGCACGAAATAGACTTTTAATATCTGTTAAGTCTGTTGTTTAAGGTTGTTATAAGCGTAACTAAATTCTGAACTTGAGCCGTTAACTAATAAGTTTCACTTTTATATATTTATTCCCGCAAAACTCCCACCCTACCCTCGGTCAGAAAGGGTACACCAATGGGCTTAGAAGTGTTGCCGTCCGTCGCATGAGACCCAGGAGAATAATAGTCTGTGCACGTTAAAGAGCATGCTGGATGGCCTTGACTGGAGGCTTCCATTTGTTGTGTTCCCTTATGAAACGTTCTCTGAGGCCTTGGGGGGGGGGGGGGGGGGGGGGGGGGGGGCTCAATCGGTAGCGCGCCAGGCTCGAGTCCCAGCTGGGTCAGCGTTGAGATTTATCTCCGCAAAATTCCCCGCCCTGCCCACGGTCAGTAGGGCACACCGATGGGCTTGGAAAGGCCGCCGTCCGTCGGATGGGACGTTAAGCCGTGGCCCGTGTGCAGGAGAGCCATACCCTGTGCACGTTAAAGAACACGCTGGATGGCCTTGACGGGAGGCTACCATCTGTCTCCCAACAGCTGTTCCAGTGGGTCCCCTCCCCCAACCTTCTCTGAGCCTTCGGGGTCCATGTGACCTGGCCATTTAGCCCATGGTATGCAAAAAAGTGCCGCTCAGAGGTAAAACAACCCAACCCAACTGAGGCCTTGGGACCCTATGACCTGACTGTTTAGCCCATTGTGTGTAAAATGCTGTTCAGAGTTTAAACAACCCTCTTTTATGTCAAGTTGTATTTTCTTTCCCCGTCCCTGACTCTGCTTTTGCAAATCATATATATATATACCCCCTCAAGCAGCTGCTTGCAAATCATGTGATGTAATAATTATGGATGAGCCTAATAACCTAGATATGATTTTTTTAAATGCACAATTTTATAAAAATGTCAATTTTTAGATTGTGTACTCCAAACCATTGTATAGGCCAGGGGTTCTCAACGTGGGGTACGCGGTGAAATATTTTGGGGTACGCTGTGAGAACTCAAAAGTCGCTAGATCTAACAAAGTCTCTGGATCTAGTAACAAAGTCGTTAAGTTGGCAACACTGCTGTGCAAAAATGTCATTTTTTGTGTTTATTGACATATGTAATTTATGGATACAAAATTTAATGTGTATATATATATGTATGTTTTATTTTATTCCCATTGTTATACTATAACTATAGTTTTATCTATTTATGCAAGGGCTACGCCAATTACATACACATTTCCAGGGGGTACGTGAAGCATAAAAGGTTGACAACCACTGGTACAGGCTATATGATCGAAACAATAACTGAACACATCCGTTAAAATGAAGTTTACTTTTTGGTAACCTTGCACTTCTGGGGACCATATTTTTACACTCGGCTTTTTTTTTGTTAAATCTCCGAGCAATTGTAAATCTCGTATGAAGGCTTATTGGAAATTTAATAAGACTGCATTTTTTGTTATCTGTCTAAGCATATGGAAAAGTTTGTGTAATGTCTGCTGCACCATTTTCTTTCGCCATCTTTGGTTTTAACGTGCGCTTGCTCTATTGAGTCGGGAAAAATCGAAGCTGGCACAATTGTAACTGGTGCAGTTGATGCCATTTCGCTACAAATACGTAACCTTTTATTTCGACAAAACTAAGAATTGGATGTAAAGTTATTAACTTATTCAAAATACCCTGATGGTACAATTCTACCATCAGGATATTGTGACAAATCCTATTCAACAGTGACAAATAGTATCAAATGTCTCTTTATGTATAAAAAAATCAGTAAATCGGTTCAGGAAAACATCACGCAGTTTTCGCAACTTCCAACGAGCATTCTGTGGAAATCCTGCTTGCTCTTTTCAAAAGCTTTCTGCTGCTGACAAAGTGGATGAACTTATCTGTCATCGTCCACTGCTTAATGTTTTCACTTGTCTTTTCATTCCTTTCTTCCAGTTTTTCGTTCGCTACTTTCGCGACATGTTTCTGCTGTTAGCGTTTTGGTTCTGGGGTTGACATTGATTGCAAAGACCGACTGTAGGGCCGGAACAAGAGGTGGTTGACACTCGAGGGAAAATCGGAGGAAAAGAGGGAGCTGAAAGGAGAGTCAGGTTTCACGTGGGGACTATCCATAAAATGAGAGCGATACGTATTAAAATTGTTCGGATCCGAATATTTCTCTCGACTCATAGGTTCCGTACCTTTTGATCTATTTGAAAACTGATAGTCTCTTTATAACAAGTTTTAGAGATACACTGTAGTACCAAAAGTATTGGAACAGTTATTTTGGAACACACTTGTTATATAAATGGGAACAGAAACCGACATTCAAAGTTCCCTATTTTTACCAATTTACACGTTACCACCAAAATATAATATTATTATTCGTTTAAAGTTTGGCCATTTTTCAGCCTTTTTCAGCACTAGAGGTCACTGTTGGGGAATCGGAAAATGCGAATCTAAATATTCATCAATAAGTACTCAACCTAAAGAGAATTTTTGGTTTATCTCTAGAAGCAAAAGAAGTTGAATGTCTACAGACAAGCAGAAGACAAATCGAAAACGTCATCTATTTTTTTTTAAAAGTAGGACGCATATCGTCTCGCGTTTTCAAAGAAAATGAAATTATTCGTTTTCCTACTTTCTCACTGCTTAAAATTTTATAAAAATTAATGTATAATTGGGGAAATGCAAATACTGGTTTTTTTAGTGCTTTTCCAACATGACAAGTACACTAAAAAAAAATACCCCCTCAAGCAGCTGCTTGCCACAGTAGTCTGACAGGAGCCTGTCAGTTTATATGCCAGAAGTACACTGGTTTCCATAAATTAAGGAAATTCCTTATGTTAAGTCAATGGGAAGCTAACGTCAGAGCTCTACAACTCCAAAAATAAGGTTTTTTTGTTTTGAAAAATGTGATTACAGATAAAGATCTCAATCAAATAAATCAATATCTCGATTTTCAACAATATTCGTTCAGTATTTAATGAGTTATGAAGTTTGAATATTTAACAACAGCATTGCTAGTCTTAAGAAACATAAAAAACTGAAGAATAGTGAAAGAATTCTTTACACAAAGTTCTAACATACAAACTTATTTTATTAAACACTTTGATAAAATACTTATTACTAAGTTTTAATTAACTTCTGAAGGCAATTTTTGTGGCTGGCATTGTTATCGCTAAATATTCAAACTTCCATAATTCATTAAGTATTGAACGAATATTGTTGAAAATCGAGATATTGATTTATTTGATTGAGATCTTTATCTGCAATCACATTTTTCGAAACAAAAAATAATTATTTTAGAAGTTATAGAGCTTTGACGGTTAGCTTCCCATTGACTTAACATAGGGATTTTCCTTAATTTATGGAAACCAGTGTATATGTGTTTTATTCTTTAAATAATAAAAAGTTTCTTTTCTCACACCCTTCTGAGAAAAGGGGATTGTTGCTGAAAATGAAAAACATTTTGCCCTACCAGCGAAATTTTTACCATAAACAGAGTACTTGCACTGTCGTTAAAAGTTTCGCCTTTTTTATACTTAGTGACCTCTAATGGTGTAAATTAGAACTACCTAAGGATATGATAAATGCCAATGCTATTTCATTATAATCAATCAAACTAAAAAGACTTTTCCAATTATTTCTTAAAATAAACAATTTGCATTTTCCCAGCCATCCTGTTGGGAGTAAGTCATTGTTGCCGATGAAAACCTTGTAACCTTCATATTCCACCATCATATTAAAAAAAAATATCTCTTAAAAACAAAAAATGTCTGTCTGGCCTTCTGTTAGATATCCAAGTGAAAGAATTATCTCGTTTTTCTTGAAAATGAGATAATAAACGAGCTAGAAATGAACTTTCAGAAATTGATACATGAACAAAATCCGTAAATTTCAAAAATGAAGCAAAAACTTGACTCGGTCAATAATCAGAATCTGAGCGCCAAATATGAATCAGGAATTCAACAAATTTCTCTAGGTTTGATCATAAGCTCCGAAGATCACTGTTACCTTCATTACTCAGCATTTTGCACTTTAGGGCGAAGTTTTGCTCCATTAGATAGCGCGCTAGGAATATGACATTCCCACGTTCGAGGGCCAGCTTACCTGAGCTGAAATTTTCTCCTCTAACCTCAACTCTGCCTTCGGTGAGAAAGGGAAACATCGATAGGCTGGAAAAGCTACCATGAGATGCAATTTTAAGTCTTGGGGT
The DNA here is from genome assembly GCA_038380435.1 of Ryuthela nishihirai. Lineage (NCBI taxonomy): Eukaryota > Metazoa > Arthropoda > Arachnida > Araneae > Heptathelidae > Ryuthela > Ryuthela nishihirai. Next base: position 113,351,148 of record JAWZYU010000002.1, on the reverse strand, counting down.
CATGTGCTTTTTAAGAACCTCGACTGAGGGTCCCATCCAGGTTCTATCTGTCTCCTTACTGCTCTCCAATTGGGATCTTCTTTGTGACCTGGCCATTAAGTAACCTATTGTGCTAAAAAAAAAGTGTGCTCAGCTAAACAACCTAAGCTTTGTACTCAAAGGCCAATGAAATACGAACAGATCCAAGTTATTATGAACAGAATGCCAAATTCAGAGGCCCTTTTGGGTTTTCTCAAAAATGATGTAATTAATGCGGATCTCCTAAAATAGGGTTTTAGAGAAAAATGGGAAAGGTAAGTTGTTAAGATCTTAATCTTGATTTCCAAAAAATATTCGTTCAGTATTTAAGGAGTAGTGACAGCTGAACTATTTAACAATGTCGCTCCATCTATTTTAATTCGTGAAAATAATTAATGATAATTTTTAAAAATTTTATTTACTTTGGAGAGAAATTCTGATTGACAAAATTATTAATAGAACAAGCGACCTGAATGCTTTAAGTGCTGAAAGAAAATTAAATATTTTTATACTGAACGTAAATTAGGAGGCCTCTCACTACGAAATTTCTAATATATTTAATTACTGCTTATATAAATTAGGGCTTCCTCCTAGAGGCCCATCCAAATTTATACTTAGCTGCACAGTTGTCCAGTTGGTTCTTTGAGCATCGTGTTGGAAGTATTATGGCTTTAGTTATCAGTATACTATTAAAACCTAAACATCCAAACCTTTTGGGGCGGAGGTGGCTCAGTCAGTAGCGCGATTGACTCGTAATCTGTAGTTCCCAGATTCGAGTCCCAGCTGTGCCAGCGTTGAGATTTATTTCCGTAAAACTCCTTGCCCTCTGCGATATTAGAGGATCTTCCATGGACTTGGAAAGGCCACTGTCCATCATTAAGCCTTGACCCCGGGTGCAGGAGAGCCATAGCCTGTGCACGTTAAAGAACACGCTGGATGGCTTTGATAGGAGGCAACCATCTCTCTCCAAACTGCTGTCCAGTTGGTTCCCTCCCCCAATCGTCTCTGATCCCTCGGGGTCCTTATGACCTGGCCATTGTGTATAAAAAAGTGCCGTTCAGAGGTAAAACAACCCAACCCGAGAACGACAATTATATTTACTAAAATGTTTCTTACTGCTGCTTGCAAGCCGAGAATATGGGCAGGTATTGTCACGTAGGACAGGTAAAAGTTGTATACCACTGATCAATAGTATACCTAAATATGCATAGCGTTGTAAAAAATGTCTTGTGTTCAGGATGCAGAACTAAAATATAGCTAAACTCTTCTGCAAATTTTTATTCCTTAACGAGTATATTTTACTTGCACTTAAAAACTATGAACTGAATATCATTCTTTTCAAGCGAATTATGACCGCTCCAAAGCAATAAATAATTGGTATTAACAATAAAAAGGATAACGGCTAAACAAAAGGTGACACATCGCAAAACCACAAAAGGCGTCACAGAACTGTGATGATGCGTCTTTCTAGTCCTTCAACCACTGCATGTGGAGGAGTTATTTATCCGCAGAGGCGTGTCAGAGTTAGTGAACTCAGATTCAGTGTAGCTTCACACTCGTATGGTAGTAGCTTGACGCATTTCACAAGAGCAGGTTCGAATCCTGAGTGCGAAGTAAGAAAGAAAGAGGATGGATTCCTTGGCTTACTCTACTGTTCCTCAGATACTCCACTGGGCTAATTTGGCGCTTTTCCGAAAACATGTGGTAACGGGATTATGCGGGAAATTTTGCTTCCATATTAATGATTCAATTCTGTGATCTTATATTTTTCTTTTTTTTTTGGTGGGGGGGGGGAGGGGGAGGAGAGTTGGCTCTGTTGGTAACGCACTCCACGCTCATAATCTCGAGCTCCCAGGTTCTAGTCCCACCTCTGCCAGCGTAGAGATTTATCTCCGCAAAATCCCCACTCTGTCATCGATCAGTAAGTGGGCACTGACGGGGACGGAAAGGCCGCCGCTGTCCGTCGGATGGGGCGTAAAGCCGTGGCCCTGTGCAGGAGAGCCATATCCTGTTAAAGAACACGCTGGATGGCCTTGACAGGAGGCTACTGTCTGTCTCATCAGTTGCCCAGTGAATTTCCTTCCCCCTAACCTTCTCGATGCTCATGGGGTTGGGGGCGGGGGTGGCTCTGTCGATAGCGTGCCAGGCTCGTAATCTACAGTTCCTAGGTTCGAGTCCCAGCTTTGTCAGCGTTGAGATTTATCTCCGCAAAATTCCGCCGCCCTGCCCACGATTAGTAGGAGACACCGATGGGCTTGGTAAAGGCCGCCGTCCGTCGGATGGGACGTTAAGCCGTGGCCCAGTGTGCGGGAGAGCCATACCTGTGCACGTTAAAGAACACGCTGGGTGGCTTTGACGGGAGGCTACCATCTGTCTCCCAAAAGCTGTTCCAGTGGGTCCCAAACCTTCTCTGAGCCTTCGGGGCCTTTGTGATCTGGTCATTTAGCCCATTGTGTGCAAAAAAGTGCCGCGAAGAAGTAAAACAATCCAATCATATATTTTTTGGTGTTTTTTTTTAATGCTGCCGATGGATTCATATGAAACGAGAATTTATAATTGTATCATTGAATATTTATCATAAAAAAATCGTTATTGTACTTGCTCGCGCTGAGTAGTGGCGGTCTATTTTTTAGCGATCGTTATTTTTGGATTTAATGCCGAATGCTCATACGTTCATTATAAAATAATCTTTTCATTTTAAGTATTTAACGGTACAGTCATGAATTCTTGTTTTATATGAATCCGTCGGTCGTATTGTAAAAAAGTCACCCAAAAATATAAAGTCACAAAAGGAGTGAAGCAGTAAAGTGTGGAATAAAAATGTCGCTAAAAGCAAGCGATGTTGAACTTCAGTCGATTCCTTTTCCGTGTTGCAGTTAAGCATCACATTCTTAATTCTTCTAATCCACTGATTCCCAATATTTTTGAGCTGAACGCCCCTTTTTCCAAGCAAATGCATCCTTCAGAAAAATCGAATAATTTTTTTTCTCCAATAAAAAACTAGTTAAAAATATTTTTCGTGTGTAAGAATTTGCGAAAATTCGCCCGTAGGGAATCACTGATTTAATCATAGATTAAGTAATAATAGTATTATTGTAAGAGAGAAGTGACAGATTGTGGTTGTTTGATACGAACTTTATCGCCATATATATATAAGTGGCAGATCCTGCTTTATCGGTTCGCATTAGCCTATTTAAAACCATGGACCCTGTTTAAACCGAGGCGTTTCACATCATGAAAATTTTCGTGTTATTAACAATAAACATAATTCAAATCTGTCTTAGATTAATTCATATTTTAATTTAGTTGTATTCACCATTTGCATACACTTTTTGGGATGACAATAACTCACTATTCATTCTTTAAATCGTTATTGGTTCGGTCCACTCAATATTTTTAAGTGTCACTTATGTAGCCCTTCTTATTAAAAGTTTGGGGTATCGTGAGCTAAAGAATGGTGAAAGGTTCATAAATTTCATCAACCGAATGAAATCACGGATAAATTTATTTATTACCACAGCAGTTTCATTTATAGAGCTGAGATTGAGTTACAGTCTGTTATATTCCTACAAGACGTCGAAATTTTCATAGTTATATTGCCTTTCTGCTGAGGGCCTGTCCTCCTCACAGACCTACTATGGCATATCAAATTGACAGGCTCTTGTCAGACTTCTCTGGCAAGCAGCTGCTCGAGGAGGTATTTTTAATTTTTTTATCAGTGCGACAATTTTACTCTACAAAAAAAACTTTTGTTTTCCAAATAACGACAAGAATGAATGAATTCTTAATCAGCAGCTTGCCACGAAGGTTTGACAAAAGTATACCAATATTATATGCCATAGAGATATGTGAGGAAAGCGAGACTTCACCAGAAAGGTAACGCAAGAAAAGAAATATTCATGTCATACGGGATGTGAATCCAAAACTCTTTGATCTGCAGTCATACACACTAACCGTTCTACCACCAAGACGGAAGTTGGCTTAACCGGCGTTGAGATTATTTCCGGAAATCCCCACCTGCTCTCGGTCAAAAAGAGGACACCGATTGCCCATCATATTGCACCTATGGCCGAACGGGAGTTACGGATGAACATCTTAGTGTTAGTATAATGGGGATTGAACTGGCAAAATCGCTATGAGCCAGACACGTTATCGATTTCAAATGTATTTAAAACTCTATGTTTTGTCAATAGAAAGCTGACTTTTAAAAAAGACAATAAATACTTTTTTTTCCCTAAAATAAGCATCTATAGAGAAAGGTTACTTAGAAAAATGTAGAAAAAGGTCTCAAAACTTGTCTTTGCACATAATAAAATCTGAATCAAGCCTAAATTTTTGAAAAATATTCAAAGAATCCATCTCAGATCAGGCAAAGGGTGTCATGATCCTCGCGGATTGGAAAAAATATATGTGAGATTACTCTTAGTAACATCAGAATGGCATCTGCTTTTGATCAAAAATTTTTTTTTCCAAAAGTTATAGCCACTTAAAATGACTGCTCAAAAATACCAGTCAAAAACGGCATGAGTTGTATTCGTAATATTTCAAAAAAATTTTTTTGTTTAAAAGACATTATCTGACACATATATATATGAAAGGTATTTGGCTCTTTAATCTCTTATAGAAAATATATAAAAAAAATTGTCAAAATGAGGTTAAAAAAATGAGTATTTCTCAATTTCGTTCACGTTACAGTTCAGATTCTGGCAACAGCCTAAAAACAATTATACCGTTTGGTAGCTAACGCAGTCATCTCACCACACAAAAAGTTGTGCTTTAATATATTAAATATTAGTGCCTCCCAAAAATTCATAAACTTTGAAAATTTGAAAATGCAGTAGTTTAAAAATTATTGCAAAAAATCCAAAATGTCTAAAACTTTCACAAATTAAAGACGACCTAAATAACTATGGAAAGAAATTTTGATGTATTTTAGTTGAACAATTTTTTTTTTACGGCCTTTAAATATTTCGATAGTTTCATTTTCATTGCTGCAGAATTATGAAGGAACTGTTCCTAATGTTTAAAAACTATTATTTGAAACTTTTAATTTTTTTTTTCTATTCAAAATTCCATATTCGCACTTACATATGAAAGTTATTTGGTTCTTTTATCGTTAATAAAAAATTTATGAAAAATCGTCAAAATAAGGCTAAAAATTGAATTTTTCTCGATTTCTTGTTAATGTTACAACTCAAATTCTGGCAATACTTTAAAAATTTTATTCTTTGATAGTTAACGCAGTCATCTCTCCACCCAAAAAGCTGCAATTTAATATATTAAATGTATATATAAAAATAGGAATAAAAACCCGTTCAAGCAGCTTCTTGTTTACAGAGGTCTGACAGGAGCTGTCAGTTTATATTCCATAGTAGAAGTTCTGTGACGAAAGCGAGACCTCTGCAGAAAAACAGCATAAACATACATACCTTATCTGGGGCTCGAACCCAGGTGCCTTTGATTTTTGGAGCACTAATTGCTCCAAAAAATTCACAAACATTGAAAATAAGGGAAAACTTAAAAAAAAAAAGTGGCATATTTCAAAAGTCATTAAAATATTTAAAAAATTTGGAATTTCGCAATTTATATACAATAAACCGTCCCGTGGCCGAGTGGTTGGCGCGCTTGGCTACTGATCTAAGGGACTTGGGTTCGAGCCACGGGTAAGGCATGGCTGTTAGTGTTGCTTTTCTGTTGAGGTCCTGCCATCCTCACAGACCTACTGTGGCATATAAACTCACAGGCTCCTGTGGAAACAGCTGCTTGAGGGGGTATTTATTTTTAACCTGAGTTAAATGACTGTGAAAGGAACTTTGATGTATTGTGGTTTAACAATATGCTTTTGGTCTTTTTATATTTCGAAAACTTCATTTTCCTTACTGCAGCATTGTGAAGAATGGTATTGAATTTTAACAAAAAATCTGCTGAAGAGGTTAGACAGAATTTTTGATTCACTCTTCAGAAAAATTGATTTAACTAGATATCGTTGAATTGCAATGTTCAGAAAGCTGAATTCTTGTAAAGATCAGTTTGTGGAAAATGGCAAAAGAGATGTAGTAGTAAAAAGATGGTGCGGTTAATCAGTTGTTTAATTTGCGATTTTTATATATGCACAATATATGATTCATATATGCGACTCCTCTTATATGCACAATACTATAAGCATCTGTTACCGCAAATATTCCCATCACTATAGAAGTGACAGTTGGTTAACTGTATCACGAGAATGTTGTGACTCGATATCTGTCCAAATTGCTATGTAGAGGTGATGAAAGTCCTTTATATGTATTTAAGGCGTAGATGGTAGAATTGCTGTTTACGAATTCAGCATAATATCTGAACGTGTTATCGTCACTTCACCAGTAGATAAATACAATTTGCACATGATATGATCAGTTTCACTGTAACTTGAAAGTATCATTAGTCATGCATTGTTTTCTGCTCCCTTGGTGGGAATATGATGGATACGTTTTTGGCTTTTGATGAGGAAACATTTGCAGTAATAGGTGGTTATAGTGTTGTATATTTATATACGAAGAGTGTTCCAAAATTTATTAGATTATGGAGATAAAATGGAACTGATGTGTGAACCCTTTCATTCAATTAATGCAACACAAGGACTAAAAACCATCTGAAAAGTTGAATTAAGTGACTTGTTTCAGAAACTGGAAAGATATCTTAAACCGGTGTCTACAAGCCCAAGAAAACTACTTCGAAGATGATAAGCAAACACTAGGAGATGATCTCATTTAGTTCCATTCTATCCACAATCTGATAAATTTGGAACATCCCTCATATATGCACAATGCTATAAACATCTGTTACCGCAAATATCCCTATCAAAAGTCAAAAACGTATTATCATATTCTCACCACCACGGGAACAGGAGGGGCGGGGTGGCTCAGTCGGTAGCGCGTCAGGCTCGTAATCTGTAGTTCCCAGGTTCGAGTCCCAGCTGGGTCAGCGTTGAGATTTTTCTCCGCAAAAATCCCCGCCCTGCCCACGGTCAGTAGGGGACACCGATGGGCTTGAAAAGGCCGCCGTCCGTCGGATGGGACGTTAAGCCGTGGCCCCGTATGCGGGAGAGCTATACCCTGTGCACGTTAAAGAACACGCTGGATGGCCTTGACGGGAGGCTACCATCTGTCTCCCAACAGCTGTTCCAGTGGGTCCCCTCCCCCAACCTTCTCTGAGCCTTCGGGGTCTTTATGGCCTGGCCATTTAGCCCATGGTGTGCAAAAAAAGTGCCGCTCAGAGGTAAAACAACCCAACGGGAACAGGTAAAAATGCATGATCAACGATATTTTCAGGTAAAAGTGAAATGATCACAGCATCTTGCGCTAATTGTATTTATCGACTGGATGAAGTGACGATAACAAGTTGAGATATTATGCAGTATTCATAAACGACAACTCTACCATCTACTCCTGAAACTAATTGTTAAACTATAATACTTCAAAATTTCTTTCCACAGTTATTTAATACATGTTATTGTCTATAATTTGCGAAGGTTTCAATTTTTTTAAAATGATTTCGAAATATGCCATTTTTACAGGTTTTCCCATATTCTCAATGCTTGCGAAATTTTTTGGAGCACTAATATTTAATATATTAAATCGCAACTTTTTGTGTGAGGAGATGACTGTTTTAACTAAAATATAAAAATAAATAAATACCCCCTCAAGCAGTTGCTTGCGACAGAGGTCTGATTTATACGCCATAGTAGAAGAATTTAAAAAAATTTTAATTTTTAACCTTGATTTGACGATTTTTCATAAATTTTCTATTGATGATAAAAGAACCAAATAACTTTTAAATGTATGTGCCAGATATGATCTTTTAAATTAAAAAACTAAATGAAAACGTTTGAGTAGATAGTTTTTTTAAGTATTTGAAATACAACACATGCCATTTTTAAACCGGTTATTTTCAAGAGTCATTTTTAAGTGGTCATAACTTTTTAAATTTTTTTTTTACCCGAACGCAGATACCATTCCGATGTTTTTGCTAAGAGTAGTCTCACATATTTTTCCAATAGAATCCACGGGTCACCTGACACCCTCTGCCTGATTTGAAAAGGAATATGTGCACTCATTCATTTTTAAAGCGTTGTTGGATTGTATAGAACTTTTTACAGTACCTTAGGCAGATAGTTTAACCATTTAAGTATTTTAGCGATTTAACGAATCAAATACTTTAACCCAGTAGTTCTCAACCTTTTATGCTTCACGTGTACCCCCTGGAAATGTGTACGTAACTCGCGTACCCATTGTATAGATAGATGAAACTATAGTTATAGTATAATAATGGGAATAAAATAAAACACGCATTGTTGCTAGATCTAGCAAATTTTGAGCTCTCACGGCTTACCCCAAAATATTTTACCGCGTACCCCACGTTGAGAACCCCTGTTTTAACCAATTAAATATTTGGCCAACAAGTACTTTAACCATTTAACACTGCCCTTAGAAGTAGTAAGAATTGATTTCCAAAGTTAATTAAAATTTAAATAACATGCATCAAATACAAATCATTTAAAAAAAAAAGTAATTTTAGAAGTTCCTCTAATGATTTTTTCAATTTCATTAATTTTGAAGTATTAATGGCAGAACGAATGAGAAAGTTACCAAATATTCTATTTTCCAAAACACTCAATGTTTAACGAATATTTCTGAAAAATCGAGATCTGATGATTTGATGCGGAGCTTTTAATTCATCTGAAATGAGATTTCCCCATAAAATACTGTCTTATGCACAGGTTACGCGAATTTCGACCTAGCATATTTCTCAACGAAAGGGCTCCCATCTGCACGTTAGTAATAATGCTATTGAATCTGCATTGAGAATATCTTTGTTGAAAATCTATTTAGAATAAGAAGGGAGGAGTTCTGTAATCTAGTTATTTCCGATAAAATGAAACTCTAGATAAGGAGTGGCGTTTGTGACGAAGAGGAACTCTGTAAACACTGAATTGCAAGTTTCCAATAGAAAGGAGCTTCATAGAGAATTCATTTCCGACAGAAAAGGCTCTTAGAGTTAGTGCTTACAGTAAAGCAGTTGTTTGCACGACTTGAAAAGGTGAACTGCGGAAATCGATTGAAGGGAATAAAGGCAACATCCGTCGGCAAATTCGATTCTCATCTTAATTCAGTTAAGGAAATGGTTGAGCAAGTATTTGAAGGATAAGTAAGATATGTAGATTATATTCGATGTTTAGTGCTGAGCATTCAGTTTTGATCTAGCGAGAGTAACTGGATGCTCAGATGGTCCATTTTGTAGAGTGCCAAGCTGGTACTTAAAGGCTACAGATTCAGTTTCCAACTTGCCAGCATTGAGATTTCTTCGTTTGGGCTTATTCTGCTTTTAAGTTAGGAAAATGACAGTTCATTTTTAAAGCCCCAATCGTACTGAATGTTATACTGTGGCTCTTTGTGCAAGAGTGTTCAAAAATTCCGTACAACCATATATGTTCATGGAGGTAGTACTAGTTCCTAGTGATACTAGAGTTTAATGTTCCATAATGAGGTCCATTGTGTGCCGCGAAATTTTGTAAGGGAAAAAGAAAGGTACGTACACTGTATTGCCAAAAATATTGGGACATTTCATGTTATGCCAATGGTTAGCCACTAGGAACCCAGGATTTATTTCCGGGGGGAGAGAGAGAGGCGGCTTAATGTTCTACCGGATAGGAAAAGTTAATGATATTCTATATGGAATAAAATTTTATAGTTATTTATTTTTTAAATCTATATTTAGTTTCTAGCATTCGACCATATCATATGGGCTAATATTATACAGACACCTGTTTTTGAGATATACAAGTTCGTAAAAGACGACGAGATTTCAGGGGCGTTCCGACGCCCAGAATCCCACCTCTTGGTTACCCCTTGAAAGCTACTTCAAAGTTCCCTAACTTTGAAAATAAGCGTTCTGTGGAAAAATGTTAGTGGAGGTAAAACTGAAAAATCTCGCTCAAATTTCTTTAGATCTCGATTTTCAGCATGGTCGTTTAATATATTTAAAATGCTATTGAAGCTGAAAAATTTAATAGCTAACGTTGTTACGCCTGTTCTAAACACTATTTTTCAAAAGTGTCAAAAACCGAACGAGTCATTACACAAACTCGTAAAATTATGTTTCTTTTAGTAAACTATTTGGTATGGCAGTTATTATTTGGTTTTAACCAATTTTCCGGTAAATACTTACGATTAGCAACGCTGCTATTAATCAGCTTCCATAACTCTTTAAATATATCTTTTTATTTCACTTTATATTCCCTATTGCGAATGTTCGTAAACCGAAGGAAGTGGGAGGGTACTTCTTGATTCCAAATTTCACCCTTTGGGATTTGAAAGGACACCATCCATCGGATGACACTTTAAGCCGTACGTGGTGCAAGTTAAAGAACACACTGGATGGCCTTGACGGTAGGCTTTTATCTGTTTCCTAATGGTTGTCACGCGGATCTCCTTTCCCAGCATACTCTGAACATTAGGACGCTTCTGACCTGTTCATTTAGCCAATTGTGTGCCAAAACGTACCTCTCAGAGGTAATTTCAGAGGTAATAATAATTAATAATAAAATTAATAATTTTTAATCTCAGAGGTAATAATAGTTAATTCCTATATATATTAGAATATGTTCATGCTATGTGAATGAAAAAAACGGTAAAAATTAAGATTTCATTGAAATCATTCAAAATTTCAATTTCCAAAAACATTTATTATTGAAAGATTTATTAAATCTGGAACATTTAATTATTTTTATGCTCTTCTAAACATTTTTCTTTCAACTTGATGAAAACTGAAAGAATCATTATATAAACTTCTGTGGCCTGTGACCACTCCTTGTTGCCTTTAAAATCAAGTCTCTGCCAAATCCGAGTTTGAATTTACAATCACTTATTTTTTTCATTTCAAAGACTTTGCTTTTCAACGGAAAATTTGCTAGTTTAATGCATTTTGTTAAAGATCGAAATTTGGGATCTTTATTTTAGTAAAAATTTTCGGTAAAAAAAAATTTATATTAAAAGATTCCTAACTTTAAAAATTCACTTACATATAACATAGGAGGATCCCAATAATTTTGGTAATATACTTCCCCCTAATATGCCCTTTACAGATGAGTTCGGACACAAATTTTCTAGTCTAAGCCGAAGTTATTGAACTCGGGACTGAACCATTTCATATTGACTGAGTCCGACCCTGATTAAGAAAAAATGTTTCTGACACATCATTCTCCTAACCATATTAAAATTCTGCTATTATAAACTATTAAAAAAAAATTACCCCTCAAGCAGCTTCTTGTCACAGAGATCTGACAGGAGCCTACCAGTTTAATTCGCCATAGACGAGATCAAGCTTATTATAAACTTTAATTAGAATTTTTGGAAAAAAAAATTAAAAAAAAACTTAATGTTATTTGGAACGAAAAATGCTAGAATTTGCAGAAACTATAAATCTTTGGACATCATATAAGCTCACCGGACAAAAAATTATCATCTCCCACCATAAGAGGGTTATGTCCGTTCGACACCAACAGAGGGCACACCAGTAATAAACGTGCCCTACGAATAGCTGTGTGCTTCGGGGTTCATACAGTAACAAGTGGTGTGCCACGTGTGTGTTAGTCGCTCCGTGAAACATGGGTCGCACCAAAGATATGAATGAGTGGCCAAAAGGTGTATTGCGTTTGGCCGAGCCAAAGGGAATAGTGTACAAGAAGTTGCTGCCTTTGCAGGTGTGTCAAAATGTACTGTTCCAAAGGGTCTTCCAGCAGTGGCGTATGTTGCAGTCCATCACTAATCGTTGCCAGAACTGCGGTAGAAAGACTGCTCACCAATAGAGACCACCACAGTGTGTCACGCACTGTTAGGGCATACTGCTTTGCAACGAGGCAGGAATTGCTCCAGTCAGTCAATGCAGGCCTACAACAAGCTTTCAGAACGAACACTCTGAAGGAAACTGCATGCTATGGATATCTGGAGCAGAGTACCGCGGAAGAGACCCATGTTAACAGCTCTGCACAAGGCTGCACGACTACAGTGGGCGCTGCGTCACAAAGACGACTGTCGATTCTTGGAAGCGTGTGATCTGGTCGGATGAGTCACGTTTTTACTTGCACTCGAATGATGCGAGGCAATGGGTACATGATAAACCGCATGAAGCTTTCCATACGGACTGTGTTCAAGGTTCTGTTCAAGCTGGAGGAGGCTCTGTGATGTTCTGGGGGTGTTACACGTACGAGGAAATGGATCCTTTGGTTGCGGTGACATCACACTTGAACCAGAAGGGCTATATGGAGCTACTGGACGACCACATGTTGCCTTTTGTGCAGCATCTCCACAGTGAACACCAGAAGGATACTCAAGTCTTCCAAGACAACAATTGTCGCGTGCACAGGGCTCGAAGTGTGTCGGATTGGCACGACGGGCATTCTGAATGAAGTCTTCGAACATTTCGACTGGCCTGCCAAATCCCCTGGTTTGAATTCCATAGAAAATTTGTGGGACTATTGGGGGCAACGAGTGAAGCGCTGTCCCAGCCATCCGGCCAATCTGGCCTAACTGCGGCATTTGCTGCTGGAAAAGTGGATGAATGAATATTGATGGGCACTACATCCGCACACTGGTGGCATCCATGCCAGACAGGATTTTGGCTGTTCTTTGGTCGCACGGAGGCGTTACCCGCTATTAGGTGAGATTCAGCCATGGGAGGCTAAATTTTTGTCCGATGAGCTTAATTGCTAATGGCGATTCATTAATAAAAAACAAATTAAGCACTGTTTACTTATATTTAACTACTAAAGTCTGATTTTGTGGCAATCAGTACCTATAAAAGATATAAAGAATGAGTACTCTCTTAAAACTAAAAAGCTACATTTTCCACCCCCATGGGTAAAAGACCAGCTTTCTACCAACAAAATAAAAGAAATTCTAGCAGTAAATAGATAATTTACAATATCCATTTAAATTTTTCGAATTTTTCACACTTTTCTGCTTTTAGAGGGCACTATTAAAACTGCTGGGAGATTCAGAAATGCAAATCGCAATTATTTCGTCAATACCTATGCCTCCAAATAGTAGTATTTTATTAACACAAAAAGAAAATTTATCTCTAAAAGGAAAAAAAAAAGTTGAAAGTCTACTGACACAGTCTTCTACAAGAAATGTTATGTTTAACTCTAAATATTTAACAATGACACTGCGGCAGCTTTTTAAATCAAAAACTTATGCTTAAAAACATTTCAAAAAAAAAAAACGCCGTCGCAAAAGTATATCGTTTCTGGCGAATATCGGAATCTCGTTTTCAAAGAGAATGAAGTTTTTCGTTTGCCTACCTTTTCACTCCTTAAAAGTTTTAAATTAGCTAATAAATGGATGATGGGAGGTGGGGGAAGATACAAATAGTAGTATTTTATTAGTAATTATACAATTTGTTTTTATTTCTTAAATTTAAAAAGTTGCTTTTCTCACACCCCTCTGAGGAAAGTGGGTTGGTTATTGCTGTCAGTGGAATATCCCTTGATACCCTATCACCGAAATTTAAAATTTTTACAATAAGCAGATCATTTGCAACATTCGTTAATAGTTTCGCCGTTTCCATATTTAGTGATCTCTAACGATATAAATTAAAACAATATAAGTATTTGAAAAATGCGAATTATAAGGGCTTAAGGGGGGGGGGGGGGAACTTATTGTTGCCATTGGAAATTTTACGACCTTCATGTTTCGCCAGCAAAATTTCTAACATAAATACATCATTTGTAATATTCTTTAAGATGTTCGGAATTTTCGAAATTTTTCATCATAACAGGGCGCAGTTATAGCTTTTGAGATATTTGGAAAGTGCAAATCGTAATAGTTCATTAATACCTGTCACACACACCAAAACTTTTAATTTACCTCTTAAAACACAAAAGTTGCATTTTCCCACCCCCTGGGGATAAAGGGTCAATTCATTGTTGCCAGTGAAAATTTCCTGACCTTCACAATCCACCACTAAAATTTTCAAATTTCTAGCATAACTACATTGTTTGCAATATTCGTTCGAAATTTTGTAATAATCTAATTTTTCACCGTTAGAGGGCGAAATTATAGCTTTTGGGAGAATCGGAAAGTGCATATCGTTAATATTTCATCAATACATATCCAATTAAATTTTGTTTTGGTTTATCTCTGTAAACAAGAGTTCGTTGTCTACAGACAGATGACAAAAGTGAAACAGTTATCTCGTATTTTTTTTTAAAACGGGATAAAAAGAAAAGTAAAATTCTTAGTGAAGCTAAATAGGTCGGTCGAAATTCCAAATGTCTTGTTACATTGCTTGATTAATATTTCGTCTTGTAAAAAGAAACAGTAATTGCGTATGTTTATTGTTTTAAATGAAATTTAAATACTGAAGTTAACTTTTATATTCGAAATCACCCACTTACACAGTGGAATGTAATTCGAAGTGTGCAATTTTGTTAAAATCAGCAGCAGCATTATTAAACGCGTATAATACACGAAAATTTAATAGCCCTTTATCGACGCGAAGGCTGTTCGATGTATATAAAGACCAGTAAAGGCGGCACTTTCGACTTGCGCTCTGTAGAGTGAAGTAAAGCGTGCATGTTTGTTACAAAATAAATTTGGAAAAAACTACGAATTTGTTAAAAAAGTATAATGAGTACTTTCGCTTCTTACTATTCAACTGAGTTGGATTATTTTACCATTTGGTTGCACTTTTTTTTTTGCACAATGTATGCCAATGGCCAGGTCACAAAGACTCCAAGGGCTCAGAAAAGGTTATGGTAGGGGACCCACTGGTGCCAGAAGGTTATGGAGAGGGAACCCACTGGTGCCAGAAGGTTATGGAGAGTGGATCAATTGGGGGAGACAAATGGAAGTCAAGGCCATCCAGCGCGTCATTAACGTGCACAGGGTATGGCTCTCCTGCACACGTGACACTGCTTAATATCCCATTCGATGGATGGCGGCCTTTCCAAGCCCATTGGTGTCCCCTTTCTCGAGGGCAGGATGGGTTAAGTGTAGCGGAGAAAAATCTCAACAATGACACAGTTCTGACTCGAACTTGGAAACAGAAAGCCTGTAAAAGCTAGAAGTAGATTCTAGGAATTTTCTCTATCTTTTTGCAAATCCGAAAAAGTTGGTATGAATGAAAGGGAGAATTCTGTCCTCTCCAAATTTTGACAATTACATAATTATTTTAGGGTGGCACCAGTTGTATGTATCTTTAATTGTATAAACCCGTAAGTACATGTTGAAGGCTTCTTATAGAAATACTTATAGGTATATGAGTTTTTTTTTTCTCCCACAGTTTCTGTGCCTCAAGAATATCCGGACGTTTTTACAAACATGTCAAAACGTGTTCGATCTCAATCCTACAGATTTATTTGAGGCACACATGCTTTTTGATTTTGCTGATTTTGGGAAAGTAAGTATACATTTTTCTGCTGTTATTATTTTATGGAATTTTGTATTTAAGTTATGGAGCTTAAAAATACTGTATAATCATTATTACATTTGTTTTATGCCAAAAACTAATGTAAAGCATATTTTATTTTTAGGTATTGCATACATTATCAGTGTTATCACAGTCAAACAAATCTCAATCAATGGGAGTCAAGTAAGTCATTTTCTTTTAGATAATTAACGTTTTTTATATATTAACTAAATCATCCTGTGCGAAATTTATTGAGGAAATATATAAATGTTTAAGAAGATAAGCATAAAGAGTTTTAACGAAATTTTATTTTTCAAGCTAAAATGTACACTTTATTAAAGCATACCTGTTTTGTTTTAATTTTTGAAAAGCTATATTAGGTATGATTCCTATTAAATGTAAACAGTTTAATAAGCAAACGAATTTTCTGAGTAAGAAGCAAAATATACGTTTTACCAATCTGCAAAGATAACAGAATGCTTTGAAACATGCACATATTGGCCTATTTAATTCTAGTAGTGTATGTTTTACTTCCTAGTTTTTGCTGCTGTTATGTTTGGGCCACTGTACGCTTCTTCAGCTCTTTTGGTAACACGAGAAGCTTTTCTCCCCAGCTCCAGCTGTCTGTTTCTATAGCAACCAAGCAGCTAATCTTTCTCTCTTCCCCTCCCCTGCTAAATGACAAGTGGAGGCCTTACATTGGCGATCTCCCACAGAGAATGGAATGAGCTATAGAGGTAGGATGAGAACTCAGAGAGTATTGTGGGTAAGCAGCTGATAGATGCATAAAGAAAAATACATTTGTTTTGGGAGCCTTGGGATGTAGCAGGATAGTTCACTTCATTAGTGACAGGATCAAATAGCTTTTGTCTGAGTAGTTCTAACTGCATTAAGCAACAATAGTTGTACTTGTCTTTCTCTCGTGCTTTAAATTTTGGCATGCGTTTTAAAGGAAAACTTTTAATGTTAAAAAGCTGATAATGAATTTGTGTTATTTTAATTTAGAAACCAATTGAAATTATGCAAACTTCGAGGAGATTGCTTTAGCTTAGTTAATTTTTTCAGCTTCGAGATATTTTGCCATTTGATAGTTCAAGATTTTGATACATCTGATGGAAGATATTTAGATGGTTTATAGACTGGAGAGTTAGAATTTATTCTTAAGTAAAAACGGCTTCCTAAGGAAGAAAATTTTTTTTCTTGATAGTAGTTTTGAAGGAACCATTTAAATGTTTCTGAAAAAAAAGAAATGTTGCTTTCTGTCGTCTTAGTTCCACTATAATTTTTTTAGCCTTTCATTCATGAGATTATTTAATTTGTTTGAGTATGTTTTCAAGCATTGCTGTGGGAGGAAATAAATATGATTTGGTGCATTTGATGTTAGGGATAAGTGATGCTAAAGTGGGTAGTAAACAATCATGTGCAGCACAGCAGAAATTGTAGTTTTCGGAATGAAGAGAAGACTGAAAAAAACAAAGAAAGCACTTTTGAAAGTTCATTAGACAGGTAAAAAAAACCTTATTATAATTTTATAAATTTCATATTTATTTTTCTTTTGTTAAAGCTGATTTTATATTTATAATATTTTGTATGTAACGTAAGTGAACATTTTTATTTTAGTCTTATTAGTGTCTCAAGTGAAAACTTTCGCATCTGTGTTACCAGGCATAAGTAGGTAATTTGTTGCTGCCGCAGAGTGTCTTACTGGCACCACCATAGTCCAGTGTGTGAGTTTTGCCATACTCTGAAAAGTGAGGGCAGCAGGAGGGGGAAGGAATTTTAATCCCCCAAAAAGACAAATATTTTGCTTCTAAATGACAATTTTTCCATCCTCGATTGTGATACACAGGGCACCCCCCCCCACTCACCACCAGTTAAACCACTGACTGTAACAGTATGAACTAGTTTACAGTATCATTTCCTTACTTAAAATGTTCAACTACGTGAGTGATTGCAATGAAGTCTTAATGAATAAAAGCACTTTTAAATTCATAGGCAAAGTAATGTGTTTAGAGCTTGGTTAGGTATTTTATGCTTGTTTTCAGTATTAAATTTCTTATTTATGATTTAAGGTTGTTCAAATATATAATAAGTGAATTTATGAATTTGTGAAATATATTCTAAGAATTGTAATTATCCATAAGAGATGTCTTTACTAACTTAATAGCATTGTATAACTGTGTGCTTAACCTTAGCAAACCTAGTTGGAGCTGTTTTATTATAGTGGTTATTATGTTTTTAAATCTTTATCAAACCATCATTTCAGTGTATCAGCCCTTTTGAAAATAAGAATATTAGTGAGATTAAAGACTGAACTATACAACATTATACTTGGTGTAACTAAAAGCAAATATCAAATAAACTTGATTTTTAGAAATGATTGTATTTGCAAATATGAGATGGTGCAAAAAAGAAATAAAACTACATCAATGAAACATTTATTTGTGAAAAGTTATAAAATCAAAGGTTGTCCATGTCAAAGTACTCCATGTTGGTACTAATGCACTTCTTCATTCTCAACTTTCATGCTTAGAAACATTTTTGAAAGTTCTCTTTGAGAATGCTTTTTTGGTGTTCTGTTGTATACCTCTTTATGTGCTACATGTCATCAAAATGGGTCCCTTTCTTGAAATCATGTGTTCCATCATTGTGATTTTGTTTTAGGCCAGAAATTGCTTCACTGATAGTGCTGAATGAGAAGGAGCATTTTTTTTGATGAACACATTGCATTTGATCAAACATTTTTCATGTAAGGGCGATAACACACACACCATGGGTAAGTTTGCGTCATTGCATTGTTCACCCAATTTGAACATTCAAGTGGTTAGAACCAAAAAAATCATCCTAAACAAGAGTTAAATGCACATGATTTGTGAGGGGGTATTACATAAGTTTTATGGGCAGTCTCATTTCTTTTTTGCCACATGTTGTACATTATTTTGTGTAATTAATTCTTGCTCCTCGATGGTGCAAAGAGCTATATTGACTTATTGATGACATGACTATTGAAGTGTATATATATTCAGTTACACTGGCACTCCCCGGATATGATGATGATCGCAAAATCAAATTTGAGGGTTCAGCTACAGACTTTCTAAACAAATCACCCGAGCTCAATTTAGAAACAGATTACGATAAATTCAAGAAAGAATTTGGCGAAAACAAAAACGGTCACTTCTTCGCGTCCGGGCTGTGTGGTCGGCAGCAATGGTCCTCTCCAGTTAGCAGAATCCTGAAGTGCGAACAGTGTATATGCGGGGGAAGCGCTAAGCAGCCCGGGCTCCCAGCAACTTGGAGCGCAGCTACCCAGTGATTGCCTTCCCGAGGGACTCCTGACTTGACGAGGTAAAGGGGCACTTTCATGAAACTGGCTCCGCTTTTCTTTTGCATTTGAATGCATTTCTGTGAACGGCCGTCACGGTGACCAGAGTGGAACTGTCTTAACTGTTAAGGACTGTTGGAGTCACGAGCAAGTAGCTCTGCATCATGAACTGTTGATTAATGACTGTTGAGTAATAAACTTGCAAGGTTCCCTTAATTGAAAAGGGCCATGCTAGAGGCATTGTTGAATCTGTCCCAAAAGTGGGAACTACATATGTGTATAATGTTTGAAAGTAATTTTGTTAATAAATGTGTATTTTATTGTTAACTGAAAAATTATCTCAGTTCTCATTATTGCAAATGTCTGTTAATTTGGTTGTGGGTCCAGGAATTTGCCATGATTTTTACAGCAAAGAATGCATCACGACCTAAAAGTTGTGCCGTCCTAAAAATACTCTAGGGGGGTCATAACACTTGAAATCGTGTTCCATCATTGTGATTTTGTTTTAGGCCAGAAATTGCTTCACTGATAGTGCTGAATGAGAAGGAGCATTTTTTTTTGATGAACACATTGCATTTGATCAAACATTTTTCATGTAAGGTTGATAACACACACCATGGGTAAGTTTGCATCATTGCATTGTTCATCCAATTTGAACATTCAAGTGGGTTAGAACCAAAAAAACATCCTAAACAAGAGTTAAATGCATATGATTTGTGAGGGGGTATTACATAAGTTGTATGGGCAGTCTCATTTCTTTTTTGCGACATGTTGTACGTTATTTTGTGTAATTAATTCTTGCTCCTCGATGGTGCAAAGAGCTATATTGACTTATTGATGACATGACTATTGAAGTATATATATATATTCAGTTATACTGGCACTCCCCAACTTATGTAATGCTCAACTTATGTAAACTAATAAATCAGCACTTTAGCATTGATTTAAATTTTAGAGGAAAAATTGTCTTGAGCCGGGTTTACATGTCAGGTGCTCCTGATAACATGTCAGGTGCTCTGGACCACTGAACTACTGGCCGCTGATCAAGATCTCCTCTAATTAGCGTTATGAACATTTCTTTTATGTCACATATATGCGCTATTCTGGGCAGTTTAGCCACAAGCGGCCTTCAACTTGCCAATAGATGGAAGCATATGATTACAAGTATGCAGATAATAAATAAAGAAATAAACTCGACGCATTCCATATCAACTAATAAATCAGCACTTTAGCGTTGATTTAAATTTTAGAGGAAAGATTGTCTTGAGCCGGGTGGGATACGAACCCACGACCTCCTGATAACATGTCAGGTGCTCTGAACCACTGAGCTACCGGCTGCTGATCAAGATCTCTAATTCATTATTTAACAACTTATGTAAACTCTGCAACTTTAGCAACTTTTCTCATAAGGCCAATGTTAAATTTTTCAGTTAGAATAATTTTACATTATGTTATAGCATGCTACTGATGTAGCAACACAGTGAAGATATTTTGAAACCTAATAGCTCTCATGTGATGCTTGCCCTCATTATTGTGTTATAGACACAATAATGAGACCACAGAGTGCAGACACACAGAATTCTCATTGTTTTAAAATTTTTTTATTGTTAGGGGTTTTTAATGCTGTAATCATGACTCGGAAAGGAGATATGGTAACAGTGCTCGTCCCACATATAGATGCACTAAAATTGATTTGGAGATAAAAATGAAGATGATAAACAAATATGAAGGTGGACAAAGTTTATCAGTTGTAGTGTGTGAACTCTGTCTCTCAGTATCAACAGTGAATATTATAGTAAAGGATACTGAGTGTATAAAAGAATAAGTAAAATATCTGGACCCTTCAAGTCAACAATAATTATGGAACAACATTTTGCTTAAGAATTCATTTCTAAGAAAGAATACAAGATGTAACAAATTCAATATATAGGCTATCGGGGGATTTCCAACATGTAAGGAAGGTAGAACTTCAGCAGAAAGACAAGAAAGGAAACTTTCATGCTTTGTCCAGGGCTTGAATCCAGGTCCTTTGATCTGCAGCCAAGCATGCTAACAATTAGCCATAAATACTGTATATTGCAACATTTCTAATTTTTTACAAACTTCATTTAGTGCATTGACAATGAACCTGGGCTCAAATGAAATATAGTGTTATGAAAGGCAGGCTCTGGGGGGAGGGGAGGGAGTACTTTCAGAATGCTAGTAAGGGTAATAGAGGCAAAAAGAAAACTTTTTAATATTTCATGTATTTTTCAAGAAAATTTTTAAAAATTTCTGAAACAGTGAGGAATGTTATACTACAATGGAAATCATAAGCAACTACATGGTAAAGTGGGGGTTCACTGCACTAAGATTCAGCATTCATTTGGAACAGTTGCATCCTACTATTTAATGCATAATTCTCAACTTTACCTATGATGCCTCATGAGCACTTGTGTGCCACATTATATTAACATTTTAAAAGGATAATTCATAGATAAAGAACTTGCTACTAATTTTTTCAATGTTATGATATTATAGAGCACATATCATTTTATACCTTTATTTTTCCTTTTTAAAAAAGGAGATAATAATGGGTTTTAAAATGCTGCAATCTATTGAATGGTATTCTAATACATGATCCTTTGTATGGAGAATCAGTATCTTGTGTACCTTTAAGAACATAATGAATTATTTTGATAGGATGATTCCTTTGTTTTTAATAGCTGCCTCTTTGTAACTTAGTAAAAACCCAGCCAAACAAGGTGTATTAAATATACATTATTCTCTATAAACCATTACCTTCTTCAAAAAAAAAAACCCAAGTTTTTTGGTTTGTCTGATGTAACCTACTTTAATATTCTTTTTTTTTAATTTTTGCTAGAGGTTTCCCATCTTCTTACACAAAAAACCATGACTATTATAATGATGACATATACAGGAACTTAGAAGAGCTTGTCAAGTAAGTGATTTATTAGCCTCTAATATTTGTTTCTCCTTGTTTCTATTTGTATTTTTGCAGTTTAGATTTATAAGTAATAGTTTTTACTAAGGCTTGTATAATAAACACTCATATAGAAATGTTTCACATTTACATTAACACATTAACAGTGATCTTCATAATTTATGTCATATGTCATCATCTCTACTGGGGTTGAGGTGGCTCAGTCAGTAGTGCTCCAGGCTTGTAATCTGTTGTTCCCAGGTTTGAGTCCCACCAGTACCAGCTTTGAAATTTATCTACACAAAACTCCCATGCCCTTGTTCAGTAGGGGACACTGATGGGCTGGGAAACACCACCGTCTGTTGAATGGGATGTAGAGCTGTGACTCGTGGGAGAGACATATCTGGTGCTCATTAAAGAGCATACTGGATGGTCTTGACAGGAGGCTATCACCTGTCTCTGAACAGCTGTGTAGTGGGTTCCCTCCCCCAACCTTTTCTGAACCCTCAGGATCCTTGTGGCCTGGCCATCTGGATTATTGTGTGCAAAAAAAGTGCCATTCAGAGGTAGCATACTCATCTCTAGCATTGTAATGCATCCTTTCAAAGTCCATTTGGTGTAATAAAGGAAAATAAAAAAAAAAATGGACAAAGTAACAGAAATTGTTGTAGATCGTGATATTTGTTCAGCAATCCTTTCGAAACATGATTATTAAGTAGAATTTAGTTTATGGTTAATGCTCGTTTGCTTGGTGGAACAGTACGGAGGATGTTCAAAAAGTTTAAGCTAGTTTAAATTTGTCATTACATGTTAAAAAAAAAAGGCCAGATCATAATTTCTCTTTTTCTGGTAGCATGTAAAGTTTGGTCTGTAAAATCTGTGCTCTGTTGCTGTGGAGCCTACTAAAGAAGAGGAAAGGTTTTACATTTTCACAAAGATGCAGCTTGGGGATAATGTGAAAAAAATTGATACTGATTTATCACAAGTATATGGGGATTATGCCTATTCACATGGCACTGTTACAGGATGGATGCACAAATTCAGAGAAGGACAACAGAGCTTCTGACTTCCCTCCTGCAGGAAGACTGAGGGAGGCTGTGTATAAGAGAACCATCACTGATGTTTGGAACTCATTAAGGGAAACCCACACATCCTCATTCAGGTAATAAGTTTAGATGCCAGTATCGATTGGCAGTGTGGAAACAACAGCAAAAAATGGACGAGCCAACTTTTGCAAGGAGATGTTGGCAGTGGTTGAACCTAGTGGCCTCAAATGGTTAACAGATATTGTCATAGCTGATGAGATGTAGTTTTATTACTATAAAACTCCCAGGAAGATTGACAAGTATATTTGGGTTGCAGAAGATGAACTATATGCCCAAATCCTCTGACAAGACTTTTGCATGAGGAAGAGGATGTTCACAATTTTTTTCAATTGCTAAGGAGTGGTAGGCATGGACCTTTCTTGAAAAACTAACTATAAATAGCCAATGCTGCACCAATATTGATTGCCCAAAATGGTTAAGGAGATGAAGGAGCAGCATCCAACAACAGGTGTATCAAGGGTTCTCCTTCTTCATGACCTCTGCTGGGAAGTGGTATTACTGAAAAGAAAAAGCAGACAATAAACTACCCTAACTTACCATCTGCCATCCTCCCAGTGCCACATGGGGGAAACATGCCCATCTTGGAGCCACCAGAACATTATGATGTGGACTCGAGTAGGAGGAGGAAGAGAAGGAAGAAACAGAAACACAAGAAATAGCATTTGTAGATCCAGACTTCACACCCACAACATCGGATTCACCAAACAAGATCATGCAGAACAGATTAAATGATCTTGTTAGAGATCTGGAGTTATCAAAAGAGCAAGATGCAACTCTTAGGATACAGACTGCAGCAGTGTAATCTCTTTGATAGAAATTTGAAACTAAGTATGTTCGTAGCTGCCAAAAAGATCTGGTATTGTTCTTTACCATTGTAGGTGGTAACCTGGTTGCATGCAAAGATGTTGATGGTTTATTCACATCCCTCCACATAATACATACTCCAGAAGAACAGAGGTTATTTATAGATTCCTTGAAATTAAGTATGAAAGCTGTTTTTCTACACAATGGGAATGTGTTGCCTTTTCTGTTCCAGTAGGCTATGCTGTTAATATGAAGCAAACTTTGACAATATATGAAACAATTACTTCAATACATAAATGTGACAAATTCAAGTGGCATATTTGTAAGGACTTAAAAGTCATTGTTCTTTTGCTTGGACTACAGCTTAGATATATAAAGTTTTATTGCTTCCTTTGTGAATGGAATAACAAAAAAATGCTCATTATGTGAAGAGAATTTGACCTTCTCAGCACTCCCTGGAGTCTGGGAAGAAGAATATACAGCATCATTCGCTGATACAATCCATAAAGATTTTGCTGTCACCTTTACACATAAAATTGGGCCTAAAGAAAGATTTTTTGCCAGGGCTATGGATCAGATGCAAACCGCTTTTCTGTACTTTCGACAAAAATTTCCAAGACTTAGTGATGCAAAGATAAAAGAGGGTGTTTTTACAGGTCCAGATATTCGCTCACTGCTACATGATGAGGTATTTGATCATATCATCACTGGTGATGAATGGAGAGCATATCATGCCTTCTGATAGGTGACAATGGGCTTCTTAGGGATTAAAAAAAGCAGAAAATTACTAGAACCTTGTGGAAGAACTGCTGTTCTTGTATCACAAATAGGATGTATGTCTTTGAAGGTACATTTCTTAAGTTTTTGGATTTCTTTCTGGAAAACTGGTGCTGTGAGTAATGAGTATGCAGAACATTTTCATCAGGAAATTGCTATAATGATATCAAAATATGAGAGATATAGAGGAAGATGGAGCCCATCAATGTTAGCATATTACTGCTAGAGTGTAATGCGAGATTCTCAAGATTTGTTATATAAGCGACAGGCAAAGTGGCGGCAGTTGATGACCCTCAGCGAATGATACAATACCAGGTAAGTGATTGTATCACGAAAACCATAGGCAGTGAAATATTTTTGTTGTAATTTTCATGTTCATCACCTCGATTTAAATAAGAAATGGCTGTTTGCACTTCTGAAACACACCAAAGGTCAAAATTTGTTTTTCAGTGTAATTATTGCTCTGCAGTGAATAATCTGACTGTTATTTGCATTTATATTCCATTGTTCATACAAAATAACCATGATCATCCTTAAAAGTGTAATCCTGGAGCTTAATACATTTAAATTGAACAAATGATAGAATGATTGGAATATTAAGTAACTTATTTTTATAATTCTGAATTAAGAGTAATTCAGTCATATAATTTAATAAATGGAATTAGAATAAATTTTTGATTTGTAACACAGAATTGTATATGAGCTTTGCTTTAAATCTAAAGATATTAAGCCCTGGTCATATAAATATATATGGATTTATACAAATATTCCTACATCCTTCAACCTCATGAGTATTAAACTTGAACCATAAGGTTCAAAATACTAGAAAATTTCAAATTTGGGATTTTGTACTATGTTATTAATCTTTAATCAATGGCATTGGAATATAGGTACTATCACATTAAAAACTTTTGGTTGTGGGTCATTGACAGTGGGATTCTCTCCCATAACTATAATGTCTGACTGGTCAGCCAAGTAATTTGTTGTTTTTCTGTTGTTGTGAAGAGTAAAATTATTCAATAGGTGAAAGAAATAATTTTTAAGTGCATTTTTGCAATTATCTTCTTGCAAATGTTATGTTCTTTAATATTATGAATGTACAGATACTGGACAGAAAAATGGAAACATTCCAATGTTAAGTCAATGGATAGTCAAATTTGAAGATTTGTAATTTTTACAATAAGCATTTTATAGGATAATAGGACTAGATGATTTTAAATCTCGTTAAAATCTATCTAAATCTGTATTTTCAACAATATTAGTTAGGTATTTAAAGAGCTATGGAAGCTCGAATACTTAACAGCAGCAAAGTCAGGCCTAAGAAACTTGTATAAAACTGACAATTATTGAAAGAACTATTTGTGCAAAATTCTAAAACATGCATATTTTAATAAATGGATAGAAATAATACTTTTTTTTAAAGTTTAACTTCTGAGGTGAATTCTTGTGACTGTCATCTTTGTTATTTAATATTCAAACTTCTATAACTCTTTAAGTACTGAATAGATATTGTTGATAATTGAAATTTAGACAGTTGGACATCTTATATTTATCTTCAGTCATTTGTTTCCATAAAAATTTATTTAATCAGTTATGGAGCCTTGAATTTGATGTTTCCATTTTTCTCACTTTCCTTTATGTAGGTTATCATTATAAAATAACTATATTGATAATACATTTTAAACAGTGATATTAAATTCAAAAGGATTTACTGACACAATTTCACTGTAATATTTAATTCATCTTTTGAGATTATATGTGATATAGGAACTCCAAAGTTCTAGACATTTTAATAACATTTAATCATTTATAAAATTTACCCATGAAGCAGAAACTAACAATCTTTTACCATACCTGGATATATATATTACTTGAAAACAAAGTGTGAGACTTAGTCTACTGAAAGCTTACCTATGTTTTGAATTTGATTCCTGCAACATTGACTCACCCCTTATCATATAAAAAAAATCTATTTTCAACACTTACTTCCTCTGGGCCTATGTAGGTACAATTCAGTACAAGAACTTTTAAAACAAAGAATGAAGTTTATTTACTAAATAGATTTAGTAGCAGGCTATACTTAGGTTTTCCTTAGTAAAATTCATAAATAAAATTTTCCTATTCCCTAAATATGCTATGAGAAAATATCACCAAAAG
Source organism: Ryuthela nishihirai (assembly GCA_038380435.1). NCBI lineage: Eukaryota > Metazoa > Arthropoda > Arachnida > Araneae > Heptathelidae > Ryuthela > Ryuthela nishihirai. The sequence continues at coordinate 113,324,594 of JAWZYU010000002.1, read as the reverse complement.
CTCCAGCAACTATTATGGGCAATTTCAAATCATCCATTTGAAAAATTAGGTGACAAACACTGTTATGTCGGAAAAACCTACCAACAAATACAAAAATGATTAAAAGAAAACGGGGAAGAGTAAAGGGTTTACAGCATTAACTATTATTATAATTCAGAATAATTTACCAATAATTTATTTATATAATACTATTATTTCTAGATTCCAATCTGTTTTCAGTTGAATATACTGCAGAATTTGATGATAAACTTAGAGAAGGAAATTTTATGTAATGCTGATATGGCCCTTTTGCCATCAGCATGGAAACTTTTACTCTGTAATTTGCATATTAATGCAGAGAATCACTGCTAGAGGGACAACCAGTTATATAACCTGATCATTATACTAGTATTTTCCACTGAGGTAGTCACAGTGTGATGTGGAGAAATGCATCATGTAGTATGAAGACCAGCGTTCAACTTTTTGTATTTTAAGTTAAATGGTTTTAACTTTTAAACTTAGCTGCTTTTAAAACTGAACTGCAACTTTGAAATATATAACCATCGATAATTTTACTGAGTAAATTTTAATAAGTATTTTGCAACTTAGTGCTTTGGAGCAAACTGCTCCAAAGCATTAAGTTGCAAAATACTTATTTAAAAAGAAAGCAACAACTTGGCCTCAATTTATCAACAACTTGGCCTCAATATATATTGATATATATATGGCTTCAATAAGGCCATATATATATCAATATATGGTCTTAATAATATAATATATTAACTGCTACTGTTATGGTTAGCAAAGACTACTAGCAGAAAAATTTGCATCAACTGTATGTATCATCTTTTCTTATTTTGACTGGTTTCTCTGCTGCTGATGCCTCATACTTATTAATGAATCTCTACCCAATGTTGATATCTACCAACTAATACTACTACAAGGAATGTACCGACTACATAACATAGTAAATCCCTTATTCTCAATACTCTTTAAGCATATCAAGCCAAAAGACTTTACACTGCTAAAGCTGCTCTATTTGCAAACTTGTGCCATTCTTTACCTAAAAATGACTGCTGTCATCCATTGCAGTTTAAATTTTGATATTGTAGCAGTTAATTATAACAGTGAGTGTATCAGTAAATCATTTTATAATTGCACGATGTTGGAAATAAAGAATAAACAAAATTGAACTTTCCTCTTTTATTGTTTACTCTCATGATTTAAATTAAAATGCAACTAGAATTCTTATGTAGCACATGTCTAATTACATGAAATTTTTAAACTTGATGATAGACTTGGTTAGTGGATAAGCGAGGAAAAATAATGACTTTTCCTTGTTAATATACCTGTTATTGGTGCAATGGGAAAAATATCATAACAAATCTTATTCGTTTGCTTTCCTTTGCATATTTTACAGCAGCAGACAAAAATAACTTTTTTGTACTCTGGTCTGATATGAGGAAGATAATAAGTAACATTTCATCAGCATTGTATTTTACTCTTTATGCTCCTTCAGCCACAATGAAGAAACAATGGTACCACTTGAGTTTCCTATTAGTCCTCGGAGAAGTAAGGAGGAAGATATTTATGAGGATCTCTGTTATGTAACACTTAGGATTCATGAGGTATCAAAGGAATGAAAAAATTCATTTAATCATTAGATGTTGCCTTCTTTGTAGGCCTTAAACTTTTAGTTAAATATGATAGTGACATGCATTTTAATTTTGCACTGCATGCTGTTAAGTAAAAGCATATGATTTCTTTGTGTCAAAAACATAAATAATTTATTTATTTTGTGATAAAAGTATCATTTATCAGCATGCTTGTTTTTGAAGATGCTAAATTGAAAAAAATACAAGGCTTATATTTTTTGCAAATCCAGCTCATTTATTATAAAATCAAGTTTTTATTTGCAGTTTTTTTTGGATACAGTACAAGAATCTTTTTCATTGTTCTTTTGTAGCATTTTTTTATACTTGATACACAGTGCTTGCTATGAACTCAAATGATTAACAGTCAAAATAGTTGTCTCCTATGCCTAATATTGAAATGTATATATAAATCTTTCAGAATTTCTTCATAATATTAAGATTTTTAAGCCATCTGTCATATTTCCTATGTGTAAAAAAATTATTTTATGTGTCAATTTTAACAAAGTAGCTAAAAGCTATTTCCACAGCTTCTGTTTTATTCAATAATGTCTCTAGATATAGTTGGCACCCAAATGCTTCACTTCTCTTTTTTAACATTTGTATCCCTCAAGAATGTCACTTTTAAAATGTAAGTGATTCCATTTTGATCTTGTCAGTTTTATCCAAGTATCAAATACAAGATTTGAAATTGAATTACAGCATATTTTGAAGCAATTAATTTCCATTTAATTTTGTGATGTATGTAAAAATGGGACCAGAATTGCAGTATGCGCTGAAATGCTTGAATGTAAACAAAAACGTTTATCTGCTGAAATCTAATGGAACATTTGGTATTTTGTTGTACTAAAATATTGTTATTCAAAAATATTAAGCCCTATTTTTGATCACTTGCATTAGACATATAGTTTGCTTATAACTATAGCAGCTAGATACATAGCTTGAGAAAACATTGTTGCTCTTCTGTTTATACGACTTGTTAGTTTTTTACTGTATTAATTTTATTTGAATATAACCAAGCCACATATATACTTGCAAATTGTAGGATAGACACACAAAAAATTAAGTCACATTTTGAAACAATTTACAATGATTATATCAGAATTTAACCACAGAACCACAACAATGATAATACATTTTTTTCCCCTATTTATACAGATCTTTAGAGAAATAGGAGACAATTCAAGCATTGGTTTGCTTGAATTGCACCCTTATGTTTAGCTTAATTTCATGTATCCCAGAAATGCTAATTAATATTTAATTAAAGTTCACATATATATCACATATTGAGATGTATGGAGAAGTAGCAGTTCAGTTTCAAAGGCAAAATGCATTACATTGTTCTAATGTGTATGCATTTTTCCTTTGAAACACATATATATCACATATATATGTTCACATATATATCACATATTGAGATGTATGGAGGAGTAACAGTGAAGTAGCAGTTCAGTTTCAAGGCAAAATTCATTACATTGTTCTAATGTGAGATGGAGGATAGCATTTAAATAGATTGAATATTGTCAATTCTGTATTTTTTATATTCAGTTTAATTTCAGTGTGAGTTGTATTACCTAATCTTTTTTTTTGCATCATATCCCCCTAAATCAGTAGTTTTGAACTTTTTTGTGCATTATACTCCTTCATACCGAATCTACAGTACCTGAACTCTCAGATGTAAGAAGAAACTTTTATTAAGTGAAAATCATTCCCATTTCTTACAGAAAAGTATCCAGCTGGGTCAGCGTTGAGATTTGTCTCTGCAAAATTCCCCGCCCTACCCATGGTCAGAAGGGGACATCAAGGGGCTTGGAAAGGCTGCCGTCTGTCGGATGGGATGTTAAGCCATTGTCCTGTGTGCGGGAGAGAGCCATACCCTGTGCATGTTAAAGAACATGCTGGATGGCCTTGATGGGAGGCTACCATCTGTCTCCCAGTGGGTCCCCTCCCCCAACCTTCTCTGAACCTTCGAGGTCCATGTGACCTGGCCATTTAGCCCATGGTGTACAAAAAAGTGCCACTCGTAGGTAAAACAACCCAACAGAAAAGTATATCATTTGCCATTACTGGGTTTTTCTTATGTAATGAATGACCGAGTGGTTAGTGCTCTTGACTTACTTTAAAGTAAGGGACCTGGGTTTGAGCCCCAAGTAAGGATGGATGTTTGTGTAGTTTTTCTGCTGAGGTCCTGCCATCCTCACAGATCTTCTACTGTGGTGTATAAACTGACAGGCCTTTGTGGCAAGCAGCTGCTTTAAGGAGGTATTTTATTTATTTTTAATTTGTATCCTCTGGGGAAATATTTGCCACTATTGAGAAACAAGCAATCTTTAGCTTTCCATCATATCATATGCATATAAGGAGAATTCAGCCCACAAATTAACGTTTTTTAGATAAATGGATTTTAAAGTTTGAGTACATAATAAAAGTAATTTATTTTGCTTCCAGTGGTTTGCATGGCGATTCAGTAGTGGTTTTGGAGGTCTTGCTTTCTAATAAAGTAGAAATTGTTTACTTAGTGGTAATTTTAGCTTTCATTTTTTTAGCCTCATTTTAGCTTTCGATTTGTATAGATGACATATTGTGGCCACATACAATATCTAATCAAAAGTATACAAACAGCCCTTCTGAGTACTGGATTTCCCCACATATGCCATAGCCATAGCCTAACCAGTTATAAAAGGATGCATGTGGCCTGGAAAACCTCATAGACACACATGAACAAGAGAATGGGCCGAATGGCAGAGTGTAGTAACTTTCATTGTGTCATGTCATAGGATGCCACCTTAGCAACAAGTCAGTTTGGAACATTTCAGCCCCGCTGCAACTGCCCAGATCAACTTTAAGTGATGTTATTGTGAAGTAGAAATGCTTAGGAGCAACAACAGTGCAATCGTGACCTAGTAGGCCACGTAAAATGACAGAGTGGGACCGCCAAGTGCTGAAGTGGGTGGTGCAACAAAATCACCTGTCCTCGGTTGCATACTCACCACTAGTTCCAAAATGCCTCTGGAAGCAATGCCAGCACCATAACAGTTCATCGTGAGCTATAGGAAATGGGTTTCCATGGGCCGCACACAATTCTAACATCAATAAGATCAACAGCAACATCTGTTGGAGTGGTGTAAGCATGGTGCCAGTGAACTCTTGAACAGTGAAACTGCATTCTCTGGAGTGATGAATCACACTTCACCATCTGGCAGTCTGATGGACGAGTCTGGGTGTGGAGGATGCTAGGTGAACACTACCTGCCTGACTTGTGCCAGCTGTGAAGTTGATGTAGGAGGCATCATTCTCTGGGGCTGTTTTTCATGGTTCGGGCTGGGCCCCCTAGTTCCAGTGAATGGGACTGAACGTTGTGACCTACATTGACATTCTCGACAATTTTGTGCTCCCAACTTTATGGCAGCAGTTCAGTGAAGACTTTCCTGTACCAACATGACAATGCTTCCATCCACAAAGCGAGGATTGTACAGGTATGGTTTGATCAGATGGGTGTGGAAGAACTTGACTGGCCTGCACAGAGCCCTTATCTCAACCCCATGGAACACTTTTGGGATGATTTGGAACCCTGACCTCAAGCCAGGCTGAACCACCTGACATCAGTGACTGGCCTCACTAATGCTCTTGTGGCAGAATGGCAGGCAATTCCCCAGCAACATACCAAAATCTAGTGGAAAGCCTTCCCTGCAGAGTGGAGGTTGTGATAGCAGTAAAGGGTGGACCAACATGATATTAATTCCTTTCCTATTACCAGGATATTGTGGATGAGTGAGTGTCTGGATACTTTTGATCATATAATGTATCTCTATATTAATATACTTCCTACTTGTACTTATCTGTATATTAGTATGAATTTGTATGCTAGAAAATATGGCTTGCTTTTTTCAACTTTGAGAAAGGTGGTTAATCAACATGGCTATCTTGGTCTATGGTTGAGGAAGATGGTTAATCAACATGGCTATCTTGACCCATGGTGTAATCGACAGCAGAATTATTGCATATTCTTTTGCTACCTAAAGATTGGACTACATGTATGCACCAATCAGTCAAACATTAAAACCACCTACCTAATATGATGTAGGCCCTCCTCTCACTGCCAAAAGAGCTCTCACCCAATGAGGCATAGATTCAACGAGATGTGCTAGGTGTCGCTTGATATTTGGTACCATGACTGCAACAGAAGATCCTGCAGTTCCCGTAAATTACATCGTTGGGGTGATGCTGCTCATACCCATTTCTCCAACTCAAATCACAAATGTTCGACAGGATTCATGTCTGGTGAATTTGGGGGCCATTGCAATAAATAGAATTCTTCATAATGTTCTAGGAACCATTCTTGAACCTTCTTTGCAGTGTGACATGGGGCATTGTCTTGTTGATAGATGCTATCTCTGCCAGGTAATACATTTGCCATAAAGGGATGTACTTGGTCAGCCACAATGTTCAAGTAGGTGACAGCTGTCAGAGTTTGCTCTAGAGGGATAATTGGTCCAAATGTTCCCCAAGAAAATATTGCCCAGATCATCACACTCCCTCCAGCCGCCTGGATCTGTCCCACAGTGCATCCAGATGAGCAGGCTTCCATGAGTAAATGTCACACATGAGCTCATCTGTCCACATGGTGCAACAGAAGACAGGATTCGTTTGACCATGTGTTCCTCCTCCAGTCTTCTATGTCCAATGTCGATGATTATGTGCCCACTGCAAGCGTTGACGATGGTGAACGACTGTGAGCATAGGCACACACGAATTGGTCTGCGGCTGCGGAGACCCATATCCAAGAGCTTATGATGAAAGTGTGTTCAGACACATTGGGCCCTTTACCACAATTGAAATTATGGGTAATGTCAGCCACAGTAGCCCTCCTGTTGCTGCGGACAAGGCGAGATAGCCTGCACTGACTTCTGGCATCAATGAGGCATGGCCGGCCCACACCTTGTCGACAGCTTGAAGTGTCACCTGTTTTGGACATCTTTGATAGGTACTAACTAAATTAACTGTATAGTGTGAGCAGCCTACCAACATTGCTGTTTCAGAGATGCTCTTACTAAGGTGTCTTGCCATAACAATCTGGCCTTTGTCAAAATCAGATAAATCCATTGCTTTTCCCAAGTTGAGATGAAACGAAATACTGCCTGCGAGAACTCCTACCCAGGTATTATATATATATATCATTCGCGACCTTGGCATGTGACACTGATTGGCTGCACGTGCACTTCTTTGCATAATGCAGAGGTGGTTTTAATGTATTGGCTTATCAGTGTATATAATGGCAACTAATAGAATTTATGTCAAAAAAGGTAAGTACAGCCCTCAATAACATCTTAATTAACAATTTAATATGTTACAGTACCACTGTGAGAATGTTTAAAATGAATTAAAAGTTAAAATGTGATTAAAATTTAAAAATTACACAATGTTTAGCATACATACCATAAAATATAGTGAATGATAGCACTATCCATTATAGCTGGTTAATGATACCAGTCCCCTTTTGACATGCTTGGAGACAGTAATAATACCTGTTATTGCAGCATAGAGACCAAGCAAGGGAAATCTAAAGGCATACTTTAAAACAAATTCTACATAATTTTAATAACCTTTTGTACACTATTAAATTCCTATGGGACACTGAAAAGGATGGGAAAATGGCATATCTTGATATTGCCATTACTTGCAATAGCTAGTACTGCAATGATAGGTATTACTGTCTACAAGTATGCTGAAGTGGGATGTATCAATCAGCTGTATGGGTAGTATTGTACTGCATCACACTGTGTTAGGCCAATCAATGTGTGACTTGACATTTCAATTTTAATTGTGTTTTAACTTCATTTGCTGCTTGTTTAATGTTCTAACAGTGGTACTGTAGATTAAACTTATTTAATATAGATTTTATATCTCTGTTAACTTTGACTAGATGACAATGCTAACAAAACATTTCTTGTTTTTGCTAAACAAGTTGGTAATTTTCAGTGATCTATAGATTTTTAATAAGTAGTTGTTAGCTACTTCTAAAATACCTAATAGGTATATCATGAAATAAGAGTAGGGAATACTTTGATTATTTTGTATTTTAGCTGAAATTAATTATTATTCTGTAGAATAATAAATTTCAAATTTTAATGAAGGAACAACCATGGAAATACACAGTACCACATTATTTTGAAACAAGACAATGACCTTAAAGTACACATTTTAAATGATATATTTGCATGTTATGGCCAGATTTACAGACAGTAATGTCATCGTATAGATTTTTGCTTGTGAATTTGCTTTGCAGCTGCATGTTGGTAAATGCTTCAGATGTTTCATAGTAGCAATTTTTAGTATTTTTGCTTTGAGAATATATTATTAAAATTATTGCATAGCCTAGTAACTGGGTCATGCTGCTGCATTTTGTGTAGGATAGCATAATGCATGACTATTAGTGCATGATATTTTTTTCATCTAATTGTGTGTTTGGCATGCTTGTTTATCATGTAGTGAAGCTGACTATGTGGCTAATGGTGAACAGCTATATTCACTGGGAAATGAAGATGAAGGTGAAATATATGAAATTTATGAAGATATTGTTGAATATAAACCATCAAAGGTAAAAAGCATACAATTTGAAATATTTCTTTGTGGTCTACAAAGAGGGTAACATTAAGTTTTTAAAAAAATATTATTTATATGATTTCTCTATGTGATATTTGCCTTGATTGTAATTTAAAAAAAACTTGGTAGCTTATGCAGATACTTTTAACATTTTGTAGAAGATAAGATGTACAGAGGTTTATCAAAATAATTTAAACACTGACCTTGACTAGAGTACACACAATATGCCATATGCATATCACAGGGACGATGTCACTCGCGATGTGAGGTATATAAAGGGGAGTAGTACGATGTCTGCTATCACATAGCAGTGCCACAGGTGCAAGTGAAACAGCTGTAGTGGTGTAATTGTTGACAATGTCAGATCTCGGTGATCTCTAAAAAGGCATGATCATTGGTGTGCATTTTGCAGGAGCTTCAGTAACCAGAATGGCAGAAATAGTAGGTGTAACGCAAGGAATATATCAAAGATTATGACTACCTATCAAAAAGGATGGTGTTGCTTCCAAACATGCAAATTGTGGATGCCATATGAAGTTGCCAGATAGGGATAGTGAATCTTGGCACAGATTGTACAATGAAAGTACTAGACCATGGCACCGCAAATAGCAGCAAAGCTGAACACCAGTTGGAATGATCCTGTTTCCCTCAAAACAGTTTGTCGGTGATCATTGTGCCAGTATTTATGGCCATGCTGCAATCCACAAACCTCTGATTACCAACATCAATGCAACAAAACATGTATGGTGGTTCAAAGCACATAAAATCTAGAATGCTAAAGACTGGCAATGTGCCATCTGGTCTGATGAGTCGTGCTACACATTCTTTCCCACCACTGGTAGAGTGTATGTATGGCAAAAACCTGCAGAAGCATATCACACTGACTGTTTGCTTCCAACTGTGAAGCATGGAGGTAGATCCCTGATGCTGTGGGGTGCCATATCATGGCATTCCTTAGGGCCATTAGTTATTCTGCAGAATCGTGTCACATTCACAATGTACAAATCCATTCTCAGGGACCACCTGAACTAATGTTGCAGGCATTGTTTCCTAATGACTGTCCCTGGTTTCAAGCATATAATGCACCCGTGCATTGTGGCATTGCATGAAATGTATCAAGTTGTGGTTTGCAGAGGATGAGGTACAGCAGCTACCCTGGCCACAGTCTCCAGACTTCAATATTATTGAAAATCTGTGGGAATATCTGGAGTGCAAGGTCAGATCACACTTTCCACCTCCATCATTACTGGCACAGTGGGTAATATTTTACAAGAAGAATGGTCCCACATTTCATTATTGTATGTGCATGACTTGTATAAGTCTATTCCATGTCGAATTGTGTCTGTTTTGAACGCCCGAGGTGGGCCTACAGCTTATTAATGAAATGTTCTCTACAAACAGTACATATTTCCATTATTTTGATAAACCTCTGTATGTATTCATAGTAATGAAATTGTTTTAATCAATATGTAATCAATAAAAGAAAAACTCATTTCATAAATACATTTACTTTCATTCATAATACTTTGATCAAGTATGCTTGGCTTGATCAAATCTTATTATGAACACTTAACTAATACTTTGTTGTATGTATCATGGCACAGTTCCCACATTTCAAAGTCTTTAATTCTCCACTATTCAAATATCATTCTTGTCTGTGCTTATTGTTGCAGTGATTACCTATAAACCGTGCTTGTAGTGGTCTCATCATTACTGTCCTGGGTGTAATGTGTAACATTTTATCTGAAACTGATCAAAAGAGGTAGTTTTTTTTTAATGTAGTTCAGGGGCATTCAATCTTTTTAACTGGTGGGTCACTTTTCAATGAAGGAAGCTATTAAGAGATCTCAAACATTAATGCATTATACTTATTAAATGGTACAAATATTTTGAATTAACACCTCAACTTTGGTTTTAGATACAATTACTTTAAACCACAAGTTAAGTCACTTGTATTTATAATGTGCTGATTGGATTCAGGAACTTTCCAAGAGGTTGTAACCATAAAGTGTTTAAATTAAATGTAAGTTCATAACCATGGAAGAATATTAATACTCACCCATATTCATATATTTCACCTGTATTCACTCGGTGGCTGGACAAATCTGTTTGGGCCTGAAATCCACTGATTGTAGGTTGCATATCTTTGATCAAGTGGATATGATATTAGCTTTTTAAGCTGATTGATCCTAAGTTTGATTTCAGGATTATCAAGCATTGTAACCTTAGCTTATCCTTCCATAATAAAAATTTTGTAAAAAGTCATGAAATTTTGCAAGAAATCTGAGACCAGTTGATCATGTATACAAATTAATCAAGTTTAAGATACATTGCTTGGTCAAAGTATTATGAACACTTAACTAATACTTTGTTGTATGTATAATGGCACAGTTCCCACATTTCAAAGTCTTTAATTCTCTGCACATAATTTTTATAGAAATGGGTTTTTAAGTATACTGCTAGCAGTCATCTCTTTTAGCTGATGAACTGTAGTAGTTTTGTTTTGCTGTACAGTTTATGCCAACAAATACCTGTCTGTCAGAACTTTTTCCTCCTGCATTTGCCATGATTGGCAGACAATTTTTGAGACCTTTGCCATTCTCCATACACTAGGGATATTGTGCCCCATAATTTTACACTGTATGGATGCTCCTACCCATCACACTACAATGATGAGCCTCCTTTAGAAGAAAGGGAAAAATGTATACAACTATATCGGGTGTATAGAGATTTCCCCTACATTTACCTACAGTTTACCTTTATGGCAGGTGAAAATAAGAATAAACAGATTAAAAGTAACACCTGGGCAGTGCTGGGTACTGTTCAGCTAGTCTCTATATAATTAAATTCTTTAAGAGAGATAACAAAATTTGGAATTTGTAAGTCAAAGCAAATTCTATGCAAGGCGAGTTGTTACTTTTTGATGTTTTTACAGGTCAATGATTAATTTCAGTAGTCCTTTTATATAGGTGCACAAGTAGTTCTAACCAAAAAAAGGTTAGTACCTTGATGTTATAAAGTTTGAGTGCACAGAACTGTTCTAGGTTGCTGGTCTGCATTAATTATCCAAATTATCTTACTGAGGTCTGCTTAACTGATTCCAAATTTGCACTACCAATTTTATAGGACTAGTTACACAGCCTATGGAAGATGTGGTCAAACTAACTGACCATGAAACACATCTAGGACCATTGCAGAGCAGATACATCTAGTAACAAAATGGTAATACTTAAAACCTATTTTCAACTAAAATATTAAGTTATTGTAATAAACATTAATTGCAGTAAAAAGAAAATATAGAATATATTTTAATATACCTGGTGTCTTCATAACCTCCAATGACTAGTCTCTTGTAAAATTAGTAGTGCAAGTCATGAATTGAGTAAAGTAATGTGTCAAGTAAGCAGTCATTGATAAGGTAAGGTAATTTGGTCAGGTAGCATAGACCATCAACCTAGAAAAGTTCTATGCACTCACACTTTATAATGTCTAAGGTACTAACCTTTTTTGGTTAGTGCTACTTGTGCACTTGAAATTAATCACTGATCTGTAAAAATATCAAAAAGTAACAACTTGCCTTGCCCTACAAATCCCAGATTTTGTTACATATGCAGGTAAACCTCTATATATGCAGTTAATTCATGCAACAAGTGTACCGTATATATATATAAACCGCATATATCAAAGTTTAAACGCCAATGGGAAAAATGTAATTCATGCATGATATCTTGGAACATTTGTCAGAGACTTAATTTGACCTTTAAAATATGTTTTGTGTACATAGATAGAAATATAAAGAATAATGAAATGCAAGTAAGCTAAAAAACGTATATTAAAGAAATGAGCTACAAAACTAGTGAAAAATAGATATGCTACTTTTTAGAAAAATATTTGTCAAGCATCGTTTGAACAGATGTAGCCTTCTTTTTCTCTTCATACAATTTACGATAGTAGTTAAGTCTGTTTTCTAGGGCCTTGCTTTGACCATTGGTCCATTTAATAATGTCAAGTTACATATCCAAAGTAATAACTTGACGTTTCTTCTTATTGGATTCCACTAACATATCACTTTTCCTTTTGGGCATGGCAAACTTTTAAAAAATATTAATTATTACTTGGTGTGAAATACAGTAATGGGAATACATTGCTTTGAATGGTGGCCTAAGTGAAACTGAGCTTATGGCAGCATAATGGCACAGCAAAAGCACATCTGGCAACACTGTTTATGGGTAACTTTTTTTTGCATTGTTGAAAATTTTTTGTTTCATAATCAGCCACACTATTCGAAATTTTAGGGGGTACATATAGAGGAATGGTATAATGTTTGTGACCATATTAACTTAAACTTGCATTGATCGAAAACGCATATATCGAGGTTTACCTGTACTCTTACCCTTTTTACTCTTTCTAATGAAATTCTAAATATTTAAAAATTCTAATAAGAGAGCAAATTTCTGACATACAAGTATTCTGATAATGAATTTCTAAGGTTTTTTTTTTGTTGAAACGAAACATGCATACTATGTTAATTTAAGAACTATTCAACATATTTATTTTTACCAAAAACAACTCAAGCAAATGCTACCACATTGGCAGTAGTACTCCTGTGGGGAACCACTTATCTTGATGTATAATCATTGTAAAGGAAATGTTCACAGTATAATGGTTCATATTAATCAGAGAAACATATGTTGAACATATAAACTAGTGATTGCAAACCTATAATGTGAAGACATTTTAAGTGATACATGGCTTTCCTTTCAAATAAAGTTATAGTTGGTGGAATTCAAATCCTAGATAAGTCAAGGCTACTTTCTGAGCTGTTTTGTTTTCTTGAGATCTTACAGATCTTTTTATATACTGACATGATGAATCCATAATGATAATACACTGATAGTACATTTTAATGACTATTGATAAGTTGTGAAGTTATTTTGGCTTACATGATAAAAATTAGACACAATTTAAAAAAAGGTTTGCTATCATTGGCATAAGGCATAATCCTGGACCAATCGTTTAAGTAAATTATTCGAGAAGTTCATTACATCCTAGGTATGGATTGACTGGTATGCTACAACTAGATTTGACTACTCTCATTCACAGTGATAATATAAAGATGGAACAGTCGATTAACAAGAAGAAAGTTTAAGTCATAGCTGTCATAATTTGTGGTATCTTGTATAGATTCTTATCTTTGCACTGAGTTTGATTTAGTACTTCCAAATATTATTTTTTTTCTTTCCCATTTCTAACACATCTGGTTATTATAAATTTTCTCATTTTTCCTGTTTGCCTCTTACAGCCCTATTTATTGTTTTAGGAGTAGCATAATACACCTATCCCTTGATTAACATGGTTTTGTACCACTTTTGATTTACATGGTGGTAGATATGGTCTTACTTCTCTTCTACTTACCCTTTTCTCTTAAAGAATTTAATTCCATAGAGATGTAGTAATTGTCATTCTGTATCAAGGGGATACCTCTGTACCTTAAAGTTAGACAAATAAGTCTGATTTGCCATTTTGGCATCCATCTTGTAAATTCTTTTTACATATATCCTGATATGCCATTGTTGCCATTACCATTAGATGGTATTGCTGTATTTCTGCTATGTTTTATTTATATATTATGTATAAGGTTATAGAGTTTTATTAAATTTAGAGTATGGTATGAGTATACCTGATAGGTTTTTGGGAGATTCTGGTGTTGGTCTCACACAATGCTGTAACTCATATTTTTTTCAGTTATCTTTAAATTTCTATTTATTCATGGTTGATATGTAATCTGTTTTTGTATTTTCAATTATTTAGTTGAGAAGAAAAAGGCTAATAATGCTTTCATACATTGGTTTTATCATGTCTAAAAAATTTATTAAAATAAAATTCTGTAATTGTAAAGCATGTCTGAATATGTATTTCTTTATTTCCTTTGTAAATTGTACTAATATATATAGGTCTTTTATTAAAAGTACAACAGCATAAACTACAGTAAAATTTTACTGATGAAATTTATAATACTATTTTATCAATCAGAGCATATCTGCAACTCAGCCAGTTCATCCTGTAGAAAAACGAGACTACTGTATAAAAGAGCTTATAGAAACAGAAAAAAATTACATAGAAGCTTTGAATATGATAATTAAGGTAAGTTTTCCCCCCACAATAATATAAAATATGCATTTGGTATCACTAAAAACAGTTTGTTAAAGCAAATATCTTTTTTTAGTTTTCAACAATGAGCAATGTTTAAAAGGTCAGAAACTGGATGTCTTTTATGGCTCTACTAGATATGAACTTCTTTGCTTTTATTTATAATAAAAAAAACTTAAGTATGGATGTAATATTCTACTGCCAGCAACAAGTAGCCTTAGGTTCCCATTTTCACTTCCTATCCTATTCACTTTATGTCTTCAATGAAAAAAGAGAGACCATTGGGCTTGTAATGGCCACCATCTGTTGAAAAGACAACTAACCCTATTCTGTGTTCAAGAGAATCACAATAATGTGTTATATGGCCTTGAATGTAAGCTATCATCTATCCCTAATAATGATTCATTGGGTTTCCATCATTAATCATGCTCTGAATCCCATTTAGTCTGTTATGTAGAAGACATCTGTCCATTAAGAATTTCCTCAGCTGCCAGGCTGGTGGAGGAGAAGGCACCTGACACCTATGCAGAGGGAAAACTTGCACACAAACTAAGACATATATGTCTGTACAATGAAAAAAAAATAGAAAATGCATTTGAGTGATAAAGATGCACTGATATGTGGCATACACATTGAATGTACATCCAAGTGCCACAATGTGTTGTCGGTCTGTATAGCCCATGGTTGTACATTAAGGTTGTTCATAACATGAAATATTTGTTCTCAAAGTGAATTTCTTGAGGACCCTTCAGATGTTACTGCGAACCCTAAGTTGGGAACCACTGCTCTAGAGTATTACTTTTCAAGAGGAACAAAAAACATATCTTTGGATTGATTAAGGCTTCTTAATACTATTTATTCTGAAAAATAAAAAAAAACTGATAATGTTTCTTTTTTTTTAATTCTGATGAATGGTGACTTTTTTTGCAATTATAACATCTACTTGATATTAGGGTATGACACTTAACAACAACAATAGGGAAAATCTCGATCAGCAGCTGGTAGCTCAGCAATCAGAGCACCTGATACCAAGAAGTTGTGGGTTTGGATCCCACCTGGCTCAAGACATTTTCCCCTATGCCCAGTATTAGTAGAATATAACTGTAAAGATAGTGGCTTCAAATAAAAAAGATCAAATTTCAAATTTAAATAATAGAAATATTTAGATATTCTTAAAAAAAATGCTGAAAATAAAGCACACATATTGAAATGTGCTTGGAACTGATGAATATGTTGAGTGTTAACTGCAAGTTTATTACTTGTAATAATACAGTATTCCCTTGCCAATCATGTTTTCTGGTCCATCACAAGTGTCAATGGTTCTCCATGAAACTATCACTAATTTTAGCACACTGCAACACAATGCTCTTAGCAATATGCATTTGAGTACTTTTATTACCAGAAGGCAAAAGGGTTTTTGGTCCAGCAGTACTGTGTTCTGGATCCCTTTAATTTTGGTGTCTGGTTTATACAGATTGTACAGCAGATTAAAAAAAAAATTCTGATGGGCTTTTTTTTTCCACAAAATTAGTTAACTCTGTATCCCTTTTGTGTTAAATGTGAACATCAGTCGATATTAGAAAAATTATCTCTGGGATAATTCAGTAAAAGGTACCAGGAAAACTAATAAAACCACATGCAAAATATTTGGCAACTGGTTTTCGAATTCAAAAATTTTCTGTCACTTTACCTTCATTGTAGAATTTGCTGAAAAGAAATTGTATTTAATTTAACTTTTTCTAGAAAGTCAAGGAAAGCATTTTGATTAAAATAAATATAAGTTGCTAATAAAACGTAAAAGCATTGATATTAACCAAAATAAGCATTTTTGTGATACTAGATATCTCTCTCAAGGATCAGTTCCCCCTGGACTAAAGTAAGACTGGACCTGATGATTTATTTGGCTGTACTTATTAGCTCTTGGTTTTGTTTGTTTTCATTAAAAAAATTCACTTTTAAGAATTTTCTATATAGTATTTTGTTTTTAATAGCATTTTATGAGGCCATTGAAGACAGCAATCAAGGTTGAAGACAGGAAAATCATATTTATGAATGTCAAGGTATGTGAAAAAATGTGAATGAAATAATAAATTTATGCTGAAATGTTATGTGTAAGTAATTATTTAAATTAAAATGTAATGAAATTATTGATGTATTAGTTTAAAATAATTTTATACTATGATATTTTTTCCTTGGTATATGCCATTCTTGCTCTTTGCTCTTACTAAAAAGAGCATATTTCATACTACTGATAGTAATCCAGTGATTAAATAGTGAAACCAGTTTCCTGTGATATTTCCTGCATAACAGAGCAAGCAGGTAAGGCTTAATTTTTGGAAGAATAGGAATGACATTCTGATTTTTTTTTAAGGTGGAGCATTACACTATTTCTGAAAACAATGTAATGATACAGAAAAATTATTTTTAGTTTTTTACATAATTTGATAACTTATTTAATAGCCTGCAATCTGCAGACAATGGCGAATATTGCAGCTATCAGCTATACCCAACAAGAATATTTGACAATATGGGCTGAAGACAAACTGCATGCCATTTGATAATTGCTGTAGAAAATGAACAGGCTAAATGCATTTCAAATATTTACATTGGAGAAAATGTAAAAATTGGCTTATGATTTCATTTATGATCTCCAATGGAATATATGAATATACAACAGTTTTAAAAAACCAACGTTATAGACAAATGTCTCTTCTTCACTACATGACTATACTTGGGGTGGTATTGCTAGGGGTTTAACCCAGCTTCCCCCAAAGAAATTTTTTTCACAAAAATTCATTAATTTATTGATTTACATTGCCAAATATATTTAAAATCTCCCCTCCCCCTTTTCAGGAATTTTTGTTAACCCTGCCTATTCCACTGGTTAAATATCATAATATTTATTTCACTCTGCTACTAAATGTGAAACCTATGACAAAGTTCTATGATTTAAACTGTTGGGAAATAAAATATAAATTCCTTTCCTTTCTAGATGTCAAAGTTTGAAAGATATACAATAAATGTACAGCAAAAATAATAAAACAATTGAATCACTAAAATTCAATAAAAGCCATAAAAAACAATATCATTACAATAGAAATTAGGAATTGCACAAAATAAGAGCATATTAGCAACTTTCCCATTGAAATTCAATGGATTCTTGAAGTAAAAAAAATGACTTTAAACTCTAATCGAGGTTCTTATCAGAGATAGAGACTTAGTGTTTTAATGCAGAGTAGGGGATTGCCAGTGGCAAACCCATAGGAGAAATTTCCCACTTGGTAGTTAACCACTTTAGGTTTTTGTGTAGTTAAACGAGGGAGTTTTAATAAAAAAAACTAAATCATTAAAATTTGAAAACAGGAAAAAATGTTTCAGGTTCTAAATTGTGTTCTATTATAGATAGGGGTTTGAATTTTTAATGCAGAAAGGATTGACACAAGGGAAATCTTTCTACATAATTTGGAACTGGGCAGTCAAGTGTTTTGCAAATTACACATGGTTAAAATCTGTTAAAATAACTCCAACAGTTTGTGTAATAATTCCTGATGAATGTATTGTACGGTTGCTTTCTCTTGTAAAAAGATTGTGAGTGGTCATTAGCATATGTATGATATTGCAGCTAATCTTTCATCTGTGAACCATGTTCTTCTGCTGGTCTATTGGTAGCTTATGCACATGGCTTGGTGGGGCACATTCATAGGTGCTGTTGGTGTCATCTAGCAGAAGTTGTTGGGGATGCTGCACATTTATTTCACATCATTGAACATTTTAGGAGTGAGCTTCCTTTGAATAAAGCCACAGGATACCTGAAACTTAGTAGAACAGTAGTTCCCCATTATGGGAGAGAAAGGGTTGAGGCACAGGGACTGACCATGATCCTGAAAGGTCAGTAGATCCCCAGGCAGACAAGGAGTAGGCTGTTGTAGCACTCTGTCTTTGCTTAGTTGGTTTTTGTGCTTAGGCATTTGCACTTAAGATATCATACAGTAGATGATTTCAATGTAGCATTGTACATATCAAGGAGCCTCCGGATATATGTTAAAATTCATATATAGTTAAAAAAAATGTGAATTTATTCCCCCACTATGGGATGTTTCGTTAATCCAACTTTTATTGGCTCTTACACAACAAAGTCAATAAAAGTTTACAAGAAAAGTAAAACTTAAGAAGTTTATGTAAAAGATTACCTCTACTCCCAGGAGGAATGGTGAAATGCAAGTTCTTTGCTTTAAGATGCAAACGAAAACTTCTTTTTGGGTTGGAAAGGTACTAATAAAATATTACTATATGCATTCTTTTAATCACCCAGTAGTTCTAATATCCACCATTAGATGGTGCTAAATTCAGAAAATTACAAACTTCATTCTCTTTGAAAATCAGTATTTCATAGATGTCATTTTTCTAGGTTTGAAATTAGATTTTTATACAATGTAAGTTTGCATATTGTTAAAGTACTTTTTCATTTAGGAATTAGCTGAAATACACACCGGTTTCCATAGTGAGCTGTACAAAGCCTGTACTTCAAGTCAATATAAAATCAGTGACTGTTTTTTACATTGGAAAGAGAAATTTATACTCTATGGTGAATACTGTTCAAACCTTCCAAATGCACAGGAACTGATTGATGAACTATGTAATAAAAATGACATTATTAACCAGTCTCTCTATGTAAGTATTTCTAAATCTATTTTATTTTTTACTAAACCGAATTTTGGCTTATTTTGCAGTAATTTATGTTAGTTTAACTGTATTGTGTATGCTAAAAGAAAAGGAAACATTATTCTTAATAGTAACAAAATTAATTCTGGCGTGGCCTAGTATGTTTTTAAAATTTTGTTTACCAAATTTAGATAGAAGGATACTGATGAATCTTTTGAGTGCATTTATTCTAGTAGTTGGAAACCTTTTGCCAGTAGTGGGTTGAATTAATATATGTTTTTCCTTTTCAGAATTTCTTCATTATCCTTTTTTTCAAATAATAAAATCTTATAATCCTCTTTATGAGCTGCAAAATGTCTGTAACAAAGCCACAAAGCAAGCTGCATATGACGAGGATTATAAGGCTGTATTATTTGAAGAAAAGGATATTTTTGCACCCAAATTTTGGATATAATAAAGCAGTTGGTATCATAATAATTGATAATAATATTGATATATATATATTCTGTAAGCTGCTGCTTGAGGAGGTCTTTTTTAATGTTAAATAATAAAAACATTTTATAACTGTTGACAAGCAGAATTAATTTTTGATGTTGCAATCATAAGCATAGTCATGAAATCAAGTTAAAGTTCTTATTTGTCTTAAATATCTGTAATTTATGGAGTAGATATTTCACAGCAATTGCTAATATCCATAGATGTCTGTTCATGTCTTTTGGCATTTTCTGCTGGCAAGAAACAAAATATACAAAATCCTAATTATTTCAGAACATATTGCTACTGAAATTTAAAGGTTCTACCAAATCTTACCAGGTGCCATGACTGAAGTATTCCATTCTGCTCTGTAATGTTGCAAAACAAACTTTTATACTTACAGTTTATAAATCACACCTTTTCCACTTGTCACAACTGGTGTGCCAGAAGTTTGTGATGGTGTAACCTCTCCACTTTAGATAGGTAGATTTGATATTCACTGAGGGTAATACTTAAATTAACAGCAGATTACTGTGGAAGAACTTGCAGCACTTTTTTCAGCGAGACTGCAAGAGCACAAATGAGATATACAACAAAAAGAAAACAAATTGTCTGTAGCTAAAGTAGCAGTTGAAAAAATATCAGACCTAATTTTGAATAAGCAAAAATTTTTACTCCCTTCACATCCCTTTCACAATATCAAATTGACCTGAGAAGGCAACTGATTATTACCAACAAAGACATATCTTTAAATTTAATAAATTACAACATTAAAATTATAAATCATTTAAGTTCAACAGTTTTGTTGTATATACACCATTAAAAACATTTAGACATATGAATTCACAGCTCATCATTAATTTAATGAATATTTATTCACTGTCAAGTTGTTTTTAAGTAACAGAATGAACTTGGGTGTAGAGGAAAAATTGTCTTGAGTCGGATGGGATCTGAACCCACGACCTCCTGATGACATGTCAGGTGCTCTGACCAGTAGCTCAGTGGTCATAGTACCTGACATGTCATCGGGAGGACGTGGATTCAGATCCCACCCTACTCAAGACAGTTTTTCCTCTACACCCATCTTCATCCTATTACTTAAAAACAGCTTGATAGTGGATAAATATTCATTAAATTAAAAACATTATACCAATCTAGAAGTTTAACATCAATGTCTTATAGACTATCCATTTGCAGTTAGCAGTGGGGACTACTTTCCTGGGCAGTAATCGCATTTCCTGGGCAGTGATGCAGAATGTGACATCAGTATGAATGAGAGTTTGTCATTGGTTGATGTATGAAAGACTTGTTCTTTTCAGTAGTAAAGTATCACAGGAGATGTCCTGTAGACATGGGACTCATGAAATACTTTGGCATACACACTCAATTTTCTCTGAAGAGGCTCAAATGTTCACATTCTTTTTGACCACTGTTCACCATGTTTGTTGCCTTTCACATATGCAGCTGTCAGTGATAGCAGCCTGCAAAGTCGACTTTTTAACCATTAGATAATGGATTATCTTTACAATGGATGCTGTTGTTATTAAGATGACTCGTGGCTGTTTTGTGCCAGTTGTTGCTTTCAACATCTCATTTAGTTTTATGTAAATAATTATTCCAGACTAATATTTTTAAAAAATTTTTAGAAGTCTCTCTTTGGTGGCCACAATGTGTTTTTCTACACAAAGTGATAGCATCTTCAGGTTACTGCATGTTTAGACAAAATTACCTAGTATACTACTGATTCTCTGTCTTTGTCTTCTGAAGTTAATATCCTTAATTTATAAATTTAAAATATTAGATTCCTTACAAGGATTAAAGGTTTAATAACCTCAGCATTACAGATTTCTTCTTTTAAAATGCTTATGGTTAAATGTTCAGTAAAATTACGTTGAAATAATGTAGAAAGCGATGCTATAATATTGTCGTACTCGGAATTTTACAATCCCGAGTTCAACGTAACTATCTGTCGCCACTTTTTCCAGCCACCCGACTTTCCCTCAGTAAAATGGCTAGAAAACAACAACTTGGACCGCCATGTTGAGGACGATAGGCCATCTGGGCCTTTGCACATGGCCCTTCGTCCAAGAAATGAGAAAAACAAAGCCATAAAAAGAGGAAAGAGAGTTTTTCGAATACGCGCAGCAATGGTCACCAAGAACTGCACAAGGGGTGACTCAGGATCACGCCGGATGCTGGGATGTCCAATAAAAATTGGACCGCGCCAATGATCTTCGGCCACTTCTGTTCCTGGACAAACTCTGCTGTCCAATGAGAGGTGAATGCGGGGCTCTGTTCGAATTCTGAAGCGCAACAAAGGAGAAGAAAAGTGTGTGCGCTGGTGTGTGGACGTGCGATCCAAAGTGAGCTCGGAGCATAAAGAGACAATGGACCCCCCCCAGGAAGATAAAAAGATGAAACAGCTAAGTCGAAGATGCTGTAGGCCGAGACAGACGATTAGGAAAGACAGGGTGAAGAATGAACCTACCCCACCCTCCAGATGCAGCCGACTTGCAAAATCACACAAGCCGTCATCGAGACCCCTTCTCAGGGAGAAAAGATCAATGAGCAGCAGGCAACCATGCAGCATACAGCGAGCGACCCAGCCCCTAGAGCGACCTGCGAATAGGGAGAGACGAAGCCCCCCTGTCAAGCTACCTGCCAGAGCCACTCGCTGGCGCCTCCAGCCTCATCAACAGTGGACTTATGAGGTGTTTTTCGCTGATGTACTATTTGTACCACTAATGGAGCCTGGACGACAATTCCCAGAGCGCGGAGGATCTCCCCTTGCCCGAGCCCCAGTATAACAGACGAGAAAGAGCTCAACGATGGAGCAAACTAAGCTAAAAAGGTCAACAGCCGTTTTTTCTGAGTTTCTTTAGTTTTACCACTACAGTATTAGTCCCTGAATGCCCCCTTTTTCTCTCTGCGGCTCCCAGAATATCTCGCCAATAAGGTTCAGTTGCTGGCATGTACTATAGTATTTGGAATTGTGATCCGACCCCAGATGATTGGTCGTGTATTTTCCAAATAAATTATGTTTGTTATGTACCTTCCTGTACGAATGAGTTCTTATTGATGAGAAGGATGCTTCCCCCCCGCAAACAGCATTGAAAACACAATGTAATCATCAGCCATTATTTTGGGGTCTAACCTATCGGTTGCCCCTAGTTCTTACCCCCCATCAACTAGATCTGGTGAGGTGTAGAACAATATTAACTGTTTCAAAAATCTTCTGCAGTTGATTCTCTACTATTGTCTGTGTTAAAGCAGTATTAAGTATATTCTTATGCAAATTATAAGAATGTTCATTTACTCTTATTTCTATTGTTGTATAAGTTTTACCACTATAATTATTTTTATTATGCAAAATTGAATTAGGGTCATTTAGCTTAATTTGACCTCCCCCCCACTTGATTGGTGAACAGCATCAATTTCTACAAGTTTGTGGCTGATTTGCACATGCCAATTAGCCACAATTGGCTGATTTGGACATGTCAATTTGCACATGCCAATTAGCCACAACAATGCCAATTAGTCCAGCTCTAAATCAAATCAGAGGCTTAGGTTGCAAATTGTAACCAATTAGCCACATATTGCAACCTAAGCCTCTGATTTGATTTAGAACTGGAATAATTCACCAAGTTTAAGAATATTTTTTTCAGCAATTATTATCTATATGTAGGATTTTTTTAATGCTGTTAGTAGTTAATATAGTAGAG
Organism: Ryuthela nishihirai; assembly: GCA_038380435.1. Taxonomy (NCBI): domain Eukaryota; kingdom Metazoa; phylum Arthropoda; class Arachnida; order Araneae; family Heptathelidae; genus Ryuthela; species Ryuthela nishihirai. The sequence continues at coordinate 113,301,352 of JAWZYU010000002.1, read as the reverse complement.
AATATAGGTATTGTTTTAGTCAGCATTCTTAGTATTTTAGTGATTTGTGTGTTGGCACTAACTAATGTAATGGCCAGATAATTTTTAGTGGTATTTTCTATCTAAATTTATATAAGTTAGGAGTAGTATTAAGTTTTTTTCATCTTAGTCATAATATCTTTAAAAATACAAGAAGTGCAATATGTTTATTGCTAGTAATTTTTAAACATAAGCCAAACCATATGTATATATATATAATACTACTTTGAAACATTACCTTATGGTGCAATGGTATTGGCTCAAAATGCCACTTTAGAGTTTAGGTCTGAATCTTAGGTTGCTGGCATTTATTCTGCCATAAATACTTTTAGATAATAGATTTGTGGGCCAATCACTAATGAAATAGAAATTCTATTATCCATAATTTTTTCAAATTTTACAGTAAAGGTATGATGTTTATTTAATTGAAATTTGATAAAAGCACCATTATTGAACACCAAACTTTTACAGGAAAAATTCTCTTGAGTTAGATAGCATGCAAACCCAAGATTTTCTAACATGTCTGGTGCTCTTTGATCACTGAGCTGCTTACCACCAATCAAGATTCTTCTATTAATGATATGACACTTCTGCTATCAGTATGTAATCACATATGTATGCCTCATAAAGGCAGATACTTCTGTTTCCAGATATCATCATGAAGTTATAGTTAAAGTATATTATGAGTATACCAGTAGTCACAAGTAAAGATCTGATTTGAGTCAATAGAAATTTGATGAAAGCACTATTAAACATCAAACTCAAAGAGGCAAAATTGTCTTGAGCCTGGTGAGATATGCACCTACAACCATCAAATAACACATGTCATTTGAGTACTGAGCTATAACCCAACTTGGGCTGTGAGTGTTTTCTGATGAGTTATGGAAGGCTTTTTGCCCCTTCAAAAAAACTTGATTGGGTAGTTAGCATCTAGGTATTGATATCATTTGGGTCATGTGATGAATAGGAATGTGAATTTTGGGTTGCAGGATGATTTGAATTGGAATTTTGGATCACAAACAAAATAATTTGGGAACCAGTGGTTTAGGTGACTTCTTGAAGATATTTTTGCTTCAGTAAACAGTATAAGCAGTTGCATTGTCAGACTAATAATATTTCAATTGTTTTGCTTTGTATCACTTGGAAGCTTGTATTATTTTAAGCATGTTAAATATTGTCATAATAATTCAATGTTTCATTTTTATATTATGATTATGCTTATTCCATGTTACTCTCTGTAATGCTCTAGTAAAGGTAAATTTTTTTTTATAATATATGGCTATGCAGTAAGTGTAAACTTTTTTGTAAAATATGTAAACTTTTTTTAAGCGCTGTCAACATGAAGCCAATGGTGGAAAATTTAAGTTGAGAGACTTGCTTTCAGTTCCCTTGCAGCGTGTACTGAAATACCACCTTTTATTAAAGGTAATATTTATAAGAACTCTTTAAATCACTTATTGACCCTTTCATGACTAAGGGAAACATTTTTCCCATTTTAAAATTGGTGATTGTCGTATTTAATTATAACCTTATCTGCATTTTTTATACAGAATGTCAAAATAGAACGTATGCCGAACGCAATTACGTAAACAGGAACGTTTAGTCCATGTCCATCTTTGCAATAATGTTGCATCTGTGCAATGTCCATCTTTGCTTCACAACCAAAAGAAATTGCTTCGCAGAATATCATAATTAGCACATCATTTTGTATAGTAATTTTATTTCATAATTTTGTATTATTTTAGTTAACATTTTATAATAAACCAATAAATAAAAGACATTGCATAATAAGCCTAACTATAATTTGTGTTACCTTTATAGTCCATTGGGAAAAATATTTCCCATAAAATTCCAAAAAAACTACACATTGTTATGTATTTTTCTTATGATTTTTATTTATTTTACGTCTAAACAAACTAAAATAAACAGTTACATACTAATATTTACTCTTAGAAACCTTATGGTCCTGTAAGAGTTAAAATAAGGGGGACATTCATTAAATTGTATTGTTTGAATTGTAAACTCTAATAATTAATGTCCAAGTTTTGGAAATAATATGATAATTTTCCTGTATTGATATTCTTATTTTGCATTTGTTCTGTTTTTACTAGATAACATTTTGTTTTGTTGAATAAATGGGAAATTTTGAACTAATGCTTATATATACATCCAAAAAATGTGGTGGGGGTGGCTCAGTCGGTAATGTGGCAGTTTCAAGTCCCAGCTGGGCCAGCATTGAGATTTATGCCCTACCCATGGTCAGTAGGGAACACTGATAGCTTAGAAAGGCTGTTGTATGGGACATTAAGCCATGGCCCAATGTGTGGGAGAGCTGTACCTTGTGCAAGTTAAAGAACATGTTGGATGGCATTGACAGGAGGCTACCATCTATCTCCCAAAAGCTGTGCAAATGAGTCCCCTCCCCCCAACCTTCTCTGAGCCCTCAGGGGGTCTTGTAACTTGGCCATTTAGCCCATTGTGTGCAAAAAAAGTGCTGCTCAGAGGTAAAACAACCCAACTTATATAAAAAAGTTGACTTTAGAGCACTAGACATTTGTTAGAATTATTAGAGATAAATTTGAGTTTAAAATTTCAAGATAGCCTATCCAAGTTTGAAATTATTGAGCTTGGGCCTGAATTATATGATATACACCTATCTGCATTTATGCTACCAAGGAATTAGGGACAAAAACTTTTATATGCCATGACATTGTCTGCATTTATGTTGTTGTGATGTAAATAAAGTATTTTTTTATTATTATCGGCACCACATTAGGATCTTATGGTAACCTTGCATTAAATAAACAGTGGGCATTTTGTTTCTTCACCCTCTTGCTCAATTATAATTCTTTAACTAATAAGGAGTAGCTGTGTGATAACCTAAATTCCTTTCCTTGACCTCCTCTCAGCATCCTCACCAGCCAGGTCAACCAAGCCAACTCATCTTCTCAAAGTAAGATAAAGACAAATTATTTCAAATATATTGAGATATTCTTAGAATGTCCTTTCACTCTTTCTGGGGAAATCCAACTTAAAATTGTGCAATTGCAAATAATTTTCATAATCCACGATTCTTGAATTTTATATTCATTCACTTTAGTCAAATTATGGCAATAATGTGTGATAATTAAATTTTTTTAAATTTATTTTTTAACAGGAATTGTTAAGGAATACACCAAAAACACATGATGATTATCATGGGCTGCAGAAAGCTCTTGATGCGATGCTGGTAAGTTGTATATATCTAGTTGTGTATTAATTGTGTATTATATATATAGAGTGAAACCTGTTTTAAGTTTTCCACCTGTGATTTGACAAAATGGTGTTGGCCAAGTTGCAGACAGTTAACAACGAATATCAAAATGTAGCTCTTTAGTGGTTCAAAAATTGAGTCTAATATAGGCAGATGACTGACTTATAGAAGTGGTCAAATTCACAGGTTTCAATGTACACCATAAAAATTAGTAACATGGTTGGAAAGAAGAGAAAAGTAAAATGTACAGAAATAAAATTCATAGAAGTATATTTTTTAGTTGTGGCTTTAAATACATATATATATATCACTATCAATAGCCTTCACAACCTGCAGTAGTGCATTTTCATAGTAACAACTGGAAAAGTGTAGCTGCATTATAAAAGATAATAAGTATGCTACATATAAAATATTTCTAGTCTCTGTGACAACTGATAACTGTCTTGAATATTGCTTTTTGATATGGAATGACATTTAACGTGACAGATTTTTGAAGGCAGTTGGGATACTACAAAATGGTAGATTGCATTTTCGTGTCCAGTCAGTGTGTCTCAAAGTGTCATCAGTAGACTTTAATAGCACTACAAAGTTGTCTCTAAATGGGTATATAAGGCAGATGAATAATAACTTCTATGAAAGCACAACATAGTGCATCCACTGCATGACAGGTACTCTGTACAGGGAGCCCATGATGTAACAGTATCCAGATCAAGAACTGTTAGCAAAAAAGCAGGACTTTCTTCTTGTCAACCACTTGTCACACACTAAAAGCATTAAAAATAAAACTTATCTGCATTTTGCTATTGATCACTGTTGGACTCCTGCTCACTGGAACATTCTGCTGTTTCAGGGCAGATTCAGATTTTTATGCTGTGACTGGATGTATACAAGCAGTCATAGAATAGATAAATTTGAGGGCATCCTGTGTGGTGTTCTTTCAGACTCCAGATTCAAGAAATGTTAAGGAATATGCACATTCTGAAGGTAGTCATGGTATGGAGAAGGTTTTGTGGTTTTTCTTAATATGGTATCCCAGTACATGCAGGAACTTTAAATGGTACTACCAACAGAGAAATAATATTCTGCTGCCTGTTATGCATATGTTTGGTGAAGTTGGTTTAAATATCTAGTTTGTGCTTGATAATGACTGATCTCTCCCTGGTTGGATGAAGAATGGAATTTATAGAATTACCTGCTGAAGATAATAGGTTTGTCATGTCAAACTCTGGTGGATTTTACAATACAAGGTGGATTTTGTGCATAGATGGCAATACATTTGTTTTCTGTTCTTGATTTTCTTTAAATTTTTTTATTACTCCCATCCTTTATGTTCACTGACTGAAGTTCTCACAGGAATGATTGCATTTTGACAAAACATATTTTCATCATAGATGTGATCTAAATATCACTTGATTCTAATAAATATTTACCCTTCCTGGATCAAGGAAATCTATAGACTTTTTTTTGTACAATACACAAAACTTCAATTTAAAAAAATATTGCTGTTATTTCTTACATATATCTTTTAAAATGCTTATTCGAGTTTGAAAAATATTTTCTTTTTCCATTTGATGCATATTTTATTAAACACAATATAAATAATTTGATAAAGCCATCTGTTTGTGATATTTTAGAAGCGCTATACAGTATTGCCGGTTTGTTTGTTAATGTTTGTAAATATTGAAGAAATCACCTGATTTAAGCTCACAAGTTTGAGTTGAGTTATTATCAATATATTTTTCCTTAAATTTTCAAAAATCTCCTAAAAATTAACAAAAATGGAAGATTTTGGAAGTAATTATGAAATAGGTACCTTTTTTTTGGTATACCACTATAAAAAGTGTTATTAAAATTATGTTACTGCAATTTTCGTATTTTTTACTTCAGTAAAATTCAGAATTAAGTTCTCTTTCATTTGATATATAATATGACCTATTTCTGTTGATTAGTTATTTATTAAAAATATTCTAAAGTTGACTTGTTTATTGGACTCTGCAACAAGCCTGGACTTTTCTCAAAGTATGATATGGAGAAAAAAATTACAAAATGGTAGAAATGTTTAAACAAGAAAATTTTTCTATTTAAAAATAAATAGCCTTTCTATTCACGTGCATTATAATCATTTTTGTCTATTAGTGTTTTTTAAATAAATTTTTATTTGTGTTGCCAGATGCATTTTTTTTACTAAATAACTCTAAACAAAGTCCTATTAAAATATAAAAGTCATTGTTTTTGTTAAATATTTTATTTTCAGAAAATCCAGAATTAAATGCTGATTAATTTGGCATATAATATGTTATATTCCTTTAATTAATTATTTGGCAAAAAAGTTCTAAAGTTAATTTTTTTGCCTGATCAGAGCGAAAAAAAATAGCTGGACCTGGGAATGGTTAATACTGTATTAACATATTTTTTTTCTCTCCTGAGTTTTTCATTTTAAAATTTGTAAAGGGAAATATAAGTAGAAAATTTTTTAATGCGAAAGTCCAGAGGACTATAAAATTAAGTTAAAAGATAAAATAAATTTATAAAAAAATTGTCCCTAATTACCCATTTACAAGAATCATAAAATTTGTTGTGGATAATAATTAGAAATAGACTGAAAATAGACTGGAATTATGAAGGGGATTAATCATATTGGATAACTAAAGCACACTGTGTTTTTACCTTCATATTTACATCTTTTTATTCAGAGAACACAAGACTAGAAAAGAAAACAAAGTGCATTCTGGTCTATATCTAAATGGTTGACAAATACAAATGGATTGGGCTGTTTTACCTCTGAATGGCACTTTTTTGTGTACAATGGACTAAATAGTTAGTCACAAGGATTCCGAAGGCTCAGAGAAGATTGGGTGAGGGGACCACTGAAAAGCTGTTGGGAGACAGATGGTAGCCTCCTGTCAAAGTCATCCAGCATGTTCTTTAATGTGCACAGGTTATGGCTCTCCCACACGCGAGGACCACAGCTTAATGCCCCATACGACTGACAGCAGCCTTTTCAAGCCCATCGTATCTCCTACTGACTGAGGGCAGGGTGGGGAATTTTGGGGAGATAAATTTCAATGCTGGCCCATCTGGAACTCAAACTGGGAACTTCAGATTACAAGCCTGGCATGCTACCAACTGAGTCACCCTTGCCATCAAATACAAATGACACCAGTTATAAGTCTGGTCAGCTACCTGCTAACCAAATGATTGCTGTTGAGAGTAATAACAGCAGTAGAAGTTACTTTTAGTGCAGTCTGTCACGTTTGTTTCATGGAGGGATATAATAGCATTAATTAACCCTTTCTCTACCATACCGGCTCAAAATGACCCAAACTGTAGGTAAGAGGTAGTAAAGAGGAAGTAATAGTATTGATTGAATGAGTCCATTTAAAATCTTGGCTGTTTTGGGCTGGTATGATACTGAAAGGGTTAAATAGATAAACTTTGTCCTAAAATAAACATGAGACATTTTTGATAATATTTCTGTGTGTTATCTTCTAAAAACGATGGGCACTATGCATAGAATTATTTTTTCTGGACTTATTTCGTGAAAATAGACTGGAATTATAAAGGGGGTAAAGATGAGTAAGTACAATATCCTTCTTTAAAGATTCTTTCTTTAAAGATTTAGTCATTTCATGCATCAACATTTAGATGCAATACTATTGTTTTAGAAGCTAATGAATATTTATGAACTTTTTTTTGTACAATTTTGACATAAAAATAGTAGATATAGTGGGTCTACTTTTATATATATAAAAACATATTTTTAAGATTAGTTGAAAAAAATAAAAGTCTTTAGCTAAGTTAGATACAAACCATTGACCTCCTCGTTGGGTGTTTATATCATGTAAAGAATGGATATTACGATATAGGAATATCTTTGTTAGGTATCTGTAATCACCAGGTTATGGATTCATAACCCACCTGCATGAATTCCATTTTACTAGTAACCTTAAGTAGTTTTTCAATCTACATGTATTTACCTTTGAATTATTAATTTGAAGTTATTATATTTATGTACAATAGTCTTTTCTTCAAATAGATTGAGACTGAGCTCAATTCGTTACAGAAAAAATCTGGTTGATAGAAGTTTTTTGAAGTCTGTATTGCCAAAAGGTTATTTTATTATGCACTGAATGGACAAATTATTATATATACCCAGATAACAATATGCAAAGCAGAAGTATCGCATCCAATCATGTGGGATGCTGAAACTGGCAATGACTATAAATAGAGTAGGTATCTATGCATTGGAAACCAGTCATGGAAAAGTAATAATTGGTAATGGCAGCAATGTAAGTGAGTTTGACCATGGTCAGATAGTAGGTGTGAGGAAGGCCATTTGTTCAATCACTGCAACTGCTGAACTGTTGGAATTTCCATGTCAGACTGTTTCACTTGTATACCAAGACTACATGAAATATGACAAAACTTCCAACCAGCGGGGGAAATGTGGACATAAACATGCAATTGACTCTCGAGGTGGGTACAGACTGTCTTGCATCATTGCAAGGAATCACATGGCTATCATGGAGCAGATAACATTGGAATTTAATGAGGGTGTGTCCACAAGCTTATGCACAAAAACTATCCATCGTACCATGGAAAAAATAGATTATGTCATTCGACGTCCATATTGTGTCGCCTTGTTAATTGCAAGGCACTGAAAGATTAGGCTGCAGTTTGCAAAGGCCTGTCACAACTGGAGTGTGGAGGACTGGAAACACATCATCTGGTCTGATGAATCATGGTTTCAACTCTATCATGCCGATGGGAGGGTGCATGTGTGATGTAAACCACACAAGGCGTGGACCCAGCTTGCTAAGTTGGGGTCATGCAGGTAGAAGTGGTGTAACAGTTTGGGGTGCTTTTACATGGGCTTCCTTGGGGCTCCTCATACCTGTTGAGAGGATGTTTGCAAGGTATGCGAACATCCTCTCCGACCATCTACACCCGTTCGTAAAGATTCTCTTTCTGCACTGATGCCATCTTTTAACAAGACAATGCCACACTGCATACTTCCTGAATGGTTACCTATTGGCTCCAGGAGCATTCAAGTGAGTTTACCACACTTGAATGGCACCCTCAATCGCCTGACCTCAACCACATTGAGAATTTGTGGAATGAATTGGAAAGATCTGTTTGAGCCCATCAACCCCTGTCAGCAACTGTGGATGCTCTATGACAGGGTATCCTTGCTTCATGGGTGGCAGCACCATCTCTGTGTTTTCAATACCTCATTGAGCCCTTACCAAGATGTCTGGCTGCTGTAGTGAGGGCAAAAGATGGAGCAATGGGTTATTAGGAAGGTATATGCTGAAGGAATTTAGAAAAGGGACAATAAAATATGTATCATTACTTAGCAACACAGAATTTAACCCTAAGCATTTACAAGCTTTTTGAAGTTTTAAATAGTTACTAAGAATTGAGTAGAATGAAAATAAGTTTTTTCTTTGCCAAATTTAAAGATTTTGTAAGTATTCAGATAGAATTGTATGGTAAAAGACTTCCACTTTAGAAATAAACAGATCAGATTCCATTTGTTAAAAGAGATCCATTTAGTGATATATAATTTGTATTTTTTTAATATTCAATTATATATTTTGATGTATATAAGGTTAGGAAATTTTACTGTGATGTAAAACACTTTTTTTTCCCATTTATTTGAAATTATTGATCAAAAGATAAACGATTTTTTGTATTTTAACCTTTTTTGGATTGTGCTTAATTTGTCTGTCATAGCTTTGTATTCATTTGTCATCCCATAGTTACTACACTTGTTGCTGAACACAAGCAGTTTTGTAATAGATATCTTACAATTTAATTTTACTTAGGACTTGGCCCAGTACATAAATGAAGTAAAGAGGGATAATGAGACATTACAAATTATTCGTGATATTCAAACAAGCATTACTGATCTTCGCATGGTGAGTTGAAAATTATGTAATATTTATGAAACAATACTGGTAGAAGTCATTATGCAGTTGGTCCATGTAAATTGTAAAGTGTGTAATAGTGTGTAGTAACATTGGAGCAGATTCAATAGCACCATGTGTAATAGTTGCTGTAAACATTCTGTTATTTGTTCACATTTGTTTAAATATATAGTTTTTGAATACAAAAAGAGGAGTGGAGCTTATAAGGAAATATTTTTGATTTTATTGATGTAGTTAAAACCAGCACATACATTCAAATATATTGCTTTCGTTCAGGGGATGTATGACTCCAGGATTTTTGCAAGAGCAATTACATTCAGCTTTTCCTTTTACTTGAAATACATAGGACAAAAGGGTTCTGGAAACTGCTCCTAATTTTTTTTTCATTAACACTGTAGCAGTGTGGAAAAATAACGTGCAGTCTGTTCAAAGGAATAGTGTGTTAGTTAATCATTTCTGATTAGATTGTGAATTAAGAATGTGAGTGTTTCAGACCATTAGAGATTCAAATTATCAGATTGTATTTAGCAGTGACAATTCAAATGATGATTTTTTGATTGTGCCGTTGAACAGTCACTGTGTTTCCACATATCATGTATTAACTTGTATGAAAAGCTGCTAATTATTGTTGATGGTAGTATGATGGTTCACCTATTCACTTTTATGTTTCCTTAACCAGTTTTCATTTTATTTATGTTATAATTATTATTTTTGGGCTTTCTTTACTTTTAATCATCATTTTCTCCCCACTTGTTGCCAATATGCACAACTCCGTTTTGATTGACAGCCACTAACTGCCACAAAGCAAGGTTATGCCCACTTACATCCATTTACATCATCTTCAGCATTCTTTTGCTGTGTGCAAATCTGGCTTTGCAGCATGATGTTGCACATGCCATGTTAACTTGAGCCAGAGTAGCTAAGTGACAGGAGTCATGGCAGTCAGAGATACGAGTTGTGAGTCATGGCAGTCAGAGTGTGTGTGTAAAATGACTGGAGTCACAGATAGATATTTTTGTGCATCGCTTTGATGAATGATTTAGAGAAGGCTTTTGTATTTTATTGGTGAGTTTATAATCCAATAAACTTATTTAATTTTATGAAATTAGTATTTGACTTTAATTTTTTTCTCTTGATTTTTCTCTTGAGCAGAGCTTGTTTAGTGATATTTATTTAAAGGTTTTTTTTTGGACAATCTGAAATTTAAGTTCTTTTCTGATCTAATGCTCATTTAAAAGAACCCTTATATAATTTCTTGGCAAGATTAATTGCCTGGCACCTGAGTTCAGCTATCTGGTAAATAAGTTGTTGACATACTTTTGAAGCATTACAGTAGTCCACTAATTAAATGGCCCACCTACGTATTTCTGATATAAGATACTCATAAAAAAAAATTAACACTATTTCGAGACATAATCTCTTAAATGCTTGAACTGGTGATGGATAATATTTTATATTCATATATATATATACAGTTAGCTTTTGATTACCTGGGGGAATAGGGGGAGGGGGGGGAAGTCACAGGTAACCCAAAATCTCAGTTAAAGCAAAACTAGGCAGTAGTGGGGTATATAAAACGTTTAATGTAAACTTTGTAGTTAAAATAACGTCCAGTATTATAGGAGCACATTTACCATTTTACAGACATCATCCAAAAGCATAGAAATAACACAACTACAATAGTAGATTGCAAAACATATCACAAATCACTTGTTGAATAATGGCCAAAAGATTACATATGCAAGATTTATTATTTCTTTATACAGTTAATCCACAAACCAGTTGATCTGTCCCTGGATAATTGAGAGTTGACTGTATACATAATTAATATTATGTAATATTTAGCTCAAGATTTTCAGTATATTTTAATATTATAGCAACTAATAAACCTATTCTGTTGCATTGTGAGATAACATTGAAAAAAATGAAACATTATCTGGCTCTTGATTATATGTATATGGTAGATATTTCTAGGATGGCAAAATAAATACAACATCACTTGGTTTTAAATCCATATTAAATCGTTTTTAACCTCTATATAGTTTTTTCCCCATTAATTTTAAAAACAGGCATGAGCAGTCAAAAAAAATTATTCATATTTTGAGTTGTTGAAATTATATTTAATGCATTGCATTATTTTTTCAATTTTAGCCAGAGGATTTGGAGCTTAAGGATTATGGTAGACTACTGAAAGATGGCGAATTAAAAGTTAGGTCTCATGATGACAACAGGCTAAAAAATAGGTAACTTTCCAGCACATTTTAAAAAGAAATGAAAATTTTCTTTTAAAGATAATTTAACAACCTTGAGTGTTTTATATATTGCAAAATGCATTATATATGTATTAGAAATAATTTTGCTTTTTTTTTATGTCAAAAAATTGTATTTACATTTAAATTGTTTAGTTAAAAAAATAACTTTTAACATAAATGCCACATAACAGTGTTGGATTTACATAGCAACAGCATATTTTGACTCATACCTTTAAAGTGTAACCTGTTGACCACATCATGTTATTCAACAAAATGTAACTTGGCCCAAGTTTCTCAAAGTAATAATTAGCTGCTCTCTCAGTGATGGCTCAGTAATTCAAATTCAGTGGTCTATACTTCAGTTTTTTTTTTGTAGATATTATGACATAAAAAATTAAATATCTTTAGATGAAAAAAAGCCATATAAAAATGAATTATTATCCTTTCATTACTAAATAATTTTGATCTCCCTTAGTATCAAATATGTAAATGAGTTGGGATGAGAGATGGCTCAGTCAGTAGTGTGCCAGACTTGTAATCTGCTGTTCTCAGGTTTGTGTTTCACCTATGGCAGCATGGAGATTTATCTCCACTAAACCCCCACTCTGCCCTTTATCAGTAGGGGAACTGATGGGCTTGAAAAGACCACCATCCATCAGATGGGAAGTAAAGTGGTGACCCCTTGTAAGGGAGAGCCGTATCACGTGCATATAAAAAAAAATCATGCTGGATGGCCTTGATGGGAGGCTACTGTATATCCCTTGACCTGGCCATTTAGCCCATTGTGTTCAAAAAAGTGCCACTCGGAGACAAAACAACTCGCTGTATAATGCTATGAATGATTTAGATCTATAAAGGAGAACAAGTTTAAGACTAAGATTTTTTTTTATTTCTTGAAATAATTTTTTGCTTAGAATTTAATAGAAAAGTATATTATTAAAATACTTGATCTGATATAGTAATATATCAGAGCTGTCAAATTCACATTTTCATTTTAATTTTTACTTTTCATGGGTGTAAAAATTGCACGTAGAAAGATGAAGAAATACATATATTATATTCATGTTAGAGATGTTCTAATAACATGAAGTGTAATTGACGGAAAATCAAGGAATTATGGCAGACTTATGAAAGATGTAAATATGGGAATTTCTTCTAAATAATAAGACTAGGACCACCATATTTGGTATACAACTTCCTCTTTATCATAACTTAAAGCAATATAAATTTTTGGCACCACCTAACTTACCTTCAAAAATAAGGACCCCCCCCCCCAAAAAAAAAGGGGGATAATTCCTCTTATCACAACATAATGTAAGGGTTAACTTTATTCTTCCCTCCAAAAAAGAAAAGCATAAATGAATGCCAAATATGACAAATTATAAATCGAATGGAAGCTTCTGACATGGAGATTATCATGAGCTACTAAAAATTATGTTCCCTCTTTTCTAACTCTCTTCACAAAAAGGAGGGAACTTTCGCAGAATTTTCTTGCAATGAGTTGTACGTGAAATGACAGCTTGTGATGTGTGAAGTATCAGCTACTATACATTTTACAGAGTTATATTGAGTTCAGCACCTGGGAAAATTGATTAATAAGAAAAAGGCTGTGTAGGCAGGAGAGCTGTACCCTGTGCATGCTAAATAATACTAGTTGGCCTTGACAGGAAGCTGCTGTCTCCAAACAGCTGTTCACTGGGTCCTCTTCCTCAAGTTTCTCTGAACCCTTGGGTCCATGTGGCCTGGCCATTTAGCCCATTATGTGTAAAAAAGTGCCACTCAAAGGTAAAACAACACAACCATATGACAAATTTAAGCACTAATGAAAAATGATCAATAGTGACTGTAATATCTAATATTTGCTCTAGGAATGGAATCACAATGGTAGCAAAACGTTTTATGGTATAATAATCAAAATTTGCACCAAATTAAAAAAGGTAAACATTTTTTATGAAGTTGAAACCATATAATTTTACAATGTATATATAATTTGTAATGAGAAGTTTTAGTTTAAAAAGAAGGAAGTTTCTTTTTATTGTTATGCTAGAAACATTTACTAGTGTTGATGCCCTACTAGGTTGCTATTTTGAAATGCTGATCAGCACTATGTTGTGGGAAGATATAATGTACAGACATAATTTATATTTAAATGATTGTTGTACTGAATAAGAATGATTATTTTCTGATTAAGTATTTAGTGTTTGAAGTTACATTACCTTTTATATAAATTTCAGCAATTGGTAATGGTGATTTTAATACTTTAATAGTAACATTGTTTACTTAAAATTTTATTTCCAGATATGTATTTATATTTGACAAAGTCATGCTGATGTGTAAATCTACAAGGGTGAGCAAACAATTTCTTTTCTTCATTCTCAAGATTATTTCATCAGGTTTCATTCTAATTTAAATATAGTGTCAGTAAAAATATAGAATCATAAAAAAAAAAACATGTGGATTGTAGCTGGAACAGATCATACTGGATTGGTTTGGCACTGGCTGAAATGCTGCGATTGTGTACTGTAAGAAATAATATTTTGTTGGATAATAAGTAATGAACCTAGTAAGAGTTATAAATGATGCCAGGAACAACAAGATACCATATAGGGGGGTATTTCCTCAAAGAGCGGCAGAGTGTATCCTGTGGTATTTTATACTTACGAGTTAGAAGAGGCATAAGATTGAATGTGCTTTTATAGAACTCTTAATGCAACTTGCACTTTATATTGTTCATTCATTTGTGTCAGTTAATGAACTTTGCTTGCATGTGAAAACTCTGAATTTGTTAACATGTTCTTGTTGATAAAGTTGTTAGAATAAAAAAAAGGTTTGGTATTTGTAGTGGCAGTAAAAAAATATTCAATCACCTAGAAGATAACATTTTCTGATCAAAAGTATATGGACACCCCTTCAGAGTAGTGAATTTGCCCATATGCATCACAACCATGACCCAAACAGGATAAAAGGATGCATGTGGCCTAGCAAACCTCATAGATACACATGAACAGGAGAATGGGCCATACAGCAGAGCTCAGTAACTTTCAACGAGGCATGGTCATAAGATGCCACCTTAGCAACAAGTCAGTTCAGGACATTTCAGCCCTGCTGTAGCTGCCCTCTTCAACTACAAGTGATGTTATTAAAAAGTGGAAATGCCTAGGGGCAACAACAGCACAATTGCGACCCAGTAGGCCATGTAAATGACAGAGTGGGACTGCCAAGTGCTGAAGTGGGTGGGACAACAAAATCGCCTGTCCTCGGTTTGTAACACTCACTCACCACTGAGTTCCAAAATGCCCTGGAAGCAATGCCAGCACCATAACAGTTCATTGCAAGTTGCAAGAAATGGGTTTCCATTGCTGAGCAGCTGCACATAAGCCTAACATCAACAAGATCAACGTGAAGTGTTGGTTGGAGTGGTGTAAAGCAGAGTGCCAGTGGACTCTTGAGCAGTGGAATCACATTCTCTGGAGTGATGAATCATGCTTCACCATCTGGCAGTCTGATGAATAAGTCTGAGTGTGGAGGATGCCAGGTGAACATTACCTGCCTGATTGTGTTGTGCAAGCTGTGAAATTTGATGGAGGAGTTGTCATGCTCTGGGGCTGTTTTTCCTGGTTCGGTCTGGGCCCCCTAGTTCCAGGGAATTGGACTCTGAACGCTGTTGCCTATAATGACATTCTCGACAATTCTGTTCTCCCAACATTATGGCAATGGTTTGGTGAAGACCCTTTCCTGTACTAACATGACTACCCCTGTCCACAAAGCTAGAACCATGCAGGAATCATTTGATGAGATGGGTTTGAGAGACCTTGACTGGCCTGCACAGAACTCTGAACCCAACCCCATGGAACACCTTTGGGATGAATTGGAATGCTGACTGTAAGCCAGGCTGAACTGCCAGATATCACTAATGCTCCTAATGGCCTCACTAATGCTCTTATGGGACAGAATGACAGGCAATTCCTGTCGCAACATAACAAAATATTGTGGAAAGCCTTCCCCAAAGAGTGCAGGCTGTGATAACAGTAAAGGGTGAACCAACATGATATTAATTCCTTTCCTATTACTGGGAGATTGTGGATGAGCGAGTGTCCAGATACTTTTGATCATATAGTGTATATGGACTATGACTTGAAATAGGGTATCATTAATTTAGATGATAAGATGGCTTTATGATTTCTGAAAGTCTAGTATTATGGGGTATAATGTCAACATACAGATATCACTGATATATAAATATGTAGTGCTGAATTTACAGTATATTATAATATGCAGTACATGCGTAATTTGAGTAATCAAATGCATTTTACAGCTTCTGCATTATACATACTAATCAATAAAATACTAAACTAATAATTCTGCATTATTAATCAGTTATGTGCTGATTTTTTTAACAATAACTCTGCTTGGGTGTTTTGACTGAATTTTGAAATGTTTTAGCACACAGAAAATGTCTTTAAAACTTTTGCCTGAAGTAGGTCACTAACAGGTGTGTAGGCTATTATAAAAAAGGAGTGGGGGGTTGACTCAGTTGGTAGTTCACCAGGCTTGTAATCTGTAGTACTAGGTTCAAGTCCCATTTCTGCTAAGTCCCCCTATCTGCCCTTAGTCAGAAAGGGAACACTGATGGTTTTACAAGAAACAACTAATATTCACAGTGTATAAGTTTAATAGTTAACATGCAGTGTAGCATGTAGAACTTAATACCTGACCACTGCAGATCGCCATCCAGTAATGAAAGATAATAACTGGTATGACACAGAACAACAAAAGGACAGTCCTTTAGAACACCATGAAATGGCTAAATATTACCTGTCAGCATTAATGGTCAAGCTACTTTCAATGTTATCTAACATCAAGCCAATAAATATTGTATGTACAACCAAAATGGGTACCTAACTTATGTAACAATAAAGGTAAACAGTTCAACTATTTTAGTTATAAAATAGTAGGTAGATCTATATGCTGAAATTGTATGGTCAGTGTAGTGGATAATGACTTAACTTGTTTTATGTAATCATAGAGTTGGTATTGAATCATTGTTAAGTTGTTTGCTTGTACACAAGGCCTGTTTTGATTTGTTAACATAAAGATGACGACTTGGGTGTACAGTTTCTGATATGCTAGTATGGTAGCTAAGTATACGTTAATGCAGCTGACTTCTGTTTGAAACCTAAATATCTCAAAATGAGATACACTGAAATGCCATTGAATTAGGGATAGAAGATGTTATCCAAATTCAGTACCGCAACTCCTGCATTTGCAGGCACGTGTGGCTGAAACTGGTCAAATATAGATGACAGCTTTGGCTTTCCCAAGCATTCGCCATGAGAAGTGTAAAGACATGGGATTTAGATGTGTATGACAGAGGGCAGATCGTAGGTGCCCGATGGATAGGACACTCGATCTCTAAAATTACCAACGAATTTGGATTTTCTCATACGACAGTTTCAAGAGTGTTCTGGGAATATGAAAATTCTCACCAAAAAAAAAACAAGCACCCTGACAAACTGTAAAGGACAACCAGCCTTGAATAATGGTGGACTTCGCCATCTGACCTGCATTGTACCAACTGATAGGGCCAGACATTATCTGAAATCACCTCCCATTTGAATGTGGGTTCTAGCTGGGAAGTCAGTGCACAGACCGCGCAACACTCGCTTCATCGTCTTGGTTTCGGGAGCTGCCAACCTACAAGAGTCCCACTTCTAATGGCACGACACTGGGCTCAACGCCTTGCCTGTGCTAAAGAATGTTGAAACTGGACCATTGAAAATTGGCAACGGATAGCCTGGAGTGATGAATTCTGATTTAAACTTCATCATGCCGATGGAAGACTGAGGGTATGGTGTCAACCCCATGAAGCCATGGATCCTGCATGTCAGTTTGGAACAGTACAAGCTGGTGGTGGCTCAGTGATGGCCTGGAGTGTCTTCAGTTGGACATCTGTGGGAATTTTGGTACATGTACCAATAACTCTCAGTGCATTCTAGTACATAGAACTCATAGCTGACCATTTACACCCATTTATGGCCATCATGCATCCCAGTGGAGATGGTGTCTACCAGCAAGACAACTGTTCATCTCAAGGTCCAGGTTGGCTACTGCATGATTGCAGGAGCATTCTGCTGACTTTGAAACAATGAATTGGTCATCTAGAAGCCAAATTTTAAATCCCATTGAAAATCTTTGGAATACTGTCGAGCAGAGTGTTTGGGCCCATGTCCCATCAGCGACGACCTTGAGAGAATTGTGGACATCTCTGGAGGATGCATGGGTCATCATACCTGTGGAACATTTACGCAAGCTTGTGGAGTCCTTGCCTCATCGTGTGGCAGCCGTTATCATGGCCAAAGGGGGTCCAACACTTACTAGGTTGCTATCCCTAATTCAATGGCACTTCTGTGTATATTATGAATGTTATTCCGGATCAAAAGTTAAAAAGTTCGACATCTGAACGGAGCAACAACGGCAGACATAAGGGTTGGTAGGGATTTTTCCAAGGGGTGGGGGTGGAAGATACGAAAACCAAATCGGTGTTTGGATATAGAAATATTTAGATGTAGACTTTCATAATGAGTGCAGTTGCAAATACAATAAATCGTACATACATCATAACGTAACTAAGTATGCCTAAAAACAAAACGAAAAAAGGGGAAACTTATTGATGGTATGGGTCGCCACACCTGTGGAACATTTGCGCAAGCTTGTGAAGTCCTTGCTTTGTCGTGTGCTGGCCATTATCAGGGCCAGATGGGTCCAGCACATTAACAGGGTTGTTATCACTAATTCAATGGCACTTCAGTGTAGTATATCCACTGACTTATATACAGTGTTAACTGTTGAAATGATTTAACTAGTAAACTCATGGGCTTGAAAAAGCCATTAGAACTATAATGAACTTTGTGCATAATGAACACAATATCATAAACAAGTTGGCAAATCTGTTTCTTACCACCTCAACTAGTAATATTGTAAATATATTGCCATCTCTGATTGTGTACTAGAGACTGTTTGCCACTAGTACCATACTGCAGAATGTTCCATCTCCAAAGAGAATGTAGCAGCAAAATAATATATATATATATAGTATGTGGGTTCGTTTCCCACCGGCTCACTCTCTGCAAAATTCCCCGCCCTGCCCATGGTCAATAGAGGACACCGATGGGCTTGGAAAGGCCGCCGTCTGTCGGATGGGACATTAAGCCGTGTGGACCCGTGTGTGGGAGAGCCATACCCTGTGCACGTTAAAGAACACGCTGGATGGCCTTGACGGGAGGCTACCATCTGTCTCTCAACAGCTGTTCCAGTGGGTCCCCTCCCCCAACCTTCTCTGAGCCTTCGGGGTCCATGTGACCTGGCCATTTAGCCCATGGTGTGCAAAAAAGTGCCGCTCAGAGGTAAAACAACCCAACCCACCGGCTCAGACAATTTTTCCTCTGAAATTGAAATCGACGTCAAAGTGCCTATTTATTACTAGACGTTGAACCGTCGAGTTTATCTAAGTTTATCTCAATGTTTATTATCATTAGCATACTTGTAAGACATGCTTTCCATCTATTGGCAAATAAAAAGCTACTAGGGCTAAAAATTGCCTAAAATAACACCTATATGTAACATAAAGGAATGTTCATAGCGTTAATTAGAGGAGATCTTGATCGGCAGCTGGTAGCTCAGTGGTCCAGAGCACCTGACATATTATCAGGAGGTTGTGGGTTCGTATCCCACCCGGCTCAGACAATTTTTCCTCTGAAATTGACATCGACGTTAAAGTGCCTATTTATTACTAGATGTTGAACCGTCAAGTTTATCTCAATATTTATTATAATTATAAGCATAGTCAATATATATTACTAGTTAAGTTACTCTAATTTTCTCTACTACAAAAGTTCAAAGTTTATTTCTGAATGTAGGCATAAGTCTTAAGTTAGCAGGAAATTGCAGTAATTATCAATATTATCTTTTAATTATATTTAGTGACAGCTTTTTTTTTTATTAAAGTTTTGTATTGGATAGACATGTTCAACTGTAAACACAATTGCCAGGATTTATAATAACAAAATTTATTATGTTTTGTTTTTAGCTTTATCATTGTAAAATGTATTGAATTACATATTAACTTTTTTTTTTTGCATGCTTCAGATGATGGACAAACTTCTTGGGGTAAATTAATATTCTTTATGTTAATTTGATAATGTGATTTGTTTTATTGTATTATGAGTATCTAAAGTTTTGTAAAATTAAAACATTACTTGATTATTGGTATTTTAAATGTATGTTCAATGTACAAAACCATATGACACAAGCAACCCTTTCTTAGCATCAATGTACGTAGAAGAAACTGCTATTGGCTATATTTTGATGCCTCATTTTTAAGCACATGTTAAGTATGTGGATATAAGCCATAATATTATCGAAATATGACCCTATATCTCCAAGGCTAAACAAATACCAGTGTTTAATTATGTAAATGTTTATGAACAAATAGTAAAAGCATTATTGTTGGAACTATTTGAGCAAATTTAACTTTAAAATTAAAATGCTATTTCAGTCTGTGATTGGCTGGAAATCATTATGTAATACATTGACTATGGTATTGTCACTACTTCTGCTAAGTCAACAAGTATATTTTCAAAATTTTGTTCACTTATTACATTGACTGCCATACTTTAGACACTGTGAAATAAACTTATCCAAGTTTCATCTTAATAGTAAATATTTCTTTTTACTTCCATGATATCATTTAATTTGCCATAAATAATTTAGTCTCCATATTTTGATGTCATCTTGTTTAGTTAAAGCAGCTTCATGTTTTTGAGCGTAAAATATAAAGTCGTATCTGTATAATGTTAGATTGAAATAGGCAAAATAGAAGCTGATTTTATCAATATTTATAATTTGTTTAAATTCAGCAGTTCATTTCTGATGAAGAATTCTTGAACATTTCTCCTGATAACTGTCAAGGCAAAGTCAGCACACTTTTGTAGCTGTTCAATTACTTGCCATTGCCTACCTAGAATGCAGAATTCTGACTTGAATCAAACATGTTTAGAGACATATACTTTCAGAAATTCCATTTACAATTTCCATTTTTTATTGCATTCCACAATATCACAACATTCGATTTCGAACTTTATATATAATGACTTTGTAAGCATCTTTCCTTGTCTATGCTTATTTGGTTATGCACACAAGTCTTCTCTTGTTTGACCATTGATGCTGAAAAAAATTGCAATTTAAAGATCCATTGTAGATTTCATAGTCTTTTAAAATCTTATAAATGGCAGGTCTTCAATTATTTTGCACTGGTTTCCTGATGTGGCAAATATGAGAGATGGATGAATTTTTCACATTTGCCTAATGATTGCCACTCAATAAAAATATAGTTAAGATGGGATATGTTCATCTGAGGATAGTATTTTACTGCCCTGCATCTATTGAGAAATTAATCTAGGCTGTTTATTCACTTTTAAGCAGATATTATTTTTTGCTAATCTTTTCATTAATCATTAATTGGGAATCTTTTAATAAGCCATCTTCAGCAGGGTGAATTTTCATCAATTTCCTCTTACTCGAGGTCAACCAAAAATGCTTAAAACTTAAAACTTCTTATATGTGTAGTAAAGAGTTTGAAATAGATTTGAAATTAAGTTAAAATTGATTTATAAAAGGTTAGAAGTTGAATGAACTCTTAAAATGCTGCATTTACAACAACAACCATCGGCTAGTAATGAATTGGCTAGGTGACAGTATTGAATACTATATAGTATTTTTTTAAATGCATTTTTTTGCATGACTTCCAGAAAAAGAAAATCATAAAAATTTATGGATTATAACCCATTGACTTGACTAAAAAAAACTTTACTAAAGAACTAATGAACATATTAGTAAAAAAATAGTGCCACCTGAAAAGCAAATAAAAGTCCAAAGTGACTATTCCAAAATCTGGGATACATATTGTGTTTCAGATTCATACATTCATATTTGTTAATACAAAGTTATATGGATGGAAAGAGTTTAAACTTCTAAATCTAATCTCTTGGAATCCAATTATTTAAGAGAGCATAGGAGCTGTAATATTTAACAGCAGCATTAACAATTATAAATCTATTTCAAAATGAAGTAAAACAGCTAACAAATGTTATTATCAAAATGTTATTTAGTGTGTAATTAGAAGTTTGCATAAAGATTCAGTTTCTGTTGATTTTGAAGTAAATCTTTTAGAACAAGAACTATTGTAAAATTGTCCAGCTTCTGTAACTTCTTTGAATGAATATTAAAATTCGATGGTTGGATCTTTAGCTTATTTTCAAAAGAAGAAGGAAAAAACTTAGGAAGTATGGAGTGCAGAATGTGCGTTTTCATTGAAATAATATAGAAGTTTCTGAATAACTTTCAAAGGTCAGAATGTATAGTTTTTAAAATTAATTTTGTTTTTAACTAGCTTAATATTTTACAGGGTGAACAGTACAGCTATAAAGAAGCTCTCATACTTCATGACTATAAAGTAGAAGATATGAATAACTCCAGAACTGGAAATAGAGACAAAGTAAGATTGATTATCCACTGTTGTTCCTATCAAATTTTCGTTTTTAAGATTCAGTTTGCTTCTTTTTTTATTCACTTGTGTGAAAGTGAAATATGTACATTATGGTACATTTAAAAAGATAAAATTGAATGAACAATTTTAACTAAAAAAATTCAAGTTTTTTTTTAGCTATATTTGTTAGTAGTTTCTTTTAAATTTGTGTTTTTCTGTTCTTAATTCTGATTCACAGACTAGTTCTTAACTGTATGTCTTTCCTAAAAATATTTTCTTAAACACAATTAACATTACACTCAGCTCTCGATTTATGTGAGGGTTACATTCTTAAAAATGGCAGCATAAATCAAAAATGCATAAATGAAGCATGATTTTACATAAGAAATAAAGCAAATGGCAGAGATAGAAGGGAAGCATTGCCAAAAAATATTTATATATACATGTTTCATCTACTATTTTATTTTTCACTGTTCAGTATTTGTTACAATAATAAAGACATTACAGTGCAGTGCAATAACTGTAAAAATGAAAGAATACAGCCTATCTACAATATGAAAATTATTTTTAACACATGCTGAGCACTGTGTTCTGATGGTTTGCTGGTGTTGGTTGCAGTGGGATTAGAGGGAGGTGGGAATTGTTTGGTTAAGATGTCATCTGGGCAGATGACTGAGTAGGCAAAGGTATAGATGCCTCTTCACCTACTGGCACCTCTTAGGTAGAGGATTAAAGTTTGGATTTTATGCTTTCCTTTTCAAATTTATGGAGTTCAAACCATGTTGTTCAAAAATAAAGTCCATGTAAATTGAAAAAAGTGTGAATGCAGTAACTGCTATTCCAAAAACTCTTTAAATTTGTGTAAATTGAGTGCTGACTGCATTCCTAAAATTGAGTCAGAGTTTTATCTAGGTAACATGCTTTCCAATATTCTGTTAATACCTATCCTTATTTTATAATAACTACCCTTATTTACCTTTTTATTTTTTAATAACTTACCATTATTTTCATTTCTGGCATTATTCCTCTGCTATGTTTTCCTCTATTTGTATGGGGCGGGGGTGACTCATTCGGTAGCGCGCCAGGCTCGTAATCCGTAGTTCCCAGGTTCGAATCCCAGCTGGTCAGCGTTGAGATTTATCTCCGCAAAATTCCCTGCCCTGCCCACGGTCAGTAGGGGACACCGATGGGCTTGGAAAGGCCGCTGTCCGTCGGATGGGACGTTAAGCCGTGGCCCCGTGTGCAGGAGAGCCATACCCTGTGCACGTTAAAGAACACGCTGGATGGCCTTGACGGGAGGCTACCATCTGTCTCCTAACAGCTGTTCCAGTGGGTCCCCCAACCTTCTCTGAGCCTACGGGGTCCATGTGACCTGGCCATTTTGCCCATGGTGTGCAAAAAAGTGCCGCTCAGAGGTAAAAAAACCCAAACCTCTATTTGTATTCCATTCTTGTTTGTCATTGCCACCCTTTGCATTTTTCAGACTTTTTCTTCTCTGTTCCATTTTCTTTTATCTTCTATGCTTCTTTTTTTTTTGTGGCATTTTGTACTTTAAATATCCATTAATTTTCTTTTCCTCCAAGATCACTTTGTCTCGACTCTGTAAAACTTCAAGAGTTAAATTACTCTTTTTTTTTTAAATATTAATGTGAAAGATAGACTGTATTAAAAAAATACACTCGTATCAACTAGTATTTAACATTTATTGCTTGTTTTCTTTTGTTGTAATGGGACAGGGGTGCTCAGTCAGTAATGCTACAGGCTCATAATCTGCAGTTCCCAGATCAGTCCAGCTGGGCCAGCATTGAGATTTATCTCCAGAAAACTCCACGCCTCTTCCCACAATCAGTAGGGGACATCTATGGGCTTGGAAAGGCTGCCATTCATTGAATGGGACATTAAGCCATGGCCCCCTTGTGTGGGAAAGCCATACCCCATGCACATTAAAGAACACGCTGAATGGCCTTGATGGGAGGCTACCATCTGTTTCCCAACAGCTGTCCAGTGAGTCCCCTTTGCCCCAACCTTCTCTGAGCACTTTGGGTCCTTGTGACTTGACCATTTAGCCCATTGTGTGCAAAAAAGTGCCCTTCAGAGGTAAAACAACCCAACCCTTTTGTTGTAAGTTAATTCATCTTTCTTGTTTTGGGATTAAGGTTGCCTCAGTTGGTAATGTGTCAGACTCTTTAATCTGTGTGGTAAAGGTTGGCTCAGTTGGTAATGTTCTAATATCTTAATCTAATGTTTCCAATTTGAGTCCCAACTGTACATGCACAGAGAATTTTTTTTGCTAACCCCTGTTTTGCCCTTGGTAAGAAAAATAGCATTATTAGGCTTGGAATATTCCATTATTATTGGATATTCCATTATTAAGTCATGATACTATGTACAGGAGAGCCATATCCTGTGCATGTTAAAGAACA
Organism: Ryuthela nishihirai; assembly: GCA_038380435.1. Taxonomy (NCBI): domain Eukaryota; kingdom Metazoa; phylum Arthropoda; class Arachnida; order Araneae; family Heptathelidae; genus Ryuthela; species Ryuthela nishihirai. The sequence goes on along the minus strand of JAWZYU010000002.1, from coordinate 113,276,933 downwards.
TGCTGTATGGCTGTAATATGAGGCTTTTGTCTGCCTTCTAATAGCTGTACATTGTATCCCCTTTTCCAAATTTCTCTAAGCCTTTGGGTTCTTGTGATCTGGCCATTTAGCTATTTTTGTGATTTAGCCATTTAGCATTTTATTATGGATAAAAAAGGTACTGCTCAGAGGTAAAACAATCAAACTTTCCTGTGCATTTTTGTATTCTTGCTAGTTCTTTCATTAGTAATGTCCATGTTAGTGGAAGGGGGGGGGGGCTCGTAATTTTTATATATTGTTCTGGAAAGTTCAGTAGAAATTCCTTTAAGGAAGCATTTATTTCTTTCCTTCTTTATGGAATATTAGTATAAAGTGTTATTGTTTCAAAGTTTTTGCCAAAGTAAATTGTTATTTTTTCTCAAAATATTACATATTTTTTCACTCTATTCAAAATATTAAGACAAGGAGGAGAAAGATGCAGGGGTATTTTTTTTCATTACTTCAGTCATTATCAGATGTCACATTTTTTCATTATTACACTATTTAAAAGATTTTTTTTGGTTTTTGTTAGCAGAAAAAGTTTATTTTGAATTTTGTTAGATGTGAACTTAAGTAGACTAAAAATGTTGCTCACTTGGCTTAAAATCTTTTTTTTTTCGTTAAGAAAAATCAATCGTCTGTCATCAGGAGAATTGTCTCCAAGTTATTAGAACCAAAGGTTTTTTATTTGTTTTCTATTGTTTTTAAATTTCCTTTTCTAGTTAAAATGATTTGAATTATTTCAGATCCTTTCTTCATTCATGACTTTCTTTTGCAGCCTTTTGATTTTAGAATAATATGTAATTTTAAATTTAACAAAACCATATGAAATGTCAATTGTAAATTTTTTATCTTTATAACAGTGGAGCTACTACTGGCTTTTGGCTCACAGACAAAATAAGACTGCGATAACAATGTATGCAAAAACTGAAGAAATTAAAAGGAAATGGATAGAATCCATTGAAAAAGCATTGTAAGTGTCTTTAGATAGAACATATATTCTGAAATACTATAAATACACAGTATATGATAAGTATAATGCATCTATAGTAGTACACACTATTTCAAAGGTCTGGACTTAAGTGATTTTTCACTCTTTTATTGTATTTCATTAATCCTTCCAATGCTATAGCCAATTTAAGTTTTATGTTTGTGATTAAAGTGCATGGAGACATTGTTCTCTGTGACGTTCAATGCAAATGGTGAAACTTTTATGAAAAATATATTTCATATTAGAGGGAAAAAAGGCAAACTTTTCCACAATAGTTATATTTTTTCCAAAAAAACTTGGTCCCAGACAGACATTTTGTGATCTTAAACTTGGCATTGAAAAGTTTCAGTAATAATAAATGAGAACAATATTCTGTGGGCAGGAGATTCACCTTTGCAAATATGGAACACTCATTTTCTAAGGGAATGAAATTTGTCATTTTAGACTTAACACCCTCAACAGTGAAAATTGAAACTAATCAATGATTCAAAAGATGTGAATAATAATATTTCATTAGTTTATATCTAACACAAAAGAAGTTTTTTCATTTGTATCTAAAAGCAAAAAGGTTGACAGACTTCAACGATGTATGTTGTACAATCGATGAGTAAGAACTCCTTATAACTCAAAATGTGAGGGTGCAAAGTTATTAAAATTCATCATGGGTTTTAACCCATAGTGTGATAACTTATTGCAATATATGTACCATAGCTTAAATTCAAGTCATAAATATAGCATTATATATGTACAATGTATACTAGACAATAAAATTGCAAACATAATTGCCTATATTTGATAGGATTTCTACTTTAGCACAGTCTGATGTCATGAAATTTTTGTCAATGAAATATTTGCTCCATGCAAATGCATTGTGACATCAGACTGTGCTAAAGTAGAAAGCTTATCAAATATAGGTAATTATGTTCACAATTTTATTGTCTAGTATACATTGTAAATATATAATGGTATATTTATGACTTGAATTTAAGCTGTGGTACATATATTGCAATAAGTTATCACACTGGGGTTAAAACCCATGATGAATTGTAATAACTTTGCACTCCTCATATTTTGAGTTATAAGGAGTTCTTACTCATTGATTGTACAGCACACACATCGTGATAATATAGTTATACTATTAGCTGTGTACTTTTCTTTATTTAATAGATGAACTATATTAATCATTTATATTTATTATATTTTGGCCTAATTTAGTGAATGTTAATATCGAATGTGTTCTCCATGTCCATGGTAAGAGTCAAAATTGCTTAGACTCAGAGTGTTTGTGTGTGTAGTCTCTTAACCCTTAGAGTTTTGAGTTTTTTAAAATCGAACTCGGTCTGGTAACCAAATAAATTTTTATCTTAAAAAAATAAGCAGCTTTAGAACTTTATCCTGAAGCAAGTAATAAATAGAAATAGGCCATTTTTTTATATCAAAAGAAAAAGCATTTGTAAGTAATAATAAAAGTAGCAAAATTGAAAAAAGAAATTAATCCTCCCCCACTAGATGCAGCAAGAAAAGGGGTGGGGGTCTCAGTCTGTAGCACGACAAACACATAATCTGCAATTCCCCAGGGTTAGAGTCCCATCTGGGCTAGCATTTAGATTTATCTATATTAAACCACCCTTTTCTCAGTCAGAAATGGGACATTGATAGTCTTGGAAAGGCTGCCTCCATTGGATTGGATGTAAAGTTGTGTCCCTGTGTGCAGGAGAGTCATGTGTTAACACACTGGATGGCCTTGATGGGAGGCTTCCATCTGTCTCTTAACAGCTGCCCAGTGGGTTTCCTTCCCCCAACTTTTTCTGAGCCTTTGTAACCGTGCTATTTAGTCCGTTGTGTCCAAGAAGAGTGCCACTCAGAGGTAAATCAACCCAACAATGCAGGAAGAAAAAAAATCTGATATTTCCCTTAAAAGTATATATCAACATGAGGAAGAGAGGACAAAAATATTTTCCTGCTTTTATGTACATTAAGAAAAATCATGCAACAGATTTAAATGATAACTCATTCAATGTTGAAAGTTGTTGTTTTTTCTGCAGGAAATGTTCATTTTGGTAATTTTTTCTGGTTCTGAAAGTACAAGACAGACCAGAAAATTCACTCGCCCTTGGCAAATGAGTCAGTAGATTTCCCCAGTCATACATAAGTTTGTGATAATAGTGACTCACTGTTCTATTGATTTTTCAGCGTGGATTATTTTAGAAATTTTATCTACTCTTTGTATGGATAAATCAACAGATATTTATTTATTTTAAAACTTTTCTGATTCCAACTGAATCAAAAGTGTGAAAAGAGTTTTTCACTTCTAAAAAAATAACTTTATATTATGTAGCAGTTTTATAATGTCAGTATGATCTGGTTTTAATGCAAATGGAAAACCAGCTTTTGACACATTAAGAGTTAATGGATTATTATTATTATCTGTTGCTATAGTTTAAAGGATAATATCCATTAATTACCAATGAAGTTAGTAACAAGCCTGTCATTTGTATTTAAAAAGTAACAATTTAAGCTAACTGTAAACTTTTGTTTTCATTTTGCAGAGATAATGTGTGCCCAGCCACTCTAAGGTCCAGTGATCATTCTTTCCAAATGCATACATTTGAGAAACCCCATATTTGCACTGAATGTGACAAACTACTAAGGTAAGAATATGTATGTAATCTTTACCAATATGTAGAAAGATACTGAATGTGTTTAGCATGATGACCGATCACTTCTAATGTTTGCCTTACAGGATTGTGGAATATTAGTTTTGATGCTGTGGGTAAATAATTTTAACTTTATTGATTTTTCTGTGGTTTTTGTAAATGTAAATTGTACATATTTAAGATTAGAGAAAATAGTAACTTTTACAATATTAATAGCATTAATTTTGTATTCACGATTTGCATTTACAGTAAATTATTTCATGGTTAACAGTAAATGTTATTATAGTCATGAGTTCAAGAAATGTGGAAAAGTACAAAAATAATGAGTGCTTTAATTTTAGTTTGAAACATGTTATGAATTTACACAAAAAGAAGGTCATTTCATGTATTTTCAAAATTCTGAGCGGAGATGAGGTGAAAAAGGAGGACATATGGTAACCCAACCATGAGGTCATGAGTTACGATCCCACCTGATTCAAAAAATTTTTTCTTCTGCACCAATTGTCATCGTGATATTTGCACAGCTTAATAGCAATGAAATGCTTAGTAAAAGTACAGCATAAAGGCTAATCTTGAACAATTGGTTTAACTGAAGTTTCAAGTTTCCTTTTTTTTGTTTCTAGCACTTATTACAATGTTATCATTTTTTAGGGCACAATAATTTTTTAAAAATGTATTTGTGGATGCTTTAAGGACATGTCTTAAAAGTACTTCAACAGTATGTCCATTACCACACTGGTAATCATCAAAGTTCCCTTTCCATCATGTATCTATCCATACGAATAGCAAACATTCCCTTTCCATCAGTATCTGGAATGTAATATCTGCCACTAAACTTCTTTGGTTTTGCACTTTTAAAAATAAATCCTCAGATTCTTTGGATAAGAGCTTTTTGATAACAATGTAGTTATAAGATACAGCTTGAACAATATCTTGATGGGGATAGAGTAAATTGCCCCTATCCATGCTCTTTATGCAAGAATATGTGTCACCTATATCCAACATTTTATCGACTGTTAAACTTGTCCTGCATGATTCGCATTTGACTTTCCTCAACCACTTATAAATGCAGTAGCCTGCAAGGTAAGTTATTAAGGACAAAATATGAATTTGATTTAAATCATCTGCAGTTACTTTGAGTGATTTAAAAACCATTTTAAAAGTTTCATTGTTATTTATTTCATCTAAGTCTTCAGGTTCTTCAAAGTTATTTACCTCTATTTTTCCAAACTTTGATGATTCAATTATCAATGGCAGATGATCTTGAATTCTCAATTTAGTTTCCGATTCAAAAATTTGAACAATGGATACATGATACTGAGATCCTGACAGTCAATGATATTTACCAAATCTCTCTTCTAATTTATCTGTTTCTATTTTCCCTGGAAGAAAATAATTTAGCTTTAGTTCTTCGAAACAATGCCGAGAAATTTCAAGGATAGCATATGTTGTATGAGTTAATGCTGCATGGGTATCTTTTGAGAGTATACCAGTTGAACAACTTTTTTCTTTCCAAACATCAAACCAAGTTAGAAAATTTTCAAGAAATATTCGTCTCTCATCATTTTCATCTGCTGTCAGTGGTTCTTGATATTTCCTGTTTAATCTGTTTCCTTTTAATGGAGTTTTAACATTAACAATTTCAAACCATGTGCATATGATATCTATGAAATTCGCAGTAGAGTTGAAATCTAATAAATTGTGCTTTTTTCCCATTTCAACAAGACCTTTTTGAACAAACCTATTGAAAATCATCAGTGCCAAGCTCACATTTTGCCTTTCTAAATTGCTGGGATTCAAGGCTTTCATTGTTAGGCCATAACCATATTTTAATAGCACTGTGCTATTTTCTCCACTTTCTAACTGATGCCTTTTTTTTAAAGTGAGGAATTAAAGTCAGGATTTTTCTTGACCCCCAGATGTAATAAATTCTGGGTAAAAGAAACATTGACCATAATTTTTCTGGTTAAGCCAATTATTCCTTATACATTTCAGTAAATGCACAGAATCAATTGGAAAATATAATTGCCTTGATGCATCAGCAGGATGTTTATAAACTATAGACATTTGAGGAGGAGATGAAAAAAAAAATACATTGCCTTTCTATTTATGGCATTATTGTTACTGATAACAACAAATATCCCAAATCCTATGTTTTCCAAAGCAATAATAATTTTCTTTAGAAAAATAAATAAATTATCTGCAGTTAACTTGAAAACTGGCAGAATGTGTACATCTTTATATTTGGATTCTATGCTTTGCAGCATAAACACATAAGTAGTTGTAGCAGCATTAACAGCATTATATGATGCTCCAAGAATGCTGCCACCTTTATAATAAAAGAAAGGTTTCATATGGATTTCATCCATCATTAAAATGACATTAGAATCACATGGTTTTAACAAAGAAAACTTACACTTAATGAAATTTAAAAAGCTATTTTCAGTTTGTTCAAATTTTGAATTTATTTGATACCCTGAGCATAATCTCCAAAGTGTACTAGGATGTGGCACAATAAAATTTTTGGATGGCATTAAAAATTTATATGCATGAGGAGAAATTGAATACAATAAAGCAGAAAATATTACTGTATCAGAAGTATACCTACGACCCTCTTTTTTTGCAAAACAGAAGTGTTAGGTGTTCACACAAAAATCCAATTACACACTTCATTTCCTCACCAACATATTGTTTTAATTTGCTCATCATACTGTGCAAAACATGTACAGTTCTCATTTCATTTTCATCACATTCAGACTGACCAAAGTAAATTAACATTTTCAATAAGTGATGAAAGCACATTAATATTTTTAATTATTTTAGGTATGCATTTTTTACCTAAATGTGACAAAAATGTATTACCAAAATAAACTTTTGCTTTAAGTTCAGCAGTAATTAAAACAGATGCTACAATGAATGGAGCAGAATCTAATACCATCAATGAAAATATAACAAGATCCTGTTTCTTGATAACAGACCAAGATTCAGGATAACTCACCAAGTTTAGTTTCTCCTGTAGTTTACCTAAAGTAGAAAAGTTCATTTTTTTATCATAAATTTCTTTTTCTTTGACACTCTCAGATAGTGCTTTGCAAAGTGCTTCATTTTCTCATTGAAGTCTCTTATCAACAGGGCAGTCTCTACTATTGCGGTGTGTAGACAAATATGAAGGGCAGCCTGGAAAGAAACGTGGGATGGAGTTCAGTGCTAATCTTGGATACTTTAGAGGTGCAGAAAGCTTTCTCCCAGTTTTCATGTCAAACATGCTGGTTTCATTTTTAACATCAGATGGTGCAAGGTGGAGTTCACACACCTATGTAAGCAACAGAAATATTGAGAATATGTACAAAAAAAACCTGTGATGAATGATAAACACTAAAACAAAAGTCCAAACACCAAGAATACTGTTCATCATACACTAAAGAAATTTATTCAGAACTGAAGACTTTTTTCCTTTGAAAGTAAAAAATATAATTGTGTTCAAAATAATTCTACAATTAGTGTATTTTTAAGATTTCAATCAAAATCCATGGTTGAAGAAATTAATTCCCCCAAGGATTGCACCTAGTTATTCTACCAGTAAGCTAGTTTTTCTCAATATTTCTAGCCCTTCATTTGTCATATAGAGTTCAGCTTGAAATATAATGCTAACCATTTAATAGCATTCCACTGCTAGTACTAACCATAAAGTGCTATTGGTAATGCCATTAAAAGGTAATAATATAAAATAGAATGCGAAAAATCACACTGAGTTGAAAATAATTTGAAACAAACTCTTATGAATGAATGCTTAAAGTTTTAAATATTCCAGTCCAGGAATTGAGCCTGAAAACAACTCTAGTAATAAGTATGTTATTTCAGACAATTTCGTCTTACTGCGATTTTCAGTACATTAGGTATAAATTTGTTTATATAGACAGCAATTGGCATATTAATGCTGAAAGGTATTAGGAATTGATTGGTTAGGAAGTTTACTGTTGTCGACAGTTTCTACAATAAACTTTTACCATTACCTGTCATGCTTTTATTAAAAAATAGCTGATGTGTGAGGTAGGCAAAACTTCAGCAGAAAAATAATACATATTCACAAAACCATCTCTAGGCTTTGAACCTGGGTCCAATTTGTATCCAAGTATACTAGTAAAAACACCAAAATAATTTCTAATACTTATGCAGATTTTGTATTTAAAAGTAGGTTTTCGCATGATCTTGCCTTTGGCTCATATATGTACTTCAAGTTTAACAGTATTATCATATTAACTTATACGAGATATATTTGAACTCTATGGATATATAAATATAGTGATATAACATTGGACCCTGAAACTATCCCAACAAAAGTACCACTTTCTTAACTTACTACTGTAATCTATTAAATAAAAAGTCTGGTCACTGTGAAATTTTTTTTCTATTTAAGCATTTTAACATATGTACATTCGACATTTTTTATTCCAACATATTAGGTTTCTTACTTAATAAAAATAATGTCAAATTAATCCATACAAGATCAATGATATTATATATGTATATTATACAAACGTAACATACAACAGTTAAAACGATGATTTTCACTTTAGAAGTTCATAAATATGACAACAGATATTAATACAGAATAAAGTTCTCCTTACCTTGGATGCTTTCGTTGGACAGAAGTTTTACCTTGGTATTGAACAAATCCATTTCTGTCGCAAATCGATATCTTCTGGAAATTTAAAAACTGAGAATATTTTTTTCCCATTGTAATTGCTCCTGCACTGAGGAATGCAGCAGCGCGATGGCATTTCGCTAAAAAAATTAATGTATTTAATAACAAAATGCTTTGTGCACACACCAAATCGAACGCTGCAAAACTAGTTAAACACTAACTATAGCAAGATGGAGGCGACGCTGCTAGAATACCATGTTCTCCTACGTTGCCTAAGTTGACTACGGGTCGACTAAAAATGACGTCATCAGAATCGCTTCACCGACTGGTAGGGCCTTCTCCTCTAGGTGGTGTTGCCAAGGTCCATCCTTAGACCTCTTGGTGCTCTCACTCAATAAGGTTGCAGACTCTTAATATAAAAGAACTCATGTAAGACTATGAGATGTAAATGTCAATATCAAGCAAATCAAAAATAGAAAAACACTAAATTGTGAAAATTCGAAGATAGCATGCAAAAAGAGTCATCAAAATCGCTTCACCGACTGGTAGGGCCTTCTCCTCTAGGTGGTGTTGCCAAGGTCCATCCTTAGACCTCTTGGTGCTCTCACTCAAAAAGGTTGCAGACTCTTAATATAAAAGAACTCATGTAAGACTATGAGATGTAAATGTCAATATCAAGCAAATCAAAAATAGAAAAACACTAAATTGTGAAAATTCGAAGATAGCATGCAAAAAGAGTCATCAGAATCGCTTCACTGACTGGTAGGGCCTTCTCCTCTAGGTGGTGTTGCCAAGGTCCATCCTTAGACCTCTTGGTGCTCTCACTCAATAAGGTTGCAGACTCTTAATATAAAAGAACTCATGTAAGACTATGAGATGTAAATGTCAATATCAAGCAAATCAAAAATAGAAAAACACTAAATTGTGAAAATTCGAAGATAGCATGCAAAAAGAGTCATCAGAATCGCTTCACCGACTGGTAGGGCCTTCTCCTCTAGGTGGTGTTGCCAAGGTCCATCCTTAGACCTCTTGGTGCTCTCACTCAAAAAGGTTGCAGACTCTTAATATAAAAGAACTCATGTAAGACTATGAGATGTAAAAGTCAATATCAAGAAAATCAAAAATAGTAGAAAAACACTAAATTGTGAAAATTCGAAGATAGCATGCAAAAAGAGTCATCAAAATCGCTTCACCGACTGGTAGGGCCTTCTCCTCTAGGTGGTGTTGCCAAGGTCCATCCTTAGACCTCTTGGTGCTCTCACTCAAAAAGGTTGCAGACTCTTAATATAAAAGAACTCATGTAAGACTATGAGATGTAAAAGTCAATATCAAGAAAATCAAAAACAGTAGAAAAACACTAAATTGTGAAAATTCAAAGATAGCATGCAAAAAGAGTTCTCAAAAAATGCTTGAGTCTTAAATTGGATGGTAAAAGATGGCAATTAATCATTTCAAAAAATTACTTGTGCCTCATGTTTTTAAATTAATGTAAATTTATTAAGTGCTTTAATCATTTGCATTTGTATTTCATTCTTTAAAGCACATGCAGAATGTTTTTGTATTTCATTTATATTTTGTACTGTATTTTGCTGCATTTTGCCATCCATATTCATGGAGTTCTAGGCTCTATGCAGCCTTCTAATGGTGGCAGCAGCTACAAATTATTATTTTGAAAATTTGTAAGAAACAAACTAAACAGAATTATTATTTACAGAGATAAAATAATCGTTATAAATTTTGAAAAAAAAAATACTCATAGACATAATGCTTTAAAATTCATTAAGATTTAAATTTTAAATTTCTCTTATGAGATATTCTTTTTAGAAATGAAATTTCAAACTAAATGACTGTAAGAATTTTTTTATGTTAATCTAAGTTCATATGGAGGGACAAATATAGTATGTGAAAATATGTGATATATTGATAAATGGCACTGATATAGTTTTCAAGAAAAATTTACGTACTTTTAAAAGAATGTTACTAATGTATTTTATTCAAATTTCAGAGGTATATTTTTTCAAGGCTACCTTTGCACAGGTAGGTAATACACTGCATACTACTCCTTTCCTCCATTTGTTAAAGAACTTTTTTAGTTTTAATGCATAATTTTCATTCCTTGCATTATTTTATAGTAGTACAAAATCTAATAAAACCTCTAAAGTAATAGTTGCCTTAAACATTTATTATTAATGGCCTAATGCAAAATGTTGGCATTCAAGTGCATTCTAACTGCAGTATTGTGTGTGTGCATGTGCACACACACACATACTTAATAGTAGTTAGTAACTTAAATAGTAGTTACATAATAACTTAAATAGTAGTTAATATAACTTTTAATAGTAGTTAGTAACTTATAGTAACTTGGCAACTGAGGTTTTTTTTGCATAAAATAAACAGTAATATTCATAAGATTGATTTCATAAAGATTGTATTAAGGGTTTGTTACAAAAACAAGTTTTTGTGCATAAACCTCTTTTTTACATTTAATTTTATCATTACAGTGTGCAATGTAGCAGTTCATAAAGATTGTATTGCAAGTGTGAGATCTTGTGGTGCACCAAGCCTTCCTCCTCGTCCACCTTGTGGTCCAAACCTCCCCTCTCCATTAGTAGAAGAAACCTGTTTAAGGAACACTTTTCCTGCTAATCAGAGACCATATATCTGTAAGTACATTTTATCATAGGAGGATTTTAACATTAATTTTGATAATGTTTTAAATTTAAAGTAATGCAAATTGTCCCATGTAGTTGTTTGTGATAAAAAATGATATTACAGTATTAAAATTAATATTACTATCATCAGAATCTTATATGAGTGCATATGATAGCTTATTTGAAATTCAAGTTATTCCAACATTAACTTTTATCAGGATGCAGAAGGTGGTGGTGGAGGGAAAAGCCAGATCCTAATATAGTGCTTGTTTTGTCTTAATTATAAGTAAAATTTACCTTTGTATTTTTTTTTTATTATTTTACGTTTACAGAATGCATTTTCATTTTGTCATCTGTTTGACTGTAGACATCCATTTTTTTTGTTTTTAGAGACAAATTCGTTTTGGATTGGATAGGCATTGATAAATTAATGTGATTTGCACTTTTCAAATCTCCCAAAAGTTTAAATTATACAATGTAATGGTGGAAAATGTTAAAAATTGCAAGTAATTTTTGGTAGAAATTTGAAAGTTGGGTGGTGGAATGTGAAGGTCTTGAGGTTTGCATTGACAATAATAAGTTGCCCTCTAATACCCAACAAACAACTATTTTGTTAAGAGATAATTGGAAAATTAATTTTTTGTTGTTTAGGTGCTAATGAAATATAGTTCATTTTTCAAATCATTAGGTGATTTTAATTTACATCATTAGAGGACACTAAATACGCAAAAGGCAGAACTTGTAACAAATATTGCAAGTGGTCTGTTTATGATAGAAATTTGAAATTTCAGTGGTAGAGTGTCAAAAGATATTCCACTGACAGTAACAGCTGCCCCCTTTTCTCATAGGGATGTGAGAAAAGCAACTTTTTCATTTTAAAGAATAGAAGAGAAATGCTTTTTATGTTACGTAAGTACTAATGAAACACTATGCTATTTTACATATTCTTTTTAATCCATTAGTTCAAATTAAGACTTTTGAAGAGTGCAAAAGTCAATAAGCAAAAACTTCATTCTGTTTGAAAATGATATTCTCATATTTGCCAGAGGCAATGTGCATTCTTCTAATTATATTACAGTGGAGGTGGGGTACTTATTAGAGATATGACACTTGAACATTCAAATTGAATATGTTCATTTGGACCATGAAGATGGGAAGTTTTGAAATGCCCCTTAATCAAAAAAGGATTGTTCACCAGTAACTAACATTTTCATTAACATAAACAAAATCAAAATACGTAACATAAACAGAATCATAAATGAAATCAAAAGAGCTACAATACATACAAAACAAAAATATGAGTCAGAAAAATTTGCAAAAAGTTACAGGTTGTCCCAGCCTGGTCATAAGGAATTCAGCATTAAATTGCTCAAGTCCCAGCATCTTCTCACAAAAACAGGTTTAACTTTGCACTAAGAAGATTCTTGTAATATTGTATCTGTTATACATTTGAAACAATTTGTTTGAGCAAGTAAATTTTATCACATAAAAGCTGTTTTTGTCAGAAGCTGCTGTCAAGAAACATCAATTCATATTGTTTTTGTTTGTAAAGCCTGTTATGCCCAGAGGCACTTTAAAGGATAGTGCTACCTTGTGCAAACAATTATTATTACCCATCATCACATCATTATCCTCAGGCAACCATGGGCTACAGAGGTCCAATCAGACCACATGCAATTTAGCTCTCCAAGCATATCTGTCCTGAGCTACATCTGTTGCATCTGGCCACTGCACACCAATTCTAACAAGGTGCTGTTTGACATTGTCTGCCCACTGCATCCTAAGTCTCCCCCTCTTTCTGAGGTCTTTAGGCACACTGTTCATAACCCTATTCGCTAATCTATGATTATCCATATGGGCAACATGGCCAAACCAACGGAGTCTCTCTCTGCACAATGTACTGCTCAGAGGAGGTTGCCGAGTCCTTTACCTAACCTCTTTTACTTACAAAGTTGAGATCAGTGGTTAAAAATAATATTGATTATTTTTAATCACTGTTCTCAATTAATATTATGATTAATATTAAGATTAATATTTAAATCACTGTTGAGAACAGTGATTTAAATATTAATGCTTAGATTAACCAAAAAACTTATTGACTAAATGTATAAACCCCAAGGGCAATGCAGAACTGCGCATAACTTTATTTTTTTTGTCTTTTGGTTGCTTTTTTTTGAGCATAAGAAAATAACACAACTTGAGAAAGCTACCAATAGGTTGCTATGAATCATTAACAGATGGTGTCAGAAAGCCACATGTCCTCTAAACATTTCTGTAGGTGTTGTGTTTTTGGAGTATTTTTTTTCATACAAAAACTATAAATTTCTGTCTAAAATGACATAGTATTGTGAAATGAACTGCATTTCTTAACATGTGTGCATTTCAGCTAAAACAGCATGATTTATTATGATTTGTTGTTGTTGTTGTTGTTGTTGTAGTAGTAGTAGTAGTAATGTAAAATACCTTATTCTTTTGGATGCAGGTAAAGTTAAAGCAAGGTTTCCATATCAAGGACCTCCTGACCATTTATCATTTGATAGTGATGATGAAATTTATGTTACTAAAAAAGTCAATAATATGTGGTGGGAGGTAAGTAATTTATATATATAAATAGATAAATAATAATATATATAAATATATATTTATATAGATAAATAATAAAATCTGAGTTTTATAAGTTTTTTAGACTCAAAAGGACATTTTGAGTCAATCAAGAAACCTGTTACATTGAAAAATGTTTACTAGTAATGTGGAAAGGTTGATATTCACTAATCTGCAAAATGACTTTTAATGTTGTCAATAAGTAGTTGGCAACATTTAGTAGCAAATCTTACTGTATATATACCTGAATATCAGATAAATTGTAAATTAACCACATAAATTGAGTTGTGTTGCTTCTAACTTCATTTATGTGTCAGAAGTGGAGCTTATATTTAGGCAAGTATCATAAGTGTCACATTTATAGTTAAAACTCTCAATTTGTATTTACATTCACATTAACTCTTCTATTCTTGCAATTTAATCATTGCTTCTGCTTTAATGTTTATATTTTGTCCTGACAAGCATAATTAGCTTTCCACCATTATTGAGTTTTAAACTCATTAAATGTGCTTTTTCTTTCATACTTTTCTACATTTTTCAGTTGTGAATTCTGAATCTAATAAGAAATCTATTGGCATTTCTTATTCCAGCAGAAGAGTGAAATGAATATGAGGAAGAAGTTATACATGTACATATTTATGCAAAAAAAAAAAAGCAAGAATCCACCTAACAAGCAGACATTAGAAATCTTTTAAAAAATAATAGCAAATAAATTCAAAGTTTGTAAAAAAAACCCTTCTGAATATAATATACAATGTTTCATTAGTATCAACATATTTTTTATTTGTATTTGAACCAAAATAATGTCCTGATGACTTATATATGTAAGATGTAGTTAGCATCACACCATTGCCACCTGGCATTTTAGCACTTTAATGTTCATTAATGCCAATAATATTGCACATAATTTTTGTACAGTTTAGGTTTTTTAAACATATTATTTAAAATTATTTTTATTACAGACCGAGTTACAGAATTTTAAAATGTTAACAAGTGTCAGTTGGTAAAATATGTATGAAAATGCTCTTGTAATCAAAATGTTTTGCATTTAAGCACTCCATAGGTCTAGCAAGTGCAGGATAAGACTTCTATTGTTTCATACAGCTGTGGGCTCAGGAAGTTCAACCAGATTGTGCAATTTTGTCTCCAAACACATCTGTTCTGAGCTACAGCTGTTGCATTTAGCTACTGTAGTCCAATTCTAGCAAGGTTTTGTTTGACATTGCCTATTGTATCATAGGTCTCCCCCTTTTCTTGAAACCGTTAGGCACACTGTTCATAACCCTATTGACTAATCTATAGTTATGCATATGGGAAAAATGGCCTAAATGATGTAGTCTCTCTTTGCACAATATGGTGATCAAAAGAGGTTGCTGACTCTTCTAACCTCCTCATTACTTATAAAATCAACCATTTAATACCCAAGATACTGCATAAACATCTAGAATCAAAGGGATCAAGTTTTCTATTATCCTGCTTATAAAGGGTCCAAGTTTCAATACCATAACTAACCCTAGAAAGAACCAACTAATATACAGCCTAATTTTAACCTTTAAGTATATATGCCTATTTTTCCACACTCTCCACATATTCTTACCCCTTCCCAGGTCCAGCTATTTTTTCACTCTGATCAGGCAAAAGAAAAAATTTAGAACTTTTTTTGCTAAATAACTAATGAAAGGAATTATGGCATATTATATATCAAATTAATAAGCATTTAATTCTGGATTTTTTGAAAATAAAATATTTAACAAAAAAGATGACAAGTTTTATTTTAATAGGACTTTTTTTTTTAGAGTCGTGTAGTAAAAAAATGCATCTGGTAGCACAAATAAAAATTATTTAAAAAAACACTAGTACACAGATATAATTATAATCCACATAAATAGAAATTTTTATTTCTGAGTAACAAAAAAAAATTCTTGTTTAAAGTAAACATTTCCATTTTGTAATTTTTTTCTCTCATACCATACTTACATACAATTCCAAAAAGTCCACAACTTTAAAAGTTCCAACAAGTCAACTTTAGAATATTTTGAATAAATAACTAATCAACAGAAATAGGTTATGTTATATACCAAATTAAAGAGCATTTAATTCTGAATTTTATTGAAGTAAAAACTTTGAACATTGTGGTAACATATTAATTTTAATAACACTTTTTACAGTGGTACACTGGAAAAATAGGTACATATTTCATAATTACTTTAAAAATAAGTTTTTTTGTTAATTATCAGGAGAGTTTAGAAACTTGGAAAAAATTGTTCATAATGGTTCAAATCAAACTTCTGTGCTTAAATCAGGTGATTGCTTCAATACAGAGTAATGTTAACAAAGAAATTGGCAATACCATATAGTGGTTCTAAAATATCGCAATCAGATGAATTATTTATATTGTAGTTTAATAAAATATGCATCAAGTGAAAAATTAAAATATTATTTTTCAAACTTGAATTACATATTTTTAAAAGACATATAAGATAATTTTCAAGCGCAATTTTTTTTAAAACACTTCGAAGTTTCCTGTATTGTACAAAAAATGTCTATAGACGTCCTTGGCCCTGGAAGTGTTAAAGGTCCCTGCAGCAATTCTATTCTTCTCTTTATCTCATGCTGCACATCACCAGTATCTGTTAAACAGCTCCCAAGATAATTAAATTGAGACACTTGCTTAAGAGTGCAACCATTCAAAGCCACTGTAGCACCATCTGCCTGACCAATTTACATCACTTTATTTTTCTCTCTTTTCACCAAACCTACTCTACTTACCAATCTCAATCAACAGCTCTAATGAAAGATTTCATCTCATCACCATCATTTGCCAAAAGGGCCAAATCATCAGCATAATCTAAATCAAAAATTTTCAGATCTCTAGACCATTTAAGCCTAAAATCTTTCCCTTGCAATGAATTTTGCATAATATCAATAACCAAACTAAAGAGGAAAGGAGACTAAAATCACCCTTGACAAACATCAGAAGCAGTGCCAAACCAATTGCTGCAAGCCTTTACCAACTCTCATATATGACTCATTATAGAGAACTTTCATTATGTTAACTAACTTGTCTGATATTCCATATGCTCTCTATATAAAATAGAGTTAAGAATAATTAAGGTCAATTTGCAGCACAAAAATGTCCCCACTGAGACTGTTGCTTTTCTCCACTAAACCCTTTCTCTGTCTTTAATTAGAAAGGAGAACATTGTTGAGTTTGAAAAGCCTGCCATTTGTCTGATGGGATGTTAAGTCTTGGGCCAATATGTGTACATTTCCTTGAATTTGGTTTCCACCTCACTCATAACAGCTGGTGTTTCAAGCATTGTTGTCACAAAAGTGTTATGAAGTTAATACAGCCGAGTTCATGTTTTACATATATAATTCATGCTTCTACGATCATAATGGAAAGAAATTATAATGTAGTGTCCACCACCCTTCTATAGTCCTTATTTTTCCACTGGATATGATGAGAGATCATGTTGAAAAAAGTAATTGGTCATTTATTGCAGACTTGTAAAAATGGATTCTGTCTCCTTGTTATTAGGTAAAATAAATATTTCATTGATAATCTAATGGGAGCCGTAAAATGACCATCTTTTTTTTGCTGAGCTCTGATGGGTTCCATGGGGACAGGGATGCCAATATTGGACTATAACCTGCAATAGTTCGAGGGTGTGGGACCAAACCAGTGTACCAAAGTTCACAGCACTATAATATGTTCTTAACTGAAGTTATTTGCTAATACACTGGCAGAAATTGGAAAAAGAACACCCAGAAGGAATTCCTTTAGGAACGTCATATTATAGAATGTTAATAGTTAAGGGCAGCAGAAACCGCGATCCAAGATTGAAAGTCATTGGATGAAATAATAATGTCACTGAGCATGAAATTCATGTGTTTGAAAATTATCTTGTATATGTCTTTTAAAAATATGTAATTCAAGTTTGAAAAATAATATTTTAATTTTTTACTTGATGCATATTTTATTAAACTACAATATAAATTTAAGGACTAGGGTATGAAGAAAGAAGTTATTCATCTTGTGTCATGTTGTTCAGTGCTCTTTGAAGAGGCTACCATGTCTGGACGATTCAGGCGTGCAACATTTGTTCAGTTAGTTGAGTTTGAGTGAGGTCGTATATTGGGTCTTCAGGAAGCAGGTTGGTCTTTTCATCAAATTGCACACTGCGTTGGATGAGAGATATCAGCAGTGGTATGATGGTGGTGTTGATGGTCAGTAGAACATTTGTACACTCGCAGATGTGGTTCAGGGCAACACAGAGTTATGGATGCATGAGAGGATCAGCGTATCAGGAGGGCAGCTGTGGCAGAGCAGATGGCTACGGCATCACAAATTCGATCATCTGTCATACCTAGGGTGTCTACAAGAACAATGCACAATTGTCTTTTGGAAGCAGGACTATGGGCACGTGTGCTGCTGGCATGGTTACCACTGTCACCTTGTTACTGTTGAGCATATTTGCAGTGGTGTCAAGAACGAGTTCATTGGAGAGAAGAATGACAGTCTGTGGTCTTCAGTGATGAAAGCTGATTCTGCTTAGAAGAGTCTGATAGTCGTTTATGCATCTAAAGGCGACAAGGTGAGTGGTTTCTTCCATTGTGCATCCGCCAGCAACACATAGGGCCCATGCCAGGCATCATGGTGTGGGAAGCGATAAGCTATCACTCACATATGTGTCTGGTGTTTGTACTGGGTACATTGAATAGCAATATGTACGTCAGCGACATCGTACAGCCAGTTGTCCTGCCATATTTGAGTGTAATCCCAAATGCGATATTCCAGCAGGATAATGCCTGCCTACACTCAGCCTGGGCAACTCAACATGCTCTTCAGGCAGTGCACCAACTCCCTTGGCCAGCACACTCTCCAGGCCTGTCTCCAATCGAGCATGTTTGGGACTGGATCAGACAAAGATTGCAGCAGGTAATGACCACTGCTGAATTACACTTCCAAGTTGAAAGTGCATGGAATGGTATCACCGAGCGCGATATCCAGCATTTGTATGATCGATTGCATGTCAGATTGGGAGCTTGTATTGCTGCTAAAGAAGGTTTCAACACTTTATTAAAATGTGCCTTCTGTAAAATGTAATACTCATTAAAAGGTAAAATAAACATTGAATCACTTCGCATGCTGTGATCACTGTCCTTTCTCAATAAGTTGTTTCTGCTAAATCTCATAGATTATGCTTCAATTTTTAATGGTGTTCTTTTTTCAATTTCTGCCAGTGTAATTAATAACTAATATTCCATCAATAAACAAAGTCATCTATTAATAATCATTTAATCAATATATTGCATAAATTAGAACAGAAATAATTGTCATGCAGCCTTTCCCATGCTTTTTTGAAAAAAAAAGGCTTGGACCTTATCATGCTGTAAGGGAAGTGGTGGCTTGCAGCAGCTAAGATAGAAGTTCACATAGTACTTATTTTATGGCATTAATGGAAAAAAAACTAATAATTAAGAACTAATAATCAATACGTAGAAAACATTGGTAATTAGCTCATTGTTATTAGGTAAAGTAAATATTTCATTGATAATCCATTAATGGGAGCCGTAAAATGACCATCCTTCTTCATTGAGCTCCGATGGTTTTCGTGGGAATGGGGGAGGCCAATATTGGATTCTACCCAAATAGGTTGAGGGTGGGACTGGGCTAGTGCACATCCCAAATCCATGGTGTTACAATATGTTTGCAATTGAAGTATATCATTAACAGTTAATAAGCATTTAATCAATTATATTGCATAAATTAGGACAGAAACAATTATCATGTGCCCTTCCTGTGCTTTTTTGAAAACACGCTTGGACTTCAGTAGTGGCGGACCTTGTCATGCTGCATACTGATGGGTTGTGGCAGCAAGGATCGAAGTCTGCATCATGCTTACTTTATGATATTAATGAAAATTGAAAAAGAAGTTTAAATATTAATTACAAATTATCATTCAATAATTGATTAATCTCTTAATCGATATAATGATCAAATTAGCACTGAAATTACAGAGAACAGAAATAATTGCCATTCAGCCCCTACCGTGATTTTTCGAGAAAATGCTTGGGCTGCAGTAGTGGGGGACTTCATCATACCCATCGCACGTTAAGTGATGGGTTGCAGCAGTGATGATCAAAGTTTGCATCATGTATATTTTATGATAATAACAAATAAAAATTAAACTGAATAATTAATAACTAATAATCAGTACATAGACATCCTAGTCAATTGATAATTAATTATTCGATATATCGGATGAATTTTGCATGAATTTGCACTCAAATGCAGTAAAACTAGCCTTATTTATGTGTTACAGGATGTTGCCTTCTGTGGAAAACACTCTAAAGTGGGAATCATCCGGCATCCAAGCTATAGACTAGCACCATGGATTCAATTATATTTGTACATGCAGCCATAGCTGAGTATGATTTAAGTTGATATACAGTTCCTATTACAGTGAACAGTCGGTATATAAATCTTTTAATTCTGCATTTGGCTTTTATTGATCTACTTTTGTAGATTGGAATAAATACGTTTTGAGCTAATTTTTTTTTCATCTTTGGTAACCAGTTGTCATTCTTAGTCTAGTAAATGACTAATATGTAGAAAAATAAGCCAAATAATAATGACTTACAATCTGAGTTGATAATATAGTTTGTTCTCTATTCTCCCCATCCCTTTTCCATGACTGCTGAACTCCATCTAAGAGCATCTGTAAGTTGAGTCACAGTAGGCAATTCAGTGAAGTTGTGCAGCATACAGCATGTTTCATGTAATAGGAATCCATCAGTTATCTTGATCAGCTAAACATTTGTTTAAATTCAAAACTAACAGTTTCAAATATGTAGTAATAAGTAAAATTCTACATAAATGTTCTGTCTGACTTCTCTTACTTTTCTAATTTAGGGGTTTGTTTCAAGGACAGGATCAGTAGGTTTATTTCCTCCAGATCATGTAGAGGTAAATATGATTTTGTTTTATTAGAATGTAATTTTTTAAATTACAAGACTTGATTGTCACATATATTAAAACTGATTTTTTTTTTCACCAAAAGTCTGAGAAATGTCACACGTACATTACATTCATTGTTGCTTTTTGGAAATTACTCTGAATGAATTAAATGATTTGTAAAAAGCCTCAATTTTGTCATGACCATTTAATGTGACCAAAAATATACTCATAAGGTAGTAAATTCAGACTATAAGGGATATTTAACTTAAAATGTCGGGTTCCTGAACTGTGGTGACCAAGTTAATTTTGAAGTGTTTTAAGGAATGAAAATAGTTCTAGGATCTTATTTTGAAATAGCTAATAGATCTAGGCCATGTTATATTTCAAAAGGAGTTTAATTTGGTTTTGATTAATAAGACAAATTCAAAGGAAAATAAGAAGTGAAATTTTCACATTTTTACCTAAAAATTTAAGCAAAATAAAAAAAAAAAAAAATTCATTTTATTATTCCAGTATAAATAGTTAATTATTTCCTATTCTTAAACCTTTATTTCTTTTCTAAAGTTTTATTTTTTTGCATCCAAATAAGACATGAAATTTATATTACAAAATCATTAAACTCAATAACTCAATAATTGAGTGAGAAGAAAATCAAAGGGGGGGGGGGTGGCAAGAGGCCAGATTTCCACTGAAGTATAATATTTAGCCTTCTGCTTTAGGGATCTCTGCAAAATTTCTTTAAAAATATATATGTGTTTAACAATTTTTTGCCCCTATTGCTGGCATTCTCAAAGGGCAAGTAATCCCCCATCTCCCCTAGATCCTGCTATGATTGAATCATTATGCCTGAATGAGCAGGAAAAAAAATGCTTTCCATAACAAAATTAAGATGATTGAGTTAACTTAAGCTGTAATTGGTGCATTACCAAAATATAGGAAGGAATTTGACCCATTAATATTATTTTTTAAGATATACTAAATATTGCCGTCCCGTGGCCGAGTGGTTAGCACGCTTGGCTACTGTTCTAAGGGACCTGGGTTCGAACCCCGGGTAAGGCATGGATGTATGTGTCGTTTTTCTGCTGAGGTCTTGCCATCCTCTCAGACTTTCTACTCTGGCATATAAACTGACAGGCTCCTGTCAGACCTCTGTGGCAAGCAGCTGCTTGAGGGGGTATTTATTTATTTTATTTTTAAATATTAACCACTTTGTAAGTCAATTTAATTTTAGAGGAAAAATTGTCTTGAGCCGGGTGGGATATGAACACACGACCTCCTGATAACATGTCAGGTGCTCTAAACCACTGAGCTACCGGCCACCAAAAAAGATTTCCTCTAATTGATGATGTGAACATTCTCAACCTATAGTACATATTCCATTATGTCACATATAGGCGCTATTCGGGCGATCTTAGCCACAATGCGGCAAATGAATGCCTAAAGATGGAAAGTATATCTTACAAGTACAATAAAAGAAAATAAATAAATACCCCCTCAAGCACTGCTTGCCTCAGAGGTCTAACAGGAGCCTGTCAGTTTATATGCCACAGTAAGAGATCTGAGAGGATGGCAGGACCTCAGCAGAAGAACGACACACACATCCATGCCTAACTCCGGGGCTCGAACCCAGGTCCCTTAGATCAGTAGCCAAGCGTGCTAACCACTCGGCCACGGGATGGCTCTTACAAGTATACAATTGATTAAATATTGAATAAACTCTACTTTCTTGGTATATACTAAATATTAACCACTTTGTAATCGCCATATTGTGGCTAAAGATCACCCGAACAGTGCCTATATATGTGACATAATGGAATATGTACTATAGGTTGAGAATGTTCAATATGAACTATTGATAATATATCAATTAGAGGAAATCTTGATCGGTGGCCGGTACTCAGTGGTTTAGAGAACCTGACATGTTATCAGGAGGTCATGGGTTCATATCCTACCCAGCTCAAGACAATTTTTGCTCTAAAATTAAATCGACTTACAAAGTGGTTAATATTTAGTATATACCAAGAAAGTCGAGTTTATTCAATATTTAATCAATTGTATACTTGTAAGATATACTTTCCATCTTTAAGGCATTTAATTGCCGTATTGTGGCTAAAGATTGCCCGAACAGCGCCTATATGTAACATAATGGAATATGTACTATAGGTTGAGAATGTTCATATTATCACTTAGAGGAAATCTTGATCGGCGGCCGGTGGCTCAGTGGTTTAGAGCACCTGACATGTTATCAGGAGGTCGTGGGTTCATATCCCACCCGGCTCAAGACAATTTTTCCTCTAAAATTAAATCGACTTACTAAGTGGTTAATATTTAGTCTATACCAAGAAAGTCGAGTTTATTCAATATTTAATTAATTAGTTTTTAAGTTAAAAAAATTCAGTTTGTTATAAATAAAATATATTCATTATAATAATGAACTATATGCAACATTCCACAATTGACTTTAGATCCATCTTTTTGCATATTTATGTATTGTGCAGCATTAGATACCTAGATTAAATATTTACAGTCATCTATTACTTAGCTTAGTATTCAGTGTTTATTTCTTGAATGGGAAATTCACTTTAAAATTTTATCAGACTCGTAAAAATTCTGATTAGATAGCTATACTTCATATTAAATTCTCATTGCTAAGCCAGTATGATTGCTATTCAAACACGATTTTCTCCTTTATATTGATGTATTAATAAGCAGCCAACAAGATGGTTTTATTAGCAGCTGTTACCTAAAAATTTATTGCATGATTTCCTAAACATTAAAATATCTGTATTCATTTAAACTGCACACAAAACCATATAATAATTTAAAAATAAATTAAGCTTCATTAATATAATACAAATTGCTTTACACATCTCCTTTTGAAAAGCCTTATATGTGCAATTGCCTTCACACATATTTATTGTATTAAATTGTAGCTATTAAAATAACTTCAAATTTCTTAGTGATAGTAAAATTCTCACCAATGTTAACTGAGGTGATAATACACTGAAATGCCATTGAATTAGTGATAGCAGCCTAGTAACATGTTGGACCCCCTTCTGGCCCGGATAATCGCCGCCACATAACGAGGTAAAGACTCCACAAGCTTGCACAAATGTTCCACAGGTGTGGCGACCCATACATCCTCCAGAGCTGTCCACAATTCTCTCAAGGTCGTCGCTGATGGGACATGGGCCCAAACACTCTGCTCGACAGTATTCCAAAGATTTTCAATGGGATTTAAAATTTGGCTTCTAGATGACCAATTCATTGTTTCAAAGTCAGCAGAATGCTCCTGCAATCATGCAGTAGCCAACCTGGACCTTGAGATGAACAGTTGTCTTGCTGGTAGACACCATCTCCATTGGGATGCATGATGGCCATAAATAGGTGTAAATGGTCAGCTATGAGTTCTATGTACTAGGATGCACTGAGAGTTGTTGGTACATGTACCAAAATTCCCACAGATGTCCAACTGAAGACACCTCAGGCCATCACTGAGCCACCACCAGCTTGTACTGTTCCGAACTGACATGCAGGATCCATGGCTTCATGGGGTTGACACCATACCCTCAGTTTTCCATCGGCATGATGAAGTTTAAATCAGGATTCATCGCTCCAGGCTATTCGTTGCCAATTTTTGATGGTCCAATTTCGATATTCTTAGCCCAGGCAAGGCATTGGGCTCGGTGTTGTGCTGTTAGAAGTGGAACTCTCATAGGTCAGTGGCTCCTGAAACCGAGATGATGAAGTGAGCATTGCATGGTCCGTGCACTGACTTTCCAGCTGGAACCTGCGTTAAGATGGGAGGTGATTTTATATAAGGTCTGGCCCCTATCGGTCTGTACAATATGGGTCAGACGGCAAAGCTCACTATCATTCAAAGCTGGTTTTACTTTGCAATTTGTCTAGGTGCTTGTTTTTTTGCCGGAATTTTCATATTCCTGGAACACTTGAAACTGTTGTATGAGAAAATCCAAGTTCGTTGACAATTTCGGAGATCGAGTGTTCCATCTGTCAGGCACCTATGATCTGCCCTCTGTCAAATGCATCTAAATCCTGCATCTTTCCCATTACGTTTCTCATGGCCAATGCTTGGGGAAGCCAAAGCTGATAGCTATATATGACCAGAGTTTCAGCCATGCATGCTTGCAGATGCGGGACTTGCAGTACTGAATTTGGATAATGTCTCATCCCTAATTCAATGGCACTTCAGTGTATATGCATTATGTAAATGAATATAATTGTTTTAGCTAGAAATATTTTGCTATATAATAAAATATTGCTTTCCCAAAGGAAGCCTCCATGATATGCTTTTGAATGCTGAATATCCAATAATTACCTATTGGTGGTGATGTAATCAGTGATATGATCTAGGCTTTCTTATGGACAGTTTTTCAGTTCTTCAGACTACACCTTAACTCACAAACTGTTGTAAGTGGTATGGCAAATGATTAGCACCAGCATTTCAAATGATGTAACTTTCTGGGTATAATTGTAGCTTGCCTGGTGATATCCATGCATATTTGCACTTGAAATTAAGGTGATGCAGGAATTTTTAAATGTATTACTTCACTAAAATCGTATTGAAAAAAAAAAATACAACAACACTCCAAGATATTTAAAAAACAAATATTCATATAAATTATGATTTTTATTATTCATTCTAATGCGATGGTTAATATTTGAGTATATATTACAGAAATATTCATGGAGCCTGTCTTCTGATGACGAGCTGTCTCTGCATGCAGCTATTTAGTATTTAAATTTGTAAGTACTTTTGGAAAACGACCACTTACATCTGTTTTTCGTGTAAAACAGAATGTAAAATGGCACCATCAAACAAAAGCACAAAGTTTCACATTGAATTTTATGATTAATTGAAAAATATATTTCCTCAATTACTGCATTGTTTTTGATAATATTGATAATTAACTGAAATTTTAATGGTACTTATCCTGAATTTTGGCACCTCTGAAAAATGTCGCCTCATCTATCAGACCGGCCCTTTCCTCTCCCTCCCCCCATCCACACAACACATTTTCACTATGCACTGACTGGCCACTTCTATTAAGCCATTTGCTAAGCTCATAAAGTGATGCTTATTAATGCACTTTGATACTGATTTTACACTAGACTAAAAGCAATCTTTGATATTAATATATCTGAACTTTTCACTAAGTTGAATGAGCAAGAGTAACAGAATTTCATTTCTTTAATAATTATAATGATAATAATAATAATAAAATAATTTCTAATAAAATTTTATGTTCTAGGTTACTTTTACATTATATATTTGAATTTTTTTAAATTTCATTATTCTCATTTTCTGTTGAAAACATTATTTTTTCTTATGTTGTGGACTCCCTCAAAGCCTAGGCATCGAGTAGTTACACTATTGAACAACCGATATTTTTGTGTAAATATTTTGTGGTTATTTCTTTCTTTTAGTTCCATTCTTTTTTAAAATCTACCAAGTTCTTGAATTTGTCTGCCCTAGGTATGTGTTCAAGGGGGAAATTTGCACTCCTGCTTAAATGAGGCAGGGGTTGGCTCAGATGATAGGACACCAAGCTCATTAATCTGATGTTCCAAGTTTAACTTAACTGTGCCTGCCTTGAGAATTTTCTTTGTAACCACAATTCTGTCCTTGATGAGAAAGAGGGCACCATTGGGCTTATAAAGACCACTATCTGTAGGATGGAATGTTAAGCTGTGGCCCTGTTTGCAGAAGAGCCATAACTTGTGTACTTTAAAGAACATGCTATAGATGCCCTTGATTAGAGGCTTCCGTCTCTCTTTACAGCTGTTCATTAGATCTCCCCATCTTCTCTGAGATCCTGGGGTCTTTATGACCTGGCCATTTAGCTCATTGATTCCCCATGATGTTTCTTGGTTGACCCTAAGATTTTATCTGCCTACTTGCACCTTTACATCATTGGGTGGGTGGGTTGGATGGTTGTGGGGATTATTTTCAGTTGGACTTAATCACTTTTCCCTCTTCTGATCCACAACTCCTATATTTGATTTACAGCAGCTAATGCACGCATTTAGGATACTCCCCCTCCCCCCTTGCATTATAGCTACCGTGATTGTAAGATTAAGCAAATGTTTTTCCCAGCATGCAACACACACACACCACATGTATACTAAGTGACATTAGGCTAAGAATCGGTAATGATAGTGGAGATAGTCAAAATGAGAACATGTTAGTGAGAGTGAATGATGTTAGCTGAGAAGTTTGTCAGTTTTAGAGATATTTAAATAAGCTTTTATGTGCTCAGACTATTTGGTATTCATCAGTTTATATGGTGAGTCATGAATTTTTTGGAAATAAACTTTATTATATGAATATTTTAAAAATTTGCTATTTTTTCTCTTGAGCAGCGATAATTGATTTTGATTAAGATTTAACTTTGTCAAATTTTTAATTACTCTCATTAAACCCTCATTTAACTTTATTTGGCAAGTTAATATTGCCTGGCACCCAATATGCTATCTGGAGGTCAACTTTAATTTGGATCAGTCAAAAGGTCCAAAGAGAAGAAGTTTAAAATCTTTTGGAATGTTACAGTGTGTGTGTTTAAAATCTGCTAAATTGATATTCATAAATTTTTAAAAAAGTTTTCAGACTTTTAGTGCATTTGTTGGATGGATAAAGAGTAATCCTTAAACAGTGTACCTGACTACTAAACCAGTGAGCATTTCTATATATGTGTTTGTATGTTGTATGAGAAACCAGGACGAGCTGAATAAAGCTTCTAGGTTATCTCCATCCTTTGTGTAAGAGATGACATTCTTCTCTATTTAAAAAAAAATGTTTAATATTTGCATAACTTGAATTTAGTATTGTATAGTTTGCTATGAAAATGAAGCTGTATGATGAACACATCATTTGCAATGTAACTTTTTTGTTTGTACTTTAAGCAACGACCACCTTCTTATGAGAATCCATTTTCATCAAAGAGCAACTCAGCTGTGTTCACCTTACCATCTCCAGATTATATAAATACGAATCTAGAAAACCAGGAATGGTAAGTAAAATTTATTGTTTCTAAATTGAAATATAGCAGTTGTCTAAATACACCTATCCCTCGATTTACACGGTACTCAGTTCACACAATTTTGGCTTTGCACGGTCAAAAAATGCAACCAGTTTCGATTTACATGGTACTGACTGAGATGTACATAGAAAGGAAATCTCAGTCAGTACCGTGTAAATCGAAACTGGTTGCATTTTTTGACTGTGCAAAGCCAAAATTGTGTGAACTGAGTACCGTGTAAATCGAGGGATAGGTGTATTATATAAATGATACTGTAGGGTGCTCCAGGCACCTGTTGTTAGTCTTCTGCAAATTTTTCGGGACAAACGTGAGCTTTCCATGGCACATGCCTAATTCATTGTTGGAGAGTTTAATCTTTTTTTAAACAGATATAGATCCTTAGCCAGTTAGTTAACAGATACATAACCAGATACATTTTTTTTTTATTCCCTCCCCATAGTTTCTCTCTGTAGTATCCTATATTGTGTTAAAGTTTTGAGGATCTCTCCAGTAGAACTCAAATTTAAAGATTTTCTACTACATATTGAACTGCAGTGGCAAATGCTAATATTTATATAAATAATTAATGTAATATCTTGGATGGTAATAGTACAAATTAATACTCAAAATGTTGAAGTCAAAAACTGAATTAACTAAGGGATAATTATGTTAATTCTAAATTTTGTATTTGTGGTTTTGAAGTACTCTGCTCATCTTACATATATCAGTATATGTAAGGTATATAAAGTTATCTTGAAATCTAGAACTGTGCTTGCTTAGATAAGAATCATACATGTTATTCAAGGCTGCAAAGAAATGTGGCGCAAAAATGTATTTTTATGTGTTAATTGCTTAGTTAGTATAAGTTAAAACTCCAGTTAAGCATATGAGAAACTGGCTTCTGTAGTTAAAGAGTTGTCATTTACAGTTGGCCAGTGGTTTGGACCCTTCCCCCAACATTCATTAGACAATATTTGTGTTTTATTTGCTCTACTTGGCTAAAATAATTTTTCAATTATTCTGTTATTCATCAAGTTCTTGATATTTAATTGAATTTTTATAGGTTATCTTTTGGTTATCTTAGGTTATTGTTTTTAAGGATTATCTGAGCCATACAATTGTATGGCTTTATTGCATAAATAAAGTTTTTTCCATTTTGTGATTTTATCAGTTAAACCATCAGTCCTTACATTAACCACAGGTTTGTCAAGAGAATTTTGCAAGTTTCTTTTCATATAACATGGATTTATTTCTTAGATTATCAAGAATTCGTGTATAGATTTAAAAATAGTTTATTTTCATGTAGTAAAGATTTGTTTCTTAAGTAAAATAAAGGAAAATGTTTTTTGCAGTAGCGATATACAATTATAATGGCTTTATTGCATAAATTATAGTTATCTCTGTTTCTTCCATCACTGAAAGTGATGGAAGAAACAGAGATAAATGAAGTGAAAAAATGTATATTTAGGTTATAAGTTTAAGACTTGACTGTGAATGCTCCTCCCTTCAGAGATTGAGGTAAAGTGTGAATACTAGCTAAC
This sequence comes from Ryuthela nishihirai, assembly GCA_038380435.1. Lineage (NCBI taxonomy): Eukaryota > Metazoa > Arthropoda > Arachnida > Araneae > Heptathelidae > Ryuthela > Ryuthela nishihirai. The sequence goes on along the minus strand of JAWZYU010000002.1, from coordinate 113,247,825 downwards.
TCAGGGTTGGGTTAGGTAAATAGGACCTGGAATACTGTGAACCTCAGCTGATGGGATTACCTGAATATTAGCAGATTTAAGTTGAGAATGTATACAGGGAAATTTGAGAGAATACTTGAAAATCATTAAGCTTGAGTCTAGTGAAAGAGATAGATCATCAATCTCAAAAAATGCTTTGAACCTACCAGGTACATTCAGAATGGTTATGAAGTTTATAATATAACATTTAAAGGATATTATTTAATAATTCTTCATCTAAAAATAACTAGGTTGCATATAAAATGCCAGATTTTTATATCATACCTATGACATGTACAATAAGCAAGCAAACATTCATTTAACTTCATTAAAAAACAAAGAATCACGTGTAGAGAGCAAAAGTCAACCTAAATCTGTTTAAAACCATGAAGGAATTTACAATAGTATGTCTTATCTATATCCCACATATCCATATTATGATGTTTTTAATCACCATGCAATTATATTCTTCTCTCATGTTCCAGCATACAGTCTTAAAAATAGTCTAAAATGATTATGATAACTATTCATAGTAAGAGTCTGTTGTAAATTTCAATGGCTGTGTGAAAAAGAGACTGAAGGGAACTGAGCTATCTGAATGCAATGTAAAAATGTATCAAAGCATTTTTTTTATTTAAAATTTAATTTATATAGAGTTCATGTATATTAGAGAAGGCCACTTGGATCTAGATCTAGGGTCCTCACCTTAGCATGTAAATGGCTCCCAAAAATCTAGACATAGTTAGAGAGTTATACCATTTCTTTCACGTTCCAAATTATCAAATCCTCGTGATTTAAGGTGGAAATTTGGAAAGAAAATTTACTGAGGTGTATCTGATTACTGAGTGTAAATTACTGAGGTGTATCTGCATTCACAGCAGAAAAATAAAATGGGAGACTTGTAGCCTTTTGTATTATTAAGACATGTCTTCCAAAAACAAAACACGTATATTGAATTTCATTTGATTAGTGTTAACTCAATTTGCATTTAAAGGTTTAATTTTCTTTAAATTTTAGGTTTGCAGGTGTAATGGATAGAGACACAGCAACCCGAAGGCTTGAACAACTACCTAGTGGAACTTTCCTTCTTAGAATTAGTCCTAAACAAAAAGGCTGCTTTGCTATTAGTATAAAGTTTGTATAGAAATTAAATATTTTTATCTTCTGAAATTTATGTTAACTTTAAAATTTGCAAATAAAGCTATGTATATGTCACCGACAAAGTTTGAAATCCGGCATTCTATAGAATGCCTAGGCATTGTATATAATACCTAAAACTAGCCGGAAATGTATGAAACGATTCATATTTCACACATTTCCTAGGCATTCTATAGAATGCCAAAAGGCAAATCGGCAAAGTATAAAATACTCCCGGCAGTGATGTTTAATGTCGCAATGCGAGTCACGTGACTCTCGACACTCGCCTCAAACAGAGAGCCAGAGCACTCAGTCCAATTCGAATTGACCAGTAAATGTTCCCCTGGGTACCCTATAGGCTCACCCTGATTGCCAGATCCGCCAGTCCCTAGTTTCGGTAAAAAAGAGTGCCGTAATTGGTCACTTTGGACACCAAAAAGACACCCTTCCATTCGGAAAAGCGCCCCCTAGCGTTGTAAGAGTGTAAAAGAGGGTTGCCTCAATAGGGATCCCAAAGTTTGAGAACCCTAGCTTCCATAGAAAGAGAGTTAAGGTTAAAAAACAGATTACAAAAAGGCATCGAAAAACGACATATCACAAGCATCTCGGAACTCCACTGAAATAGATTTGACAAGTAGTAAAGTGAAATATGAGTATCCTAACTTGAATTGCAAACTTCGAATATTCAACACTTTACTGATTCGTTCTCACTTGGCTTTACCTCATTTGGGGCATTTTTTATAATGCGGACGACAGATTCATTACAGGTTATGATGTTAATATTTCTGGCGGTAGTTCAGCAATGGTATTTTTCTCTTTCTGTAGAAAAATCCCGTATCTTATATTTTGTACTTCTTACATTTTCACATGCATCTTTTCAATAAAAGCCTTTTTCATACTTTGCCGAAATAGTATTTGTCATTCTATATAATGCCTAGGTATTCTATACAATGTCTAGGGAAAGTATGTAATAATTCTCATATTTCATACATTGCCTAAAAATGCCGGGTATTCTATAGAATGCCGGCTTTTCATAAATTGCCGGTAACATATATACTAATTAAAAATAATAGAAATTATTTTTATGTTCTCTGATGTTTTAATTTGTAACAAATTATTAATAAGAATTTTTCAAATATTTTTGCATTAAGAATATTTGACATTTTTTTAAAATAAGAAACAATGTTAATTCTCTAGGTATTCCAGTCTTGGAGCAAATATAAATTTTGCAGGCATGTATGTATGCATGATTATATTACATAAAAACAGATAGACAATAGAAGTCAATATATGAATGGATGATAGTTTAAATGCATACATAATGCTCCAGCAGCCATGGGCTATGGAGGATCAACCAGATAATGCAAATTAGTTCTTCATGCATGCTTAACCTAAGATACTGTTTTTTTTTGGTTTGTCTTCTCGAAACATTCAACTTGTGGGCAAAGCAGTATGAATAAATTCACAGATGCAATAAGTTTAGGAGTAATTAAAGTATTCATTAATACCATCCTGTGAAGTTTCTTCATTATTTTAATAATGACTGCTGATGTCAGTAATATTTTGTGCAATTGCATTTGAATGTTATCCTGCAAGCTTGCTCATGTTGTGTTAACAACCAAAACTAGTGCTGCCATGTGTTTTCTTAAGTATCATTTATGTCCAGGCCAGATATAGGGGAAGTGGGAGGGGTATCCCCCTGAGAATGCTAGTAAGAGTAATAGAGGCAAAAAATCAATTTGTGCATAGTTCACACATTTAAATTTTTTAAAGACCTGTAAAATGAAGGGAAAAATGTTATACTGCAATGGAAATCCAGTCTGTTACCCCCCCCCCCCATCCCCTTTCCTTCTAATCAAGTCCTGCTTGTATCAGATAGAGTAGGAAGTATTTTGATTGTGGTGTATGTATGTCAGCATGCTGATGTTATGAAATTAAAAGTCTACTACAGAGAAAAAAAAAGGACCATTTTCAATAATAATTTCTCAAATTGCAGAGCTGTTAAATCAGAAATAGCTACTTCAGATTTTTTATTAGTTTGAAAAACATCAGCAGTGCATTGTTTGACATGTTGATATGCATCCTATTTTTTTTTTACTATCTTCCTTTGCTTTTTGCTTGACATTTGTCAGTTTGTGTGTTTGTCAAAACAGTTGTTCCATGATAACTTTTGTACAAAATGAGAAACTTAGTGATTTATGTGTCAAATGAAAGCTTGTAATGCAGGGTGTATAATACATGGCTATAAAAAAAATGATCGCCCATGCTTTCTCCCCCCTCTAAAAAAGAAGAAATATGAAAATTGTTGGTCCACTATATCTCCAGAACTCGAGTGCCAAAAGTAACAAGCTAAACATTAAATGAAAGCTTGTGATGTGGAGAGGATGTAACAGTTCAGCCATTATGACTGAGAATTCATATGTACTTAATCATAATAATTGGCGTCATAGATTAAGTCATCACCTCTCAGCAGTTCTTGCAGACTTCCTTTGGGGTCCCAAGTCCTATCTCAGCTGTGGGAAGCCTCATCTTGTCATGATGTGTAAGCTGCCTTAAGTCTGATTTGGCTGATAAGCAGTTATGTTCAGAGATTTAAAAAGATTTCTTTCACTGGGCGAGTATTAATTACATAAAAATTAATGAGTTGAATTCAGATGTTGGCTCCCTGCTCTGTGCTTAGATGGCAGCATGAATCAAAGATGGTATATGAAGAACTGACTTGTAGGAAGAGGACAGTCACAAGCATATGACCTGAATAGAAATAGTTTTCAGTTGGCTCCTTCCACTTTACAGTGTAGCCATGTGGCCTTGCCAGTGATGATGATGATGTTGAACACTGAGGTGATTAGCCAGATATTTGTAGGAATTTATATGGAGGATTTATAGAATTTATAAAAAGTATTTAAGATTTATGAAGAGGATTTGAAGAGATATTTATGTGAGGTTTATTTGAAAGATTTAAGGAAGATGTCACATTTGTAGCCCAATCATGGGGCGATTTAAGGTGAGTTGTTAGGCTATAAAAAAGTTTTTAGGTCTAAAAAAAAGAAAGGCTTAAATATGAAAACGATTGTTCCCCTATATCTCCAGAATGCAAGTGCGGAAGTAACAATCTCTTCATCAAATGGAAACTTCTGATGCAGGGAGTGTCATAAGTTGCAAAAAATTTGCCCCCCCCCCATGCTTTCTTTCCCTCTAAAAAACAGGAAATGTGAAAACAATTGTTTTGCTATATCTTCAGAATGTGAGTACTGAAAGTAACAAGCTCTGCATCAAATGAAAACTTCTGATGTGGGGAGTGTCATAGGTTATAAAAAGTTGAGCCCCCTATCTTTCTTTCCCTCTAAAAAATGGGAAATGTGAAAACGATTGTCTCCAGAACACAAGTGCTGAAATATCAAATGAAAGCTTATGACAGGGAGAGTACTGTGAGTAATAAAAAAAATCCTACTTGCTTGCTTCCTTCCTAAAAAAACGTGAAATATGAAAATCGTTTTTCTACTATATCTTCTGCATGTGAGGGCCTACATTTATGAGTTAGGTACCAAATGAAAGCTCATATAATGATCATTATAAACTATTTTAAACATAGTTTTACCAACTCATTTCCCCACAAAAATCCCTCCCTTTATGGGGGGGATTTTTGTGGGGTCAACCTGAACAAATTATATCTCAAAGCTTGTGATGCCACCAATGTCATGGGCTACCTCAAACACGACTCCAAAAGGGAGGAAAACATTTGTCGATGTTCATGAGTCATATATCAAATGAAAGTTTTTGAAGGTAAGTGGTTTAGAGAAGGGGGGAGGGGGAATATGTAAATTAAAAAAATTCAAAACTACCAATTTTTCTATATGCACCCTAGGGGCGGGGGTGGCTCAGTCGGTAGCGCGCCAGGCTTGTAATCTGTAGTTCCCAGGTTCGAGTCCCAGCTGGGTCAGCGTTGAGACTCATCTCCGCAAAATTCCCCACCCTGCCCATGGTCAGTAGGGGACACCGATGGGCTTGGAAAGGTCGCCGTCCGTCGGATGGGATGTTAAGCCGTGACCTCGTGTGTGGGAGAGCCATACCCTGTGCACGTTAAAGAACACGCTGGATGGCCTTGACGGGAGACTACCATCTGTCTCCCAACAGCTGTTCCAGTGGGTCCCCTCCCCCAACCTTCTCTGAGCCTTCGGGGTCCATGTGACCTGGCCATTTAGCCCATGGTGTGCAAAAAAGTGCCACTCAGAGGTAAAACAACCCAACAACCCAACCCTATATGCACCTTAAAAAGTAGAAAATAAATCTAAAGCATATTGATGGTGCAATTAGTTACTGAGTTCATATTCACTTCATAAGAAGATAAGGTGCCGATCTACCTTCTCAACTAGATTGCCAGTGCCCTGTTTTTCTTTGAAGTGCATATGAGCTCAGTGACTGATTGCACTATTGATATGCTTTAGGTTTATTTTCTAATTTTTAGAGCTCATAGAGGAAGATAGGTATTTTTTTAGAATATTTTTATTTATTGCTACAGTGTTTTGCATGTAGTAAAATGCAAATTCCACTTTTTTTAAAAATTTATATTGAATTTCAAAACGTGTAACACTCAAATGTATGTTTAAGTAACCATATAGCTCAAGTGCGAGGCAATTTCTCTTGCCAATTAAATTAAAGGAGGGTTCTTCTTATTAGAAGATATTTTTATTACTGCAGAAAAGAACTTAATGATTGTCAATATAAATTTTAAACTTTAATCAAATCTTAATAAACTTTGCTCAAGAGGAAAAATTAGAAAATCAAAACTATTTCATAAAACAATGTTTATTCAAAAAATCTAGATTCACCAAGAATCTTTTGACAAAAAAAGCAACTCTTTACACAAAAAAAACTTCTCACAGTAGCAGCCTCACACTAATTACTCAAAACTACACTGACTCTACTAATGTCTCTGAGCTCCTATGGCTCCATCTCTACTCTGCTACTGATGCTCTAACTCCTGTGGCCTAACGTCACTTACTATATATCTGTCATGCAAATCACGCTGGCAGAAGTCACATTTGTATAACATAATTGATAATCGTGCAATTCCACTAGCTATGTCGCAAAAGGGGCGTGTCCTTCCACACGTATTAGCAGCTGTCAATCAAAAATCAGAATTGTGCATGTGCAACTCTTCTTGCTGTATGGATGAGGAGAAATGATGATTCAACTGAAAAAAGGGGCATGTCTTTCCACACGTATTAGCAGCTGTCAATCAAAAATCAGAATTGTGCATGTGCAACTCTTCTTGCTGTATGGGTGAGGAAAAATGATGATTCAACTGAAATATAAGGCCCCAGAATAATAATTGTAATGTAAATAAAGGAAAATTGGTTAAGGAAAAGTAAAAGTGAACATTTTAGAAAATTAGTTAAGCATTGGCATTATTTATATCCTGAGTCATAGCATCATAGTTAAATCTAAGTTGTTGAATGGGATCAGTCAGTGTTTTCATAACTGTGGGTGAGGATGATAATAGTTTAGGTTATCGCTTCACTGGAAGTGAAATTCAAGAACATTGCATTTTTGTTTTATGAAGCAGAAATTACTCATGTAGATTTAACTATTCTACGTGATGCATCATATTAATTAGATTAAAGCCAATTATTTATTTGAGAGAGTGTTTGTCGCATCGAGAACTCAGAAGAGTAAGAGCTTAGGATCACCAAATTTAGGCTACCGTTTCCTCTGACCATAAATTATGGCAGAGCTGGTCAACCACTGCCTCTTTTCCTAATTTTTTTGGTTCTTATTTTTGTTTGGTATATTATGTGGCTCTTTTAATTTTTTGTGTACTTCAGTTTAGTAAATATATTGTTAATTATTTAATAATAATAGTGTGTTGAGTGTCTCCAGATACTTTAGCATTTAAAATCCATTAGTAATTTTGTGGTTCCATGAAGGTAGATTGTCATATGATTGTTTTGTTTGGATTTAAATTTCTGTACTGCTTAGAAATCCTTAACACTTTAAGAATGCATTTATTTAATGGCTCTTTGTTAGTTTAAGTTTCCCACTGATGTAAAAGGCACAATTGATTGATGGAGAACTTTGGGATGAAAAATGCAGGTTCAGAAGTTGCAGTGGTTGCATAAGACCAAATCTTTGTATGTAGACAGATCCTTGAGAAATGTTTAGAGTTTCAAAAACTTATGGTCACTTTGTAGATTTCAAATAGGCTTTTGATTCTGCCATTTTTTTATGATTTGTGGTTGAGTGTTAGATCAAATAGCATTCATGATACGTTAGTTAACATAATGATGACTTCCTATAATAACCAAGTTTTGTGAGAGAGTTGGTAAAACTTGCAGTGATTGGTTTAGCATTACTGCAGGAATTTGACAAGACTGCATTTCGTTGCTTTTTCTTTTCACTCTGGTTATTGATCATGTTATGAGGAATTATTGCAAAAGGAAGACGGTCAGAGATGGTGTAGAGATAGAAAATATCCAACTTGTATTATGATGATGATTTAGCCCTTTTGCTAAATGATGTTGAAGAGATGAATTATTTCATTAAAGTTATTAATGAGACTGGGAATAGAGTAGGCTTTGTAATAAACAGAGAGAAAACTAAAGTTATTAAAAATGGTCAGGCAGATGGTACTTCGTTTTTTTTGATTGATAGCATCTTTGAGGCAAGTTTTTCAGTTCACTTATCGTGGATGTTGTGGATAGATATCAATAATGTGTGATATGAGATAAACAGGAGGATAAGCACTGCTGCAGGAACTTTAAGAATTCGTGGAGATTGTGATAAAATTGTTGTATACATCTGAAGACTAAATTTAGACTAGAATAATTTAGTCCTTTCTAAAGTTTGCTATATTAATGAAACTTAGACTGCAGACAATGCATTAGGGTTGTTTGGGTTGTTTTTTCTCTGAGCGGCACTTTTTGCACACAATGGACTAAATGGCTAGGTCACAATGATCCCGAGGGTTCAGAAAAGGTTGGGGAAAGGGGACCCACTGGACAGCTGTTGGGAAATAGATGGTAGCCTCCCTTCAAGGCCATCCAGCAAGTTCTTTAACATGCACAGAGTATAGCTCTCCCACATATGGTACCATGGCTTAATTTCCCATCAGATGGACTGTGTCCTTTCCAAGCCCATCGGTTTCCCCTACTGACTGTGGGCAGGGCTTGGAGTTTTGCAGAGATAAATCTCAACACTGGCTCAGCTGGGACTTCCAGCAGGAGAGACAATGTTGGTTTGGCCATGTTACCCTCATGCAGCATCACAGATTAATGAATAGAGTTGTGAGCAGTGCACCTAAAGGCTTCACGAAAAAAAAGGGTGACTTAGATTATAATGGTCAACAATGTCAAACAGGACCTTGTTAGAGTTGGCGTCCAGTGATGAAGTGCAATAGCAGTAGCTCAGGATAGATATTTGGAGAACTAAATTATGTAGTCTGGTTGGATCTTCATAACCCATGGCTGCTTAAGAATTTTGTATGTGCATGTAGCTTCCTCTCATCATAATTTAAAGAAACAATGTTTGGCTGCGCAATCTTTTTCTCTTGAAAAATGGAAATATTTCTCTTAATCAATTTTATTAAAAAAAGAAAAGGAATATTCATAAGTGTTTTCTTCTCCTAAACAATCAGTAAAAATCCATGTTTTTGGATTGTTTTCTGATTCGCTGATATGATAATGATTTTAAGTTGCTTTCCATCAATAAAATTGCTACTTTTAGGTAATTTTTTTTTAAAAAGATTTTCATCTCCTTTGCTCAACTTTTTTTACTTTGAACTCACTTTTATTACTGCTTCTTACTGGGAAGTGTGAGAGGTCTGATAATGTTAAAATAGTAGTCTGTTGTATAATTTTACAGTTTTTTTAATGTTCCATTTCAGTTACCAAGATCAAGTAAAACATATGAGGGTCTGTACAACAGATAATGCTCAACGGTTTTATCTGTCTGAAACAAAATACTTCAAATCTATAATAGTAAGTGTTACCTTTTCTTTTATCTTTTACATTAAACTGCATGAAATGAAAAAAAAAAAAGGTCAATTGATAACTTTTAAAGACTCATACTATATGTAATATATGAAGATGATTTGGTAATCTTTGTAGTCAGTTTCAAAACATTTGTTACAGGCTATTAAATTCATATATTGCAATCATTTTAAAATTAATAATCAATGCTATTATCTCTTAGTTATATTTTGAACTAATTTTGGTTAATACCTGTAAAACCATTTTGTACAGAGAAATTGCAAAGTTGTTTATTAGAGCATAATTCAGTAAGATATAGGTACCAAATATAAACTGAAGATATAAAGAAAAATCTCAAATAGATGGTCAAAGCAGGATGATGGAGAAGCAGATGTTATTCATGAAATTATCAATATACTGAAATCCAAAAACAATCTGAAGTAGGTTAAGAAAGTAACAATATTGAAAAAAAAAAGCAAATTATTTCAAAAGACAGCTTTGTGGAAAACAAATATCACAAAATGGAAAAGATGATAATAAGCTTTGTAAGGATCAATGTGGTATTATCAGTATCCTGAACCAAATATAAATAGGTTGATATTTGTTGGTGTTAGGCTTAATATATATGATACAAATATAACTGAAAGGGTTAATTTCAAAACACTTAGAGACAGTGTTGGGTGCCTTGTTATCTTTGTCTGAGGCATTGTTACCTATGTTCCATAAAACTCCAACCAAGCAATTTGCCTTGTGATTAGAAGGTTTTAGATCACTCCTGTTAAAACTGTTCTTCAGCTAGCTTTTCGCTTGTTTCATGTTCTACAAGACTTGTCAGTTGGTATAATTGAACTTCTCTCCTACATTGTATTAAGTCATGTAAGGAGGTAGATTTTGTATATAAGGTTTACACATTGGGCAGACAATGAAGAATAAGTGGAAGGATATTCCTTCAGATACTTTGTTCATTATTAGACATAATAAAAAATAGTTTTGGAAATTTTATTCATTTCAAGATTTTTTTTTTTGGTGAGTGTATCATACATTTCAAAAGTAAGGCTTAAAACTATGCATGTGATCAAAAGCCACAGATTTCGAGTAAAGCTATTGTGACTGAGATAAGGTATGCTATTTATTTCATTATTCACAGATAATGTACACACTTAATGTTGGAACATCTGACCCCAGCTTGTAATTTTTTTTTTATTGCAAGATTTATGATGCATTTTAGTGGCATGTTTTAAAATATACCGTGTTGAAAAGAATCTTCAAAAGAAATGAAAATCATGATTCACGTAAATATTATATTTTTCAGGAAGAAATTTCCTTTTGATTAATATATAAATTAACTCTCTTTATTCTTCAGGTTTTCCAAAATTAAGTCTTAATTGTAAAGTTTGATCTGTTTTTTTTATGTGGTGAACATTACAGTGAAAAAGTCTTATTAAAATCATTATGTTTGTAAATTTATTTAATTTTTTTATTTTTATATTATTTATTTTCATAAAATTCAGAATTAAATTCTGTTTAATTCATTATGTAACATGATCTATTTTGGCTGTTGGTTATTTAAAAAAAAATTCTAAAGTTGACTTGTTTATTTGACCTTGGCTCGGTTGGCAAAAAGCCAGAATTTTTCTCAAAGTATAGTACCAAGAAAAAAATTACAAAACAAGTGATTTTTTTCTTTCAAGTAAACATGAACTTTTTTGTTTGTTAGTCAGAAATAGCCTTTTTATTCATGTGCAATATAATCATTTCTGTCTATTAGTTTTTTTAAATAAATTTTTATTTATATTACTAGATGCAATTTTTTACTACATGACCCTAAAAAAGCGATATTAAAATAAAACTTTCCTTTTTTAAAATATTTTCATAAAATCCAGAATTAAATGCAGATTAATTTGACATATAATATGCTGTAATTCCTTTCATTAGTTAACTGGCAGAAAAAGGCAGTGTAAAAATAGTTGGGCCTCTGGATATAAACCAGTTTTCCAGGCAGGACACTGGAAGGGTTAGCCAGTTGAAAAATGATGTGAAATTTCTAATTAATATGGAGGCATCATTTATAGGAATAATGAAATAATCAGGCTTGATTTTCATAATATTTAATTACTTGAAGACCATGTAATGTGTGCATTTCTAAGTAGATTAATTTAAAATGTACCTGGTTTCAAAGAAAACATTTTAAAATTCATTTTTGTTAATGTTTATAGCTAACTTTTTTTGGCTGTTTTTTAAAATCTAATTCTGTAAAATATAGTTTTTCAATTGGTTGTTCTATTTTCAGGAATTAATTAAGTGGTATGAGGAAAACAGCTTAGCTGAAAGTTTTAATGGCCTTAATGTGACGCTCATGATTCCATATAAGAAGGCTATTAACGTAGTAAACGGCATTGGTAAGTTGATCAATAAAGGTGTAATGAAAAAATGTAATAAGAGTAATATACCTATCCTGTGATTTACATGATAGATAGGTTTCAGGAAAAATGCTGCATAAATCAAAACTGCAAGCCAAGAACAACAAACAACTTATAAGAGAAAAAAAGGGGGAGGGGAATAGTGTAAAATTTTTTTTTTCAATGTACATTTAATTAATAATGTTTTATGTATAAATGCTTATCTCAAACATTTGGTCATCAATAATAATAAACATTAAGGTAACATTGTTTTGTACATTATTTGCACAATTCAGATAAAGCCTAGATTAATTTCTCATATGTTTTTTTTTGGCCATGAAAAATCATCTTTAATGTAGACATTGTGAAATTTGAAGATGAATTTGAATAAAGAGTATTTTTGAATTGAACATAAATTAGAATTTAAACATTTGTGCCAATACTTAATGCTTCATTTTGTGAATTTGATATTTATATATTTTATGAAAAATGTACTTACAAATCAGTTGGATTTAGTCTACAAAATTAAATTTTCGGCTAAAAATGAGATAAAACAAAGTTTTTACCAGCCTGAAAGAATTTAGTGTGCAAAAGTTAATTTTCATTGCCAATCCAAAATAGTGTTTTTTTTCTATAAGATATTTTGAGATGGATTGCATTAAAATAACAAGAATACAATTTTAGTGGAAGAATATAATTTGTTATAGATAATGATTTTATTAAGATAAGAATTTACTATTATCTATTCATTCTTGAAATTGAATATCAACTGAAACCATTTAGTTTATTTTGACTTTGGAATGACAGTCTAATAATCTCCCTTGATGCTATGCCACTGCTTATAAGGTGTTTCAAAACTCTCTGTACAAATTTCAATGGGAGATAGGGAACACCAAGACAAACCTTTTTTTGTCTATGAATGTATGTCTGCTGATGTAACCCTTCGGTGCTAGAGGGTGCCAACAGAAATATCTGTGGAGCTCGTACATAAATGAATGGAAACAAGTGTAACCAACATGTTTATTTAAAGAAGGTGCTCAAAGTTGTGACCGGCAAGAGCATTGCATGCATGACAGCGTCGAAGCATTGATTGCCATACATGTTGAAAGATTCCTGGAATTTCGTGAACAGTTGCAGCAGTGACAGCGATTCTTGTGACGAGGTCTTCATCTGAGTCAATGTTAGTCTCATACATGAGGTTCTTCATGTGTCCCCAGAGGAAGAAATTGATACATGTTAAATTGGGTGATCTTGGTGGCCAGGCGATGGATCCATACTGGTCTATCCATTGGCCCCCAAAAGTGGCATTCAGATAATCCTGCACATCATTGCAGATTTCATTGCTGAATCTCATTCTTTAAATGTGAGACAAAGACATCAGCTTATGATGATTCATAGCTATTAACTTCATTTGAAAAGCATAGTCAATATATCTATTTGTTTCAAATTTCTTTTCATATAAATATTTTTTTAATAAAATGATTTGCATCATAACAAAAATAAATTGAAATGTATTCTTTCATTTATTTATTGTTTTGATTTCATAGCAAATTAAAAATCATTAGGAATATGATAATTTTATACAGAAAAGTGAATTTTGGCAAAAGCAGTGAGTTCAGGAATGCAGCCTGAATTTAGAGCATTATTGCTATGAGAAAAAAATAATTCAAGTTCCATGACTATTCTTTGAAACACAGATATCTTGTAAGTCTCTAGAACCTATTTTTTAGTTTTCACTGTGGGAAAATAAGTATGTGAACCAGCTGTCCATAGACAAATTTTTAAATGTGGGACAAAGATATTGATGAAGATTCACAGCCATCAACTTTGTTCAGGAAACACAGTTCAGTAACTAATTGACCTATATTTGATAATCAGGTATGACAGTGTTTGGAATGTTACAGACTAACATTTCAAAGTGTTATTTTACCTGCTTATATTTTTTTATTGATACTAAAAATTAAGGTATATTGCTAGCATTTCTGATCATTCTGTGATACAGTATGTTGATATCTAAAATATTTCTTAGAAATTACCATTTTTGTAATATTTTTAGAACCTTTGGGATATGCTGAAGCCTTGTATGACTTCCCAGCAAATGCTCCCAATAGGCTTTCACTAAGGAAAGGAGATAAGATCACTATTCTCAGCAAAGCAGGCAATGAAAAAGGCTGGTGGAAAGGCCAAATAGAAGAACGGGTAAGATCTTGTTTTAATTCTTTAAAAATCAAAATTTTTATTATTTTTTATATAATTCTTAAATATTTGTTAAATTTTAGTTAGTGTCTTCGACATCTTCAAATTTAACATGTAATTGATTAATTGAAATACCATTGTAAGAAAAATATTAAAAATAATTTCCAATTTTAAAAACCTTAAACAAATTTTGAAAAAAAAAAAGTAGAAAAAATATTTTTTGTGCATAGACTCAATGTTAAGTCTCTTTGATGGTTTTCTAATGAGCAGGAAGTTGAATAATTGAATGGACCTGAAAAGTTTAGTTTCACAGTAATGACATGGATTTTAATTTGTAACTTTCATTATTATGGTCAATAGGTTATCCCTTTTAAATGTTTTTCTTTGTTAATGTAATAAAAAAAATATAAATAACCCCTCAAGCAGCTGCTTGCCACAGAGGTCTGACAGGAGCCTGTCAGTTTATATGCCAAAGGTCTGAGAGGATGGCAGGACCTCAGCAGAAAAACTGCACATACATCCATGCCTTATCCGGGGCTCGAACCCAGGTCCCTTAGATCAGTAACCAAGCATGCTAACCACCGGGCCACGGGACGGCTTTTTAATGTAATAAGCAAAGTTTAATTTAAATAAAATCAGAAAACTGTACACATCAGATTTAATAATTATAGTTCCTTAGATAATTCCAGTAATACACTCAAGTGCTAAAGTTAAGTTACAACTATTTGTTTTGTCAATGTGAAGTAACTTTTTAGCTCTGTTACTTTTAAAATCCATTTATGTAAAATTAAGTGAAGATAAAGAACTCAATAAAATCTTTGTAAACTCAAATTTCAACAATATTTATTTGGTATTTAAAGAGTTATGAACATTTCGATATTTAACAATAGCAATGGCAGTCTTACAAATTTACCTAAAAAATTAATTAATAAATATTATTTAGTCATTTAATAAAGAAAGGTCTGTATTTTAGAAGTTTGCATAATTAGTTAAAGCTTTTGTTAAATATTCCTGCTTCCATAACTCTTTTAAACATTTAACTTATTCACTTAGCTGTTGCTTCTGCAAATAGAAATTTCGATAAATTTGATTAGATCCTGAAAGCTTCAGTCACATTTTAACAAAAAAAAGTTTATTTAGAAGTATTAGGGATTTGTTCTCACGGACATAATGTGGAGTTTAACTTAACTTTTGCCAACCAGTGTGTTAAAGCAGATGGTCATTTACAAGTTAAATATCAGAATGTTGAAATTGACTGGAGGAGCTGTATTTTACCTTATTAACATTGCATACACATTTAATATTTCAAATACAGGTTGCAATCTGATTGACCCAGACTATTTTGGTTGTCATTTACACTGTAGTTTTGTTGCTGTATGTAGGTGTCTGAAAGTTAATTTGTTTACATATTTAAGGCAGTGAATCATAATTTGTGTGAGTTGTCCAAATATTGGAACATATTTTTCAGTGATTTGTGTTTGGGTATATGTAAATTTATGTCAGCTTTGGAAATTTCTCATAGTATTCAGTACTATTTTATTTCAGTTATGATGCCAAATGGTTAACACGAAAGCCATAGTCCAGAATAAATTTTCATGGTAACAAAATTTCCTGTTAACAGTACATCGGTGTATATATTGTCTTGTTGACTCCTAATGCTACACTATTTTTTGAGAGTGAAGATCAAGACAAAGATTGAATGAGACCTTTCTTTATAGATTAAAGATCTGATATCTAAGCCCAATCTTCATTATGAATGTTATTCCTGATCATGGATTAACAAGGTCAACCATGTGCATGGGGAATAGGAAATTATCATGAAAATCAGCAGACACTAAAGGACACCAGGGGGATTGAAAAAGCTACCATCCGTTACAAAGGAAATAAAGCCATGACCCATGATGGTGCAGGAGATTCATAACCTATACACTTTAAAAACTCATATGGATGGCCTTGACAGAAGTCTCCTAATAGTTGTCCAATGTATTCCCTTCCCCAAGCCACTTGGAGTCCTTGTGACTTAACCATTTAACCCATTGTGTGCAAAAAAAAGTGCTGCTCAGAGGTAAAACAACTAAGAATTATGGTGGGAAATAGAAAAGAGTGTAAGAGGTGGGTTCAGTGCCTTCTGCAGGCAAATAGGCAGGCAACAGTTGAAACACTCGTCTATGAATGCAATGTTGAACAGTTGCAGCAGGTTTCCAGTAGGACGGTATGCCAAACTCTTCATTATTTGGCATATCAGATGAGATATTTGGCATATCATCATGATATATGAAGAGTGTGGACTACTTGAACGTTGTTGTAAAGTACACTTTTTAATGATAAAGTTATTCTTAAATGGTAATGACATCTTTCATTTTGTGGTATGTTATCAGTTTCATATTGTACAGTAATAGTTTGCAGAACATTCAGATAACTTCCACCCACCACATTTTTAGGTGCATAATTAAACGATTTTGCCAATTCATAGTACTCCTTAATGTATGTTTTTTTTCCAATTCATAGTATTCCTTTTTATTTTTTAATCAAGATATATTTTTGATTCCTTAAAGATGTTTTTTTTTTTGTCAATTCATTACTCCTTTAGAAATGTATGTTATCATTTTTAAGTAGAATATTTTTCCTGTGGTTCTGAAGAATTTAATTTTTCTCCTCTAGTGGCTCTTCACTCAGTTTGGAAGGGGCGGGAGTGTCTCAGTCGGTAGTGCAGTAATCTGCAGTTGCCAGATTCGAGTCCCACCTAGGTCAGCATTGAGATTTATCTCCACAAAACTTCCTGCCCTTGGTCAGTAAGGGATACTGATGGGCTTGGAAAGGCCACTGTCTCTCGGATGGGTTGTTCAGCCATGACCTCATCTGTGGTGCATGTTAAAGAACACTCTGAATGGCCTTGACAGGAAACTACCATCTGTCTCCCAACAGCTGTCCAGTGGGTCCCCTCCCCCAAACCTCTGAGCCCTCAAGGTCTTTGTGACCTGGCCATTTAGCCCATTGTGTGCAAAAAAAAAAGTGCAGCTCAGAGGTCAAACAACCCAATCCACTAAGTTTGGGTTTGGATGGGCCTGATCTAAACTATATCTGATAAAGCCAGTGAAGTACTGAAGTGCAAATTATTTATTTGTATTCAGTGAAATATCCCAATGCATAAAGGATATGAGGGGTTAATGTATTTGGCTGCTTAGATATCATGTTTACTGGAGGTTGTAACAAAAATGTTACTGGACTTCATGAGAGGGCATGTATAATTGCATAATATGCTTAGTGGACATGAATTAAGAGACTTACCCAGCTCATAGAATATTTAATTACTTTTTTGGTAATAAAAATGCAACATTTCAAAATAAAAATTATTTATTGACAAATCATGGGGGTGGGGGGTAAAGTTATTGTACAGATTTTGAATATTTAGCTTCAAAACTGTTTTCTGTGCTGGTTATCATTAACTTAAAATAAAAATTAAATTAAATTTCTCAACTTTCTTTTCACTCATTTGCTAATTGCTTAATGAATATTACTAATGTTGATATTCTGTTTGCAGTAATAAAGTTTTTCACTTAATATTATTATTATTTTGATATTTTTTTCTTGTTTTTATTTTTCAGTAGTGGGGTAATTGGGAGCAGAATTTAATAATGCTATTTTAACCACAATGATAACTACAAAAGAAATCAAAATTGTTGCACAAAATATATTTTGACTAGTGTGTCTGGTAACTTTTGATTCTCTAGTGGGATCATGTTTTCTGTGGTGCTGAATATGCAGCCCTAGTCAAAATCTAGTAAATTAACTCAGTTCTTTTTCTGAGTCAATTTTGGAATTTTCAATTATATGTGTATAAAGAGTATTTAATTTCTTTGATAAAACAGTAATTTTTAAAATCGTAACAGTTGTATATATACTTTTTCTTTCTCTTTTTTAGGTTGGATACTTCCCATACAGATTTGTAAAAGAAATCTTTGACTGAGGCCATCTTCATCTGTGATAATCATCTCTGTGTGCTTCCTCAGTTTTTGAATTGCCTTGTATGAGATGATGAAGTGAACTAGCTGTGCTCAACTCTCCTCTTTAATAAATAGTTTATAGGGCCTTCCATACAGACACAAATAATTAAATTGCCAGTTCTTCGTCTTATATTTTTCATTATATATATATATAGCTGATGTATTTGTTAAGGCTTGCTCACTTTCTGTGGCACATGAAATATCAATCTACTATATGTTATGCGTATGTCATTCAAAAATATTAATTTATTAACTAGGATATACAGATTTTGTAAGTGAGTTTGTAAGTTGAGTAATAGTTTGTGATTGAATATAATTATTACTTTTTAGTGATGTAGTACAAATACTTTTAAACAGCCACATGTCATGGATGATGAGATCAGAGAATCTAGTCAAGTTTCAAAGGTCATAAAAACATAAGTTGATCACTCCTTTGAAGTCATACTTTGCTTGAATTGCAAATTTGTACAGCTACAAATTTCCATTAAACTGTTAGTTGATCTATTTAGATATCATTTGCAGATGTTATTAAATATACTTTTTTTTAACAGACTGAAGTTGAAATTTCACTTTAAAGTGTTTCTTTGGAATTTCTTTAAACTTTTTTTGTAAATTTATAAAGTATGCTGCAATGAAATTTAGAACACTATATTGAGAAAAGCCCTGAATTCTGAAAGTGCAAAAATTTAAATATACTGGAACCATATGAAATGAACATTAAATGCAGAAAATTTATACATAGATTATGTATAAACATGTGTGTGCAAAGGTTTCAGGAAAAGAGGGAGACCTAGGATGCGATGGACAGACAATGTCAAACAGGACCTTGCTAGTGATTGGCCAGTGATCAAATGCAGCAGCTGTAGCTTAGGACAGACAGGTGTGGAGAGCAAAATTATGCAGTCTGGTACGACTTCTGTAGCCCATGGCTGCATGACTATTTTTCATGTATGTATTCTACATATACATATACCCAAATATATAATTTTTGCATTTGGATGATGAATTTCAGTATTTCAAAATAATACAAAGAAATGTGCAACTCTTTCTATATGTTTGTATTGACTGCAAAACTTTTGATGGACTTGTTTAGAATCTTTATTAAAGTTAGACAGTTTTTGAATATCCAGGTTTGAGTACTTCTTGAAGAAAACATCAAAGTTGAGTTTTGAAATGCTTTTTAAGAAAGAGGAATTAGGATATGAGTAATTTAAAGCCAAAAGTAAGAAATGTAGGATTTTTTTTACATTTTCTGGTTTTCTGAATTTAGTAATTTTAGTTCACCTATTTAACAATTTTTGTAAATTGCATATCTGAAAAGGATTTTAATTTAGTTACATCTAATATGAAGAATATGTAAAGAAGTGTGTATGTTTATGTATCTGTCCACTATGCACTTGGCCTCCAGTAGAGCTAGAGGCACAAAACTTTGCATGAACTTTCTCTTCATAGAGGAGAGGAGTGTAGGCTGTGGTTGATTATAACCAGTGTAGACCAATTGGAATATCTCAAAATATATTAATGGTTAAAAACCAGTGCCCTGAGAAGTGCTACTCATAGATTTAATATTTTTTCAAAATAACTTGCCACCAATAAATTTACAAGCAGAAATGCATCAATTCTGCTTCTGTGTGATAAAGCCATTGTTTTAAAAATGGGTAAAAAGCATGAGCATTTCTTTAAAATTGAAGTTCCATTTAATCTTGAGTGGGACATTAAATTCTTTGTTGAAATGAAAGCTTTGAAAAAATAAAAATTCTTCCCCTATTGGACATTAAAGTAACTTTTACTCATTTTTCAAATTAATTAATAAACCTCGGAGGTGGTAGTGGCTCAATCAGTAGTGGTCCAGACTCGTAATCTGTAGTTCCTAGGTTTAAGACCATACTGGGACAGAATTGAGATTTATCTTCACAAAATTCCCTGCCCTTGGTCAGTAGGCAACACCAATGGGCTTGGAAAGGCTGTAATCTGTCAGATGGGATGTTATGACCCCGTGTATGGGAGAGTCATACCCTGTGCATGTTAAAAACATACTGGATGATCTTGACAGGAGGCTATCATCTGACTCCTAACAGCTATCCAGTGAGTCATCTCCTCTCAACTCCTCTGGGTTCTCAGGGTCTTTGTGACCTGAACATTTAGCCCACTGTGTGCACAAAAATGCTGCTCAGAGGTAAAACAATTCTAATAAAAAGATCTATCTCATAAAATATGTTAATAAATGTTTTAAATAATATGATAAGTATAATATATTTCTTTTTTCATTGTGCATATAATTTTTTTGTACAACTTCATGTTTAATTTTGCATGCTGTAAAGCTAGCTACATATGCCTGACAAATTGTATGTGAGCAACTCTGCTGGATACGGGATGATAGGAAAAGTATGATTATCTGAGTGAGGCAATATCATTTTGCAGTTTAGAAACTTTTGATGTAGGGAATATGTGGTAGCTCAAGTGGGGTGGGGGGTGGGGTGGGGTGGGGGGGGGGGGGCTCAGTCAGTAGTGCACCAGGCTCGTAATCTGTAGTTCCCAGGTTCGAGTCCCAGCTGGGTCAGCGTTGAGATTTATCTCTGCAAAATTCCCCACCCTGCCCACGGTCAGTAGGGGACACCAATGGGCTTGGAAAATGCTGCCATCCATTGTATGGGACATTAAGCTGTGGCCCCATGTGCGGGAGAGCCATATCCTGTGCATGTTAAAGAACACACTGGATGGCCTTGATGGGAGGCTACCATCTGTCTCCCAGCAGCTGTTCCAGTGGGTCCCCTCCCCCAACCTTCTCTGAGCCTTTGGGGTCCATGTGACCTGGTCATTTAGCCCATGGTGTGCAAAAAAGTGCCGCTCAGAGGTAAAACAACCCAATCCTCGCAAAAGGGGGGAGAAAAAGTTTACATAATGTGGCTTTGATCGTAATGAGTTTTATGCCAAATGAAAGCTTGCAATGTTGGGATTACCACATATTATATACCTTAGAGAGTTACCGAAGCAAAACTGGGTAAATCTGCTAGTATGTTATATTTCTAATTAAAAGATAATTTGTTTGATCCTTAAAAATTACTTGCGAAACCTTTTTTTTTTCTAATGTAGTTTTTTGGAACAAAAAACTCCAATGGTAAATGCTTTACATTGCTGTTTGATATCTACAAAGTCCTCAAGCATTCCTATGCTCTGGTGGTCCACCCAGATTGTAATTTAATTCTCCAAATATGTCTCTCCTGAATAGCAACTGCTGCATTGGACCACTGAAGGCAAAATATAATAAAGTCCTGTTTGACATTGTTCATCCACCTTTTGATAGATCTTCCCCATTTACTCAAGTCTTTAGAGACATTGCACTGTCCATAATTCTTTTTTTGCTACTCTGTGGTTCTGCTTGATAATGTGAGCAAACCAATATAATCTCTACACACAATGTTGCTTAAAGGCAGTGATGATTCCTTTATCTAACCCAGAGGTGAGGAACTTACAGCCTTTTGCATATTTGTCTAAAAATACTCAAGTGCAGATATCATTTTAGTTACATATTAAATGATCATTTCTAATATAATTGTATATAATTTACAGTTATAAATGTGAATGAATGCAGCATTTATATTTACAAGTATTATATTGTTTTAGCTTCAAAAATTAAAAAAAATATAAATTAATATAAAGAATTAAAATGTTTTTGTTTTACATCTGATCATGCATTGTAAGAAAAAATTAATCATTTTTTTGTAGTCAATAGATTATTTTGAAGCCCGTTATACCTAGATAATATACAGCCTGATGGGGACTAGTTGGAGTAACTTTTGGCATTCCAATGAAGACCCCCCCCCCCCAGTCTATTTATATAACCAGGTCATCTAATACCCAAGACATGTAAGCAAATGAATTCATATGCATCCACTTTGGGTTATCATATTTAAAAATAATTGTTTCACCACTACAGCATACTTTAGAGAAGACCAAACATTTTGTAGCCTAAGTTAAGTTGCTAAATGCATTTCCTATGTTCTACACTCTCCACAGATTCTTAAAACATTCCTGCAATGTCTCTTCTGTTTGCCCAACTGTTTTTTAAACTGGTCAGTTAGCTAGTACTAGCTAACTAGTATTAGCTAACTGACCAGTTTTCATCATTAGTTTTTTTTTTTTGAATTTGTCATCAAACTTACCCTATTACATCCTCATCAATAGTTCTGATAAATATATCTTGTGACGATCATTTACCAAGAGGTCCAAATTATCAGCACACTCTGAATCACAATTTCAAATCGCTAGATAATCCAAGACCTAACCCTTTTCAAATCATTCCTCATAACGTTTGACTACTGCAGGCTTTATCAACTCATATATGACTCAATGTTATTGCAGGAAGTTATTATGTTAGCTAACTTTTCGGGGACTTCACAAATTAACACAAATAATGTGCATCAATAGAGTAGGAAACCTTTCCGAAAACTTCAAACCTGGTAACTAGAAGCTATTAAAACTAATCACTTTTCCACAGTCTGAGTGAAAAACTCTGTTCTGTTATATAAATATTAATATTTATAAGTAGTCACATATAAGTGGTAATTTTATATGTTGGACAAAATATTATATTGGCTTATACAATTACAATTATATGATATATGAATGGCAATATAAAATAAATAACATCCAAAATATGCTAAAATTTCAATTTTTTTCAAGCTGGTGTATGTATAAAATTATTGCTTAATAACTGTAATTTATTTCAGCTTTTTTTTAGATTATAGTAGTTTAAAAATTTTCAGAAAAGTGAAAGGTTTTATCAACTTATTATGATCATTTTATTGACTGTATATATATTGTGATCCTTTTAGAACTTTGACATGTTGCTGCTTAAAAAGGGAATTTAATTTTTTTCTTCTCTGATTTAATATGTTAACTATTAGTTTTCAAACTAAGCACTTGAAAATTAAAACTAATAATATTTTTACTTTTGGTTAAATAAAAAAGGTTTTGTCCCAGATGGGACACAAACTGCAACTACTGGCTACATGCAATTATTCCAACCATCTCAGCTACTTTGTCCAATCAGTTTTCACATTTAATTTAGGGTAAAGTTTAGCCTGTACTGTTGATTGTAATTTTTATGAAGACGTCATTGATACTATTTGTTTAGTTATTATTTGCACTTAGTATTGGTGGTATCAATGGGGGAAAAATTGAATAATTGCAAATTGAAGGTAATTTTTTTCATTTATTATGTACCAGTTTGTAAGCAATGATAAACCATCTAGTACAAAAAATTTGTTTTTCATTTCTTACTGATAAAAAATTATGTCCACATTATACTAATGTTTTACCTATCCAAACTTGAGTTCCATGTCTCAAATGGTAAGAGCAGCTTATCATGTAACCAATAATTGTGTAGTTGGGTCCCACTTGGATCAAAATGCATTTTTATATGTTTTATCAGTTGTTGCATAATCAATAAAAAGAATTTCCTGTGAATGATAAATTTTTTATAATTTGAAAAATCTCTTATCAAATTTTATACAGAGAACTGTATTGTCATATTCTGTATGTGCCACAGAAACAGCCTTAATATTTAGTTTCACCTTAGTAAATAACCTTTTTCTTTCCAACAGACTTGTAAATTATATTGTATCTACCAAAGATGTTAAATGTGCTTGTAGGCTTGATCATTACTGAAAAGAATGTTAAATTGTTATATTTGTAGAAAATTTGTAAAAGTATATTACTGTACTGTTTCTTACTATTTCAGATGAAAGTCTGCATTTGTTACTGACACATTTTAACAAGGAATAATTATGATGATGATAATAAATTCATCAAGAATGTCTATTTGAAGAGGAATATAATGAATTTAGAATCATAGTTGACTTTTTAAGTTTGCCATGGGGTCTACAATATAACCATTTTAGCACATCTGCCATTGAATGTATATTGTACTTATAATACTCATAAAGCCTTTTGCAGTATTTTGGCACTATGCCATAACAAAAGTGCAATAGCATTAGTGCATTTCTCAGCATATAGTCTTTACTCTATTTCCTCATAATCATGTTCACTCAATAATCCATAGAGAAAAACAATTAAATTTTTTAGAAAGTAGGTGGTAATATAGTAATAGAAATAGATTTTATAGGAGCACATTAGTAAGAAGAGGTTTAAAAGAATTTAATCTCTATTATGTGCTCGGTTTTTGTATTTTTCTGTCTCTATTCAATAAATCAGAAAAAATGACCATTTATGAATGATCTGTCAAAAGACGATTGCTCTTTTATCTGTGTGAAATACACAACTTACATGGCCTAATTAAGCATAATGTTATGGCTATATTAGATTTGTAGTTTTTTTTAAGGCAAACACCTTCAGTAGTGTTAATTATCATTAATGTAGTGTTAATTATCATTAATAGGGAATCCTGCCATCATTTGTGCCATCATAACAGATTCTTTCTCTATAGGGTGGAATCATAGTAATATTGGATATATTGGCAGAGATCATTATTTACTCTGAGCTTAAAACAAATATAATTCGGAACAAGGTGTTTTTTACTAAAATAAAATTACAGTTCTCATCAAGCAAGGTTTAAAAGTTTTAGAAACATAAGTGACTAATTCATATTTTTTGCTCAAGAAGCCATTTCTTTTTATATAAGATTTTTAATTTTAAAAAATAATCTGGAAACAATTTTTGAAAAGTACAATTATTTCACAATGCTATTATTAAGAGTAAGAAATTAAATCTGATCTAAAGTTATAGTGCAAGTACATTATAGCAGTTATGTACTTTTTTTTACATATAAAATTTTAAAAACTTAAATTTTTCATTTTCTATGACTTAAATTTCATTTCTGATCACTATTATGTTTAAAGATAGAACTCATCTGCAAGTCAGATAAACTGCTAACGTGAGAATCCCACTATTTATGTTGGTTTTTATAAGTAAATGACCTAAAAAGAGTAATACATATTTTTTGTTGTATGAATTTACACAGAATTGGAGAATAATTGCAATATTTTATTAGGAATCTTACATGTTCACTTTACTTGCTTTCCTATTAACAGTTTTTAGTAATCACAAATGTTCAGTTTGGCGCATTATATCCTAGTCGCCCATGCGCCGTAAAATCCAAAACAACCAACCAACCAAAAATGTTCAGTATAAAATATTTGTATTTTGTAACAAAGTGTTCATGTCATTGCTACATTTTTTTATAGCCAGAATTATAAATGTTACCCACTTTTCATAAGTAGGTCCTAATTTTCTTTTGCACTAACTTTTATGATGGAATGGGGAAAGTAATTGTATGTGATTAATTATAAATATTAAATTTGGAGTTTACTAGAACCTGGATTGAAAAGTATAAGTCACTAATCCAATGTTATTGCCATATTTGGGTAAAAATTAATAATCATGTGTTTCAGTAAATATTAACTGATAATTGTTATTTTTTACTTCAAAGCAAAGTGTTAAGTCTTGGATTTGTGATCTAAATATCACAATTATTTTTTATAGGTGAC
The DNA here is from genome assembly GCA_038380435.1 of Ryuthela nishihirai. Taxonomy (NCBI): domain Eukaryota; kingdom Metazoa; phylum Arthropoda; class Arachnida; order Araneae; family Heptathelidae; genus Ryuthela; species Ryuthela nishihirai. The sequence continues at coordinate 113,222,596 of JAWZYU010000002.1, read as the reverse complement.
TCTAATATTTACAATTTTCATGATTTGTTAAAAAAAAGTGCTTATGCAGAGTTTTCCCAGTTATAATTGATTTCTAATCTAAATTTGTCTTTAAACAAAGTTATAAAACAATATTATGTAAAATATGGTATCATATATTCACTCATAGTCAATACATATTAATTCATTACATCTGAGAAATGGTCATTAATGGATGTTGAATACCATTATAAAATGATTAAAGTTGTAGAAATCTTTCAGTAAACATTTCATGGCTGAACTTTGTGAAGGTAATAGTTTCATACAAAACAAAGTGACACCAGTGTCCATTCATGTGACAATTTGAGAAAATTTTCAGTTATAAACTTTTACCATTGCATTTTATATAGTTAATTCATCTTGTATTTGTGATGCTTTCTAGATTATATTGACTTTTGTCAAGCTGCAGAGTATTCTAATGCCACTAATTGTCTGCTAATATTTACTTTTTGTAGAAATTCGCTAATAGATTCTCTTTATAAATTATTTCTATCAAGATTTATTTGGAAGATTTAAAAAAACTTGCTTTTAATTTTGCTAACTTGCTTTTTTCTCCCATCATGTCTGTGTTATTTGTCATCTGTGATTGAATGAGTAAAACTGAAATGCTAAGTTGTAAAACAGCTAAGCTTCAGAAGCAAACTGAATTTTCTAAACTGGTTATGAAACACAAATAAAATTGGAAACAAGATAAGAAGTTTTTTGATAACTGTTAGTGATTAAGAAAACCTCGATTTACATTTTTGTATGTTTTGTAGGTAATTTGATAGCAGTCTCAACATGTTTGCAATGTGATTAAAAAACCAATGCTCTGAGCATAAATTTGTCTAAAAAATTATCAGAGCATTTATCATTTAGATAGTATTAAATTTACATATATTTATAGCTTGTTGATTGTGTGCAGCAAAGCTGTTGAATTACCATTTTGTAGTTACATTTAAAATGATTTTATTAGCAGAATAGTTTTCAAACGAAGTTCTAAGCATTGTATGCCTTGCCACTAGTTAGATGTGCAAATGGTAATGGGCATTGTTATATTTTCACAGACTATTTTTATATGTTATTTCTATAGATGCATAATCTGTATAATTATTTGACAAAATCTAGTAAAAATTTAAAAATTAGTAATTTTCACAAACAACCCAGTAATTTAAAGTGAATACTTTTTTTTTGCATTTATTCCATGTTTGAAGATATTATCTGCTGGTCACTTGAACCATTAACATCTAAGTGCAACTTAAAGTAATGGGCTTTAATATTAAGCCATTCAAGTACATACATAGTTCTTAGTATACCTGCCACTTATCTGTGTTAAATAATAAAACAGAAAGCAACACTTTTTTTTTTTGAAAAAAATGCAGAGATTCTGCTTTTATACTTGAAATCTACTTTTTAAGGTTTTTTTAGCTTTTCCTTTTCATTCATGATTGTAGACTGATCCTCCATAGTATGCTAATTATTTGGTCCATCTAAACCAGTTTATTTTTTGCATATTTGTCTATAATGCAATAATTCATTGTTCGTCCTTAATTATGAAATACTATTTCGCTATATGGCAGTAAAATATATTTTGTAACAACTGCTTTAGCTATTAGTATATTAAGCTGCAGAAGTTCTTCCAAACTGTCGAAAACATTAATGAAATGTTTTAGGTATGAAATAAGGGAAGTTTTATATGCTTGTTTTCCTGCTTTTCTAATATATTGTAGTAGAGGCACTGTCAGTCCATCTTGCAAAACAGAAATATGTTGCATGTTATTTTGAAGTTGCCATTTGTCTGAGTTAACTACTTGTGTGCAGTTTTAGTAAATATACACACTATCATTATCAATTTAGTCCCACAAGATAAGATGGAGTTTCATAAATAAATTAAAATTTATTTTTTCTGATCAAATTGGTGCCACAGAAAGAGTAACACTTTTAATGTTGCTATATTTTAATGTATGCAATCTGAATTTTGATGTAGCAAAAAAAAATGTATCTTAGAATATTTTTAGGTAAAACTAATATGCATTAAGCTGCAAGACGAATAAATAAGTTTTCTGTTACAAGACAATACATTTGGCACCCAATTACTTTTTCATATAAAGTGTAAATGTGAGAAAAAACAAAAAAAAGGAAGTTTTTTTTTTCTGTATTTGGAATAGGTTTTAGATGTCCCAGAATCTGAAAAAGAGGCTTTATAATGCTATCTGCCTAAGTGAGCATGCATCAGACACCAATAGACATAGGAAAAGCTGTTGCCTGTTAAGCCATGGCCGTGTGTGCAGGAGAGCTATAACCTGCTCATATTGACTCTTACAGTGTCAGGTTTTTTCTCTCTCTAAAAATGAAACTCAACTTCTTAGCTTCATTATGAAACAACTAATGAGAGAAATGGTTTACATTACATGCTAAAAAAACATTTAATTTTGAACAAAAAATATAAAAATTTAAAAAAGGTAGGTAAGCATAAAAAAAAGTTGCAAGTTCATTTGTAGTGATTTTTGAAAACTGATTAATCAGCTTCTGATACTCAAAAGGTTAAAATACATGCTGGATGTTCATGACAGGTTTCCATCTATCTTCTTACAGCTGCCCAGTGGATCACTTTTCCCTAACCAACTCTGATCCTTTGGAGCCTTATGATCTGGTCATTTAAGCAACTGTTGCTCAGAGGTAAAATATCCTAACGTGTGAGCTTCTACCACCTTAATTGACCTAGCTATTGAATTTAAAACTTTTTAGGGTTATTCTATCTTGATTAGGTGCATGTAAATGTGATAAGTAATAAATAAACTCGACATATTTGGTATTAACCTATAAATTACCACTTTGAAGTTGATTTAAATTTTAGAGGAAAAATTATCTTGAGCTGGTTGGGATACGAACCCATGACCTCCTGATAACATGTTAGGTGCTCTGGACCACTGAGCTATCGGCTGCCGATCAAGATTTCCTCTAATTGATGATATGAACCTTTTCAACCTACGTTACACTCCCTACGTATGATGTAACGTAGGTTGAAAAGGTTCATATCATCAATTAGAGGAGATTTTGATCGGCAGCCGGTAGCTCAGTGGTCCAGAGCACCTGACATGTTATCAGGACATCATGGGTTTGTATCCCACCCAGTGCAAGACAATTTTTCCTCTAAAATTTAAATCGACTTCAAAGTGGTAATTTATAGGTTAATACCAAGTATGTCAAGTTTATTTATTACTTATGAACTGTATTACTTATAAGGTAATACTTCCTATATATACTATATGTGTTGTATGTGTCTGCCGCTTATGGCGAAAATTGCCGGAACACTCCCTACATATGATGTAACGTAAGTTGAAAAGGTTCATATCATCAATTAGAGGAAGTCTTGATCGGCAGCTGGTAGCTCAGTGATCCAGAGCACCTGACATATTATCAGAAGGTTGTGGGTTCGTATCCCATCCCGCTCAAGATAATTTTTCCTCTAAAATTTAAATTGACTTCAAAGTGATAATTTATAGGTTAAGGTACATGTTAACATTGTGAAGCAGTAAGGGTACTTACTACAGAACAATTTCATAAAGTGTGCATTTCTGGAAAAAAATGGTTTTAACAATTTTTATGTTTATAAGAATTTTAGTCACAAATTCTGCTGCATATGACACATGATCCAAAAAAAACTGCATTTCCCCCTAAAGTATACCTTCTTGGTAAATTTGTACTTCAGTGGATTTTATTTTACATCATTACTAAGCTATTTAAATGAAGCATTAATAAAAATTTAACTATGTGTAGGCTTTATTGAGTAACAATATACACATGATAAAGTTTGGTCACATATGGACTTCTAGTTTATTTTTATTGTCTAGACAATATGTTGTTCATTAGCTACCCAACAGATTCTGAGTGCTGTTTTATTTGGGAATATGTGGTTATAAATGAATTATTATTTATAGAATACTGCAACTATACATTTAAATTGTTTTCAACTCATTTTATAGGTTACAATTAATTATTTACATTACAGTTGTTAAACTTAGATTGAAACTAAAAAAATGAACAGGAATAAAATGCAGGGAGTTTCTGGAATCTTCATGACTGTTATTAAAATTTAAACTCGGTCAAGAAAAAAAGGTCCTCACTGAGTATGCATTGAGATTTTTCTCTGCTAACCCATGCTTTGTATACATTAGAAAGGGGTCTTAGAAAACCACCATCTGTTAAATATGATGTTAAGCCATGACCATCATGTACAGAAGAACTGTACCTTGTGCATGTTAAATAACTCACTTGATGCTACTGATAGAGGCTCCCAGTTTTCTTATTCTTACATATATGTTAATAATTAATCTTAATAGCTATCCAATGGATTCCCTTCCTCTGTGTGCAAAATAAGATGCTCAGAGATAAAGCAACCAGACAGAGAAAAAAAGTTAGTCATAATATCTAGGTTTAGTTAATATAACTACTTAAAAAATTACAATGGATTTTAAGCTACATTTAGATAAATTATTTTTAGAAATGTACATGAAATTTAAAAGGTGAAAAAATAATTAAAGTGTTTGAAAATTGTGGTACAATTAAGCTTTTCATAAAGTTTGAGCACAAGGTGAAATGTATTTAAATTATTTAAAAGTGAAAACATACAATAGTAGAAAAAAATTAAAGTAGAATTGTTTATTTTGTTTTTTCCTTTTTTTTTTTAGGTTATTAGTTTAAAACTATGCATTGCATCGCCAAAAAATTAGAAACCTTACCTTAATATTTAAGACCCCAAATATGCCTTAAGAACAGAATTTGATGTAGCATAGATTCAACAAATGTTGGAAGGTGTCTAGTTTGATGTGAAGCCATTTCTGTTGCATTGCAGCTTGTAGTTCCTTTAGGGTTGAGGGCGCTATAGGGCATACCTATAGGCCATATTCCACTACATCCCACAATTTTCAGTAGACTTCAGATAGGTGACTTTGATGGCCAGTACAGATAATAGAATACTCTATCATATTAAATTCATTATTACTTAAGTCAGGTTTACATAAAGGACTGAAGCATTATTATCCTGAAACTGTCTTTCATAAGAGAAGAAGCATAGCAGCATGCATGTGATTAGATATGTTTAAACAATCTGTAGCATTTTGTCAACCCTTCAAACATATTAGTAGACTTAATTCATGCCATTTGAACATTCTTCATGTCATGATTTTTTCTTTCTACAACTTGTACAATGGATGTGACACACATAAAGGGTTCATTGCTTCATGCAGTGGCACACACTCTTAAACTATGCTTTCTGTATAAAAATAAAATTTGTGTTGTGATTCATCTTACCACCTTTTTTTCTGCTGCAGTCTACTCATATATTACTGAAACCTAGCTTCCAAATTTTTGACCAACACTAAAGTTTTCTGAATAAGGTACCAAGTGCTGAATTGCAGATGTCTGAGTTCCCTGTGCCTTGTTCAAGTTGATACAGGCTGATCTCTGTTTATGTTGAAAGCAGTGATCATTTAATGCACAGTTGAATGTCAGTTTAATCTTTCACAACTCTAATGTTCTGTGGTCCCACTCCTATAGTACTGATATCAGCTACAAATAATTTTTCCAGATGTCAAGACTGTCTGTTTAATTATCATGTGTAGCTAGTGTCTATTATTTCTGGGGGCGGGGGTGGCTCAGTCGGTAGCGTGCCAGGCTCGTAATCTGTAGTTCCCAGGTTCAAGTCCCAGCTGGGTCAGCGTTGAGATTTATCTCCGCAAAATTCCCCGCCCTGCCCACGGTCAGTAGGGGACATCGATGGGCTTGGAAAGGCCGCCGTCTGTCGGATGGGATGTTAAGCCGTGGCCCCGTGTACGGGAGAGCCATATCCTTTGCACGTTAAAGAACACACTGGATGGCCTTGACGGGAGGCTACCATCTGTCTCCCAACAGCTGTTCCAGTGGGTCCCCTCCCCCAACCTTCTCTGAGCCTTCGGGGTCCATGTGACCTGGCCATTTAGCCCATGGTGTGCAAAAAAGTGCCACTCAGAGGTAAAACAACCCAAATCTATTATTTCTGTAGATTTTACTATTGCCATCCTAGTCCATCAAGCACCAACAAAGTAACAGCAATTTAGAAGTCTGTTCAATCATGACTTTTACACCTAGTTTTTGAGTGTTGACCATTGACTGTGCTGCCTGTATTTGAAACAGCTCAGGGATCGCATAACCTTCTCACTTGCCTATATATATATATTTCACATCACAGTTATTGTAAATAGCAGAGACCTTTATGACTTTTCGGCGAGGCAGTGTGCAAAACTAGTGTGAAACCAAACTCAAGAAGAAGAAAAAAAAAAATCCGAATTTTTCTGTAAAACTGCCTTAATATATTCTAAATTTTATTGTAGACAACTTCAAATTTCATACAACATTTTTATGTATGCACATATCCTGCCTGTGACAATGCCATGAACATTTTAATGGTTATAAATGAAATGCTTTTGATGTAATATTAAAATCACGTAATCATATTTGTATCACATTGCATCTCTCAGAAATGTATGTTTGCTTTTTTCTGATTCATGTAACATTGTAGATATTATTTTCATGTAAGTGTAAATTTTCTTTTAAATTACTCTTGATTATGTAGTAATTAAACAAAGCTTAAATATGAATGGTATTGAATTGTAGTCAGCATCTGTCTGTGGGATATTTAAATTAGCTGATGAATATTTAATTTTTGTTTTTATCATCAAACTGTTATAAGTTTTTCTGGCTATTTAAACATAATGTTCTATGTTATCTTTGCTGCTTGAACTAAAATTGCTAATTTCATTTCATTTTTAAAAATGTATGAAAAGGATTTTTTTAAAATCTAGTTATTTGTGGAATATTTCTTTCTACAAGCATATGTGATATAGATGAAAATTGCAAATATAGCTAATAAATATGAAACTGTTGATATGATTAACTATTGCTAATATTGACATTGTGACTTCAGTAGCGAAGAAGTAATTTAATAAATGTGGAGCTTTTGTGCCCTAAAAGTGTTTTGGTATGAAATCATGAGGCATGTTTCTGAAATTTTTGATTTTTTAATCCTTATTTCAAATATGCATATAGATAGTTATTGATTGCCAGTGGAACATAACTAACATCAATTATTACTTACTTGCACTCTTTGTAAATTTAACACAGGCTAAAAATGTAAATATTTTTAACTAAGAAATTTGGCATTTAAATGCCTAAACCAAATTACATTTCTTTCAAATCCTATAAAAATATGTTATATCCAAAACAGTATGTTTTATGATACTAACTAAAATAATGTTTTTCACTACTGCTGTCATTCAATATATATTTCACTTATTAGTATGGTCATTTTTATATTTAATTTTTTCATATTAATTATTGTTAGAATGAAGACATTTTATGGAAAAGGTAATTTCTTTCATGGAACATTTCTGTATTTGGCTTAACTTCCTTTCTTTTTGTCATAGTGCAAGCTAAATATTTTATCTGAGTTACTGTAATGGAAGCCCCAGATTTTTATCACATTGTGATTAATGTGCCAAATTAAGAACAGTGAAGTTTTAGTTCACGTATTGATGGAAAGACACTGAAAACCTCTCGGTTGGTGTATGTGTAAAGGATAAAAATTTATCCATTTAAGTTGTATATATATATTTGTATAATTTTCCTTGTTTCCTCTTGTTTGGTATTCATATTTTTATACATTGTCCCCCCAGTTTTGTTTTTAGTGTACAGTTAAAATATAACAAAATGAAAAATAGATTTTTTTGGTGTCCTTTGTAATGTGGTTATCTGAGATAGAACTGATATTACAACGTCCTTTATATATTAATTGCAAATTCTTGATACTAAAATTTGTAATATTTTTCTGAAAGTTTGCTAATATTTAATAAGAGAACCAACATTTTTATTTTGATACCAGTATGACCCAAATCATCCATAATTCCTTAGCTATCATGAGGCAATTGAAGTCTACAAATGGGGTCAAATCCTGATTACTTCTGTGATGCTTTTCCATCATCAGGACAACATCCACAGAAAACAAATGTTCTCAGGTTATGCATTATGGTTAAACAAGGTTTTGATTATACTGAATTACTTTGAGAGCAACTGAATTTATTCCTAATTCATAAAAAATAAATAATTTAGGTTTTTAAAGTAAATTATGTGGACATTAATCCTTCCAGTGTCCAGCCTGAAAAACAGGTTTCCATCGAGAGGCCAAGCTATTTTCTTCCTCTGCACAGCCAAAAAAAACTTAACTTTTAAAATTTTTTTTGCCAAATAACTAATGAAAGGAATTATGGCATGTTGAATGCCAAATTAATCAGCATTTAATTCTGAATTTTCTGAAAATAAAGTATTTAACAAAAAAGACTATATGTTTTATTTTAATATGACTTTTTTTTAGTCATAATAAAAAGCATCTGGCAAGAAATAAAAATTTATTTAAAAAAAACTAATATACAGAAATGAGTATAATGCATATGAACAGAAAGGCCATTTCTGAATAACAAAAAAAAATGTTTTTTTGGTTTCAGGTAGATATTTCTCTCGTTTCGTAACTTTTTTTCTCAGTACCATACTTTGAGAAAATACCAGGCTTTTTAGTCAATTGTGCTGAGTCAGATAAACAAATCAACTTTAGAAATAAAAAAAATAATCAATCACAATGGAAATAGGTCATGTTATATACCAAATTGAACCGAATTTAATTATGATTTAATTTAATTTACAAGCATATTGATTTTAATAAGCCTTTTTCAATGTGATATGGTGGAAAAAAGATCGCACTATACAATTAAAGCTTTGTTTTGGAAAACCTAATGAATAAAAAAAGTTAAATTATATATTAACCGAAAGGAAATTTCCTCCAGAATAAAATAATAATCAATCTGAAATATGATTTTTGTTTCTTTTAATGATTCTTTTGAGTATCGCATATTTTAAACATGGCCAGTGTTATACAACATGACTTGAACTTCTCACATTCACAGGATTTTCTGAACTGGTTATTAAATAGAAAAAAAAAACCTTCTTGGCTGCTTTTTTTCACTAAACATTATGTATTTTTTTTTTTTGGGGGGGGGGGGTGTTGAAGTTTTGCAATCTTGGCTAAGTGCAGAAAGGTTTGTGTACCAAAGCAAAAAAAAAAAGTGTTATATCGTCTGTATGGCTGTACCACACAGACGATGTAATGCTTGCCCTATTGTTAGAGCCAATCTTTCAGCTGCAGAAATTGCTTCCTGCAATTTCGTGTCCTTTGTTCTAAATAGCCAAAATCTTTTTAGATAAACTAGCTAAAATCTCTAAATTCGACAGGTGTCATACACAAATTTTTTTGTGACAGTGTGAATATTAAGGATTAAATTGTGAAAATCACCTAATCTTTTTCTATCATTAAAAATCTTGTGATCCATATAGTGCAATATTTTTTTATTACTACACCTATGATTAGCCTGTTAAGCATATGATTAGACTGTTTACGAAAGAGCAAACTTCTTTTCCTGGACATAACGTTTATTATAGAGTGAAAGAAATGTCAGAAAGCATGGTAAATCTTGCAGAGAACACAAATCAAGCATTTCAGGTTATTTGCAGCGAGAACCAATGAGCTTAGTTCTTTGTTGCAGACCACGCGTTTAGTGTGAAGGCTACGTCCATCGGGAGCAGTGAGTGATATCACAGTGCGTTTGCAACCTGACAAGTGGGAAGGTGCCCTATGGGTGATAATCAGGTCACCTGGAGGTCCAGAATAAAGCATCATAATTAAGACGATACTGTTTTAAAGATATTGGGTTTTAAGGGGGGTATTGACGTGCTGAGAGATAATGCCCCAAACATGAGGGAAGAATGAATTGTAATGAGTTGGAGGATGATATAAATGTATTTTCAGGTAGTCCAGTTTACTTCAATGAACACTAGAGATGAATGAGTTTCAGCTGATAGCACTCCATTCCTTGACTCCTAATAGCTATCACAAAAAAAGAGATCCGAAATTATTGACACAAAACAAGTAAAACAGCAAATTCGTGAATTTTCATAATTTATATTAGTGGCAATCAATGAAGCATAGGAATATTTAAAAATATATATATATTATTAAAAATGTGTAATGTCTGTGACACATTTATACACTCATTCAATGTAAATATTTTTTATTCCATGCAGAAAAATTGATATTCACACTGTAAAATTAAGCATGAATTAAAACATATTTTAACCCTAAGTTTTCTTTATTGAGAACAAATGTGAAATGAAATCATTTTGGTTAATGCTAAATTGCTCTGTTGGGCTTGCATAAAGTTAAAAACAGTGTGGGCACAGCAGTGGTAGTCATTCGAGAAAATACAGAGATACTACTCCAACTGAAAAAACATTAAGCAATTATTAAGCTGATGGCAGCAGAATGATATACTAATAGAATGTGCGACTGAAGTGGCTGTGTACTTGTAACATACTGTAGTTTTAAAGAGGTTAAAATGACAGTAATAACACATTTTCAGAGAAATGGTGGTTTATTCAAGATGTAACACTGTTTGAGAACTTCGGCACATTAATATAAATGAGCTTGTTAGTTCAACTGATTTTGTCAAACCGATGCAAAAGTCTGAGAGCAATAATTGAAGTGCAGAAAAATAATTTTGATTAGTTATAAACCCAACTGATGTTTCAAGCATACTGATTACAAATCATAATAGTTAATGAATTTTTAAGTAATCTAAATACAGGGTTACTTATGGCTGTTAAAGAAGGTGCAAGTGTATGATATGTCAGGTTTTAAAAACCTATCCAGTTTATATTTTACAGTACAAAATTCTGTCATTCAGCATGCAAATGGTTTTAATACTAGCGTTTATGTCAGTAGTATTTACCCACTTTACAAAGGACTAAATAAAAACAAGAGGGTTGACAAGGAATCAAGTTTTCTGAATTACCTATGACTGATTTTTTTTTATACTCTGACCAAAGTAGAGGCAAACAAATCCAAAGTTTTGTATATAATGTAATATTGAAATAATGTATAATGGGTTAGATTTATTTTGTCGTGTTTTGTTAATATTATCTTGATTTTGTGAATATTGCTAATAAATGTTTGTAATGTGAATGTGAAAAATGTTGCAGAAATATCCTGCAGTCTTTAGTGTATGTCAACACTACACATCAAAGTGAGAAATTTGTGCACTTGGACAGATATAAATTTCATTAGTTTTTGACATTGTAAAGAAATATGGCAAATATATTGCATCGAAAAACATAGTTCTATATAATAATCAATTATAAGAAAACATAGTTCTATATAAATATAATGATCAGGAATGGAAAAAGATAAATTATTCTTCAAGCACTGCTTTCCACAGAGGTCTGATAGGAGCCTAACAGTATAATACACAACTGAGAAGATCTGTGTGGAAGGTGAAACTTCAACAGAAAGGCATCAGAAAAGAAATATTAATATTTTATCCAGGACTCTAATCCAAGCTCTTTTGATCCACAGTGAAGCCATTGGAATGGTAATAGGAAAGTCTTTGATACCCTCAGAATCTAGTTAGTAATAACAAAAAGTATATAATTTATTATTCATTTAAGTCTATTAGATCGGTCAGTGCAGTGATAAAAATCGACACAAATGATTTCTAAAACAAGGAAATACCATGAGGGTTTAGTATTTTATTATTATGCAATATCAGTAAATGAGTGATAAGGGGACATTTGGCTAGAAGAATATTCTGAACTATTTTGGTAGATATACCTGTGGAAGCAGGTTTGTGTATTGTGTACCCTCTTTTTATATCAAGTATCACATAAGTTTTTCAGAGTTTAGTATCAAACTGAAAATTAATGGAAAAAGAATAATTTAACTCTAGTGTGATACCATACATCATCAAAGAGATTGCTAGTCTGCCCTAGCATTGCTAAAAAATACTGTTTATAAAACAAAAATTGGAAACAAAATAAGTATTATAATATTAATACCTAAAAAGATATATATATTTGATAGTAAAGATAAATTAAAATAGTATGACAATATATTTGTTTCAGTTTCTCTACATTTAATAGTTATACTTGTAGTTAATAAATTTATTAAAATTTTTGTTTCTAAGCCAAAATGATGACTCATTAATATACCGGATATCATTTTTATGACATAATGCTTCTGCATAGTTTGTTTAATAACCCCTTTTTTATGTAATGTTTTTGCGAAAACAATTAATTTGTGTAGTACAAATAACTGAGCAAATGTATACATATTCACTTGCTACTTTTGTGCTAATTGGAGTTACGTGGTATTTATGCTATGTTGGAAAACTCGGCACACGTGTGTTGTAAGCTTTTTGTATACATTGATACTTAGTGTGCAATATAATTAGAAGTATGCATCTGTGCTAGGACCAGTGATGAAAGTTGTAAATATTTTGTGCAAATGAGTTTATATTTGTTTTCATGTAAATTATGGACTATGATATGTAAATTTTTCTGTTATGTAACACGAATTCATCAGTGTTTTTTTATTTCTTTTGCAGTAGCATTATGTATTGCAGATACTCAGAAATGTGCACTGATTTCTTATTTTGAATATTCATTGTAACAATAGATGCTAGATTACTGCCTTGTCATGTTGTTTATGTTCGTGTACATATATAATAGTTGTAGCAGTAGTACTGGGCTGAGGTATAGGCCCAAGTTCTAGCATTATATGCTTCATATGAAACATGTTAGTTTCATTAATATTAAAAAAAAGCATTGGTCAGAAAAAGAAAACACTTACTCTTTTTTTAATCTTTAACAGTATGATTTTTTTTCTCCAACTGTGCTTTTAATATTTTCTTTCTTACTGTTTCAAGTATAAAGTTATTAATGAATATCAGGTTTTCTTGTTTACAATATGAAAATGGCAGGTTGACTGATTTCTTAAAAGGGATAGGCAAGAGGCAGTATATTTGATTTGCATTGCAGGGAAGTGGCTAAACACATTATTTCATGAGGAATATGTAATATAGATAGCATATAAAATAGCATGCCGTTCCGTGACTGAGTGGTTAGCGCGCTTAGCTATTGATCTAAGGGACCTGGGTTCGAACCCCGCGTAAGGCATGGATGTATGTGTCATTTTTCTGTTGAGGTCCTGCCATCCTCTCAGATCTACTGTGGCATATAAACTGACAGGCTCCTGTCAGACACCTGTGGCAAGCAGCTGCTTGAGGGATATTTTTTTTTATTATAAAATAGCACCAAAATCATTACTTTGTGAATCATAGGACAACAGTTAAATTCATCTTTAATCTTCCAGATTGAAATGTGTTCTCCCTGCCACACCATGGTCGAAGGTGCCTCAGTCGAAAGCATGTTAGTTTTGTAATCTGCAGTTCCCAGGTCTAAATCCCAACTATGCCACCTTTGAGGTTTGTCTCTGCTAACTCCAGTTCTGCCCTCAGTGAGAAATGGGGCACCATTAGGCTTGGGAAGGTGGCATCTTTGGATGAGACATTAAGCCATGGTCTCATTACCAGGATAGCTATATCCTATACAAACACACACATTAAAGAACACACTAGATGGCCTTGGAAGATTGCCATCTCTCTCAACAGCTGGGTCAGTAGGTGTCATTTCTCGAACCTCTGAGTCCTTGGGGTACTTGTGACCTGGCCATTTAGTTTATTGTGTGCAAAAAAAAAAAAGCAATTCAGAGGTAAAACAACCAATCTGTTCTAATTGACAATTCTCATCAAGCAGCAATTGCTTAAGACTTGCTGTGGTGAGTGGGCTATGTTAATATTGAAAGTTCAAGTAACTTAATGAAGAAATCTTTGGGATGCTTATTAGATTTGCCTTGATAATCTAACAATGAAAGATCTTTGTGATGCGTATTATAAAAGCCTGATCTTATCACTAAGCACTATAAAAAATAAAAATTGTGTCATAAGATGAATAAAATTTCGTCACTTGGTTGCCTCAGAAATAAAGCAAATGGACTTTATTTTCCATAGAGTTATAAATCAGTTACAATGAACTGTTATGTATTGATTATTGTGTAACGGAGAGGCGCATCAGCTGCGACATGTTACCCAGTGTATTCTGGGCTATGATGAGTTTTTGCAACGCTAATTTATATGACTAGTTTTACAATTATTTTAACATATACACTGATCAGCCAAAACGTTAAAACCACCTGCCTAATATGATGTAGGTCATCCTCCTCTCGCCGCCAAAAGAGCTCTCACCCGATGAGGCATAAATTCAACGAGATGTTGGTAGGTGTCGCTTGATATTTGGTACCATGACTGCAACAGAAGATCCTGCAGTTCCTGTAAATTATTTGGTTGGGGTGATGCTGTTCTTACCTGTTTCTCCAAGCCAAATCACAAATGCTCGATAAGTTTCATCATGGCGAATATGGCAATAAATGGAATTCCTCATGTTTTAGGAACCATTCCTGAACCTTGTTCCCATGCGACATGGGGCATTGTCTTGTTGAAAGATTCCATCTCCACCAGGGATTACAGTCGCCATAAAAGGATGTACTTGGTCAGCCACTATGTTCAGGTAGGTGACACCTCAATAATTTGGATGGGGGGCGGGTCCTTCGGGACCCGCCCCCCATGGGGAAAGCTCGTATTCTGTCTTCCAACACTACACGAGCTGGCATGAGAAGCCTGGAAGTAGATGTTTAAGTTTGTCTCAGAAGAGACCAGTAGGGACTTGGAGTATGGGTGGCGTTAAACCGGGTGCGGAGCGCAGCCTGGGCAGGTAGGTGACAGCTGTCAGAATTTGCTCTGCAGGGATAATTGGACCAAGTTTCCCCAAGAAAATATTGCCCAGAACATCACATTCCCTCCAGCCGCCTGGATCTGTCCCACAGTGCATCCGGGTGGGAAGGCTTCAGTGGGTAAACGTCGCACACGAGTTCGTCCGTCCACATGGTGTAACAGAAAACTGGATTCATCTGACCATGCGACCCTCTTCCAATCTTCTATGGTCCAAAGTCGATGATTACGTTCCCACTGCAAGCACTGGCGACTGTGAGCATAGGCACACGAATTGGTCTGCGGCTGTGGAGACATATCCAAAAACTTATGATGAACTGTGTTTTCGGACACATTGAGCCCTTTTTCACATTTGAAATTATGGGTAATATCAGCCACAGTAGCCCTCCTGTTTCCGCAGACAAGATGAGATAATCTTCGCTGACCTCTGGCATCAATGAGGTGTGGCTGGCCCACACCTTGTCAACGGCTCGAAGTGTCGCCTGTTTCGGACTATCTTTGATAGGCACTAACCATTGCGTAGCACGAGCAGCCTACCAGCATCGGTATTTCGGAGATGCTCTTACCAAGGCGTCTTGCCATAACGATCTGGCCTTTGTCGAAATTAGATAAATCCTTGTTGAGATGAAACAAAATACTGCCTGCGAGAGCTCTGACCCAGGTATTATATTTATCATTTCACGACCTTGGCATGTGACATTGATTGGCTGCATACGCGCTTCTTTGCATAACGCAGAGATGATTTTAATGTATTGGCTGATCGGTTTATACTCTTGTTGAAAGTTATGATGTTTTTGGTTTATCGATATTTTATAATTCGCTCTTTTGATTCTGGTCTACCTTAATACCTCAATAAAAATGTCAAGGAAGGTATCACTCTTAGTTTAACGATGTCAATTTTAGAGGAACAATTGTCTTGATCAGAGTGGGATACGAACCAAGTACTCCTGATAATAGTGCGAGGTTCCTAGATGGATAGGGAAATTATCAAAGGGTTGGGTTGTTTTACCTCTGAGCGGCACTTTTTTGCACACCATGGGCTAAATGGCCAGGTCACATGGACCCCGAAGGCTCAGAGAAGGTTGGGGGAGGGGACCCACTGGAACAGCTGTTGGGAGACAGATGGTACCCCCAAGGCCGTCAAGGCCATCCAGCGTGTTCTTTAACGTGCACAGGGTATGTCTCTCCCGCACAAGGGGCCACGGCTTAACGTCCCATACGACGGACGGCGGCCTTTCCAAGCCCATCGGTGTCCCCTACTGACCGTGGGCAGGGCGGGGAATTTTGCGGAGATAAATCTCAACGCTGACCCAGCTGGGACTCGAACCTGGGAACTACAGATTACTAGCCTGGCGTGCTACCGACTGAGCCACCACCGCCCCAAATTATCAAAGGATGGTCCGTGTTGAACATTCAGTTCTGTCATGGATTTGCAAGCTCATTAATAAAATTATGATCAGTAGGCCACACTCTTCCTTTGTATAGGGAAAGAGGTAAGGTAATTTCCCTACCCAAGGCATGATATTACCCTTAACTGCTATGGCTCAAATTTCATAATCCATTTGTTCTGGTGAAGGTTAAAGTGACCCATACAAGTTTTTTCTTTCACAATCATAACTTGTAGATGTAATTGTCTTGCCTATAATATGCTCTATAGTTTATGTAGCCATGGGAGAATGAAGCCAATATTAATCCCAGTTCATATTTTTTTCGTTATAACATCACAATTTCCAAATGGTAAGCAATTGTGTTTGTAATAGTCTAAATGACCATCACTTGAGTCGTTAATGGCTAATATTGAATGATCTGGTGCCAAGTCTTGCCTTTAATATTTGTGCCAAGCTTTATCTTTAATATGTTCAGTATATATAAGCCCTCTCACGAGCTATGGGGTCTTTGTAACCGGATCACTTGAGCTCTTTGGGCAAGTAAAAAAAAATGCCACAGAAGAGTAATTGTTAGGCGTAATTTTGCATTTGTGCTTCCAGTTTAAAAATGCAGAGTTCCTTATTTTATTAATACAACATAGGCAGAGTGCTGATGGCATTGCGTTACAGCTGTGACCAGGTGCATGCAGCCAATGTAGCAGAATCCACAGGTGGCCAGACTATTGGTGTTACTGATCAAAATTGTTTTACCTTTTTAGGAAGAGATTAAATAATTTACTGCTGACTAGAATTCTGATAGTGGTATTGCAAAAGACTAGAATTCTTTAAAACACTTCCTTATTAAAAACTGCCGTATAATGTGAAGCTACAAAAGATAATAACATTTTCAAGTTTTGTCAAGTGGAAAGATATTTGATTTGTATATTTCTTGTGCAGGGATAGAAAATAATAATAGAAAGCTTTTGGAAACATCGAATTTTAACAAGAAGAATAACATTCTTAGCCTACCGGTAATTTTGTATGCTGAATTCCGGCTTAAAATTCCGGATAGTGTCTTGAGTGTTTGTCTTTTTTCTAACAATGCAATTGTAACGAAGTTTCCCTTGCAGTTTTCGCTTGGAACACAAAGTAGTTAATTGCCCATTAGCACTTCTCATATATTTACCTCCTCACTTTGTTATTCAGATAAGTTTAAAAATCAACCTTATTCCGGACGGTTTTTTTTTAAATCTAAAACTCGTCTCAAAAATATAAGAAAAAGCTGCGATGGTGTTGATTAATGAGAAATCTTTGATGTCGACCTGTAGTAGTATTCTCTATCATATGAAACAATGCCTACTATGGCAGTGTACAAATTCCCCACCCTGCCCACGGTCAGTAGGGGACACTGATGGACGTGGAAAGACCGCCGTTCGTTGGATGGTAAGTTAAGCCGTGGCCCCGTGTGCGGGAGAGCCATACCCTGTGCACGTTGAAGAACATGCTGGATGGTCTTGACGAGAGGTTACCACCTGTCTCCCAACAACTATTCCAGTGGGTCCCCTCCCCCAACCTTCTCTGAGCCTTCGGGGTCCATGTGACCTGGCCATTTAGCCCATGGTGTGTAAAAAAGTGCCGCTCAGAGGTAAAACAACCCAACAACTGTGGCAGTGTACAATGTATATTCTTATTCAGCAATTTTTAGTCTGTTTCTCAAATGCACAGAATATCTAATTCCAATAGCATTAAAGTATCGCAAAAATTTCGAATTTTTTTGTGTCTCAGGTAGTTTTGCATAAACTAAAATCGCAACTGGCATATGCTGCTTGTTTAAAAATTAATAATTTATTGGCAAATCATAATACAGCTACTGCTTACTCTGGCTTTAAACATTTAAAGTATCAAAAGACAAATTTATAATTATCCTGAAGAACCACAGATATTCCGCACAATAATTTGATAGTTATAAGTAAATTTTTTTTTTCTGGCCATTGTGTAACATGCAGGTTACATGTGTGTAAGAGAGTGCTAAGTTGTAACCTCTGTAATATATGTGTTGTTATATTGACAGGTAAAGAAAGAAATAAAAACGTATTAGCTCGATATTTTAGATTTCTTGGTGATTACATTTACACTACAAAATATATTACAATAAAGCATCAAACACGTTTTATGCAATGTACATTTGCTTAAGCCCATGAAATGTACAACAAAATTGTACAATTTCCGTGTATTGTAAAATTTAAATAGAGGTACGATTGTAATATAAAGGATAGATAGCATGGATATGAAGTTTTTATTACATTTATGCACTGAGATGTCAGTTTATTAGGGGCGGGGGTGGCTCAGTCGGTATCGCGTCAGGCTCATAATCTGTAGTTCCCAGGTTCGAGTCCCAGCTGGGTGGGCGTTGAGATTTATCTCTTCAAAATCCCCAGCCCTGCCCACTGTCAGTTAGGAGATACCGAAGGGCTTGGAAAGGCCGCCGTCCATTGGATGGGTCGTTAAGCCTTGGCCCCGTGTGCGGGAGAGCCATACTTTGTGCACGTTAAAGAACACGCTGGATGGCCTTGACGGGAGGCCACCATCTGTCTCCTAACAGCTGTTCCAGTGGGTCCCCTCCCCCAACGTTCTCCTGAGCCTTCGGGGTCCATGTGACCTGGCCATATAGCCTACGGTGTGCAAAAAACAGTGCCGCTCAGAAGTAAAACAACCCAACCCAGTTTATTAGGTACACGACTCTACGTTACATAAATGTGACGGTATAAATCAGGCAGACCAGCTCTTCGAGCACTAGAGTTGGATTGAGCTTCAGAATGGGCAAAACAAGCGATCTGAGCGACTTTCAAGTGGCATGATGGTGCTAGGCTTGCCGGTTCTACATCTGCCAAACGACAGTACAAGTGGGCTTTACACGCGCAACAATTTCAAGTGTTTACCAAGAATTGGGCAAAAGGCAAAGAAAAAACGGCAGTCGGCGACCCTGTGGATGAAAACAGCTTGTGGATCAGAGGGGTCAAAAGAGATGCGAGAATTGTGCGAGTGAACGGCAGACGGGCCACAAACGGGGAAATCTAGCAGAATTATAAACTTTCGTGTGCAGATGGTCATTTCTGAACGCACCGTGTATTGGCCCTTGCCGTGAATGGGCTACAACAGTCACCGACCGTGTCGAGTGCCGATGTTAGTGAAGAGCACGAAAGTGCATCTCAAGTGCGTGCGGAAGCATTGATATTGGGCCGTTGAGGATTGGAAAAAGGTAGCTTGGTTAGACAAATAGAGGCCCCTTTTGCATCATGCGGATGGATCAGAATTTGGCACAAGCAACATTGAGGTCATGGAACCATTCAAGTCTTGGGGTGGCTCAGTCGGTAGCACACCAGGCTCGTAATCTGCAGTTCTCTGATTCGAGTCTTAGCTGGGTCAGTATCGAGATTTATCTTCGCAAAACTGTCTTGCCCACGGTCAGTAGGGGACACTGATGGGCTTGGAAAGGCGCTGTCTGTTAGATGGGTCGTTAAGCCGTGGCTCCGTGTGCAGGAGAAACACCCTGTTCACTGTAAAGAACACTAGATGGCCATGACGGGAGACTACCATCTGTCCCCCAACAGCTGTTTCAATGGGTCCCCTTTCCCCAACCTCTGAGCCTTCGGTCCTTGTGACCTGGCCATTTAGCCCATTGTGTGCAAAAAAAAAATGCTCAGAGGTAGAACACCCCATTCTTGTCTGGTGTCCATGATGAGTTTGTTCAACAGTACAGGGCGGTGTTATGGTACG
Source organism: Ryuthela nishihirai (assembly GCA_038380435.1). Lineage (NCBI taxonomy): Eukaryota > Metazoa > Arthropoda > Arachnida > Araneae > Heptathelidae > Ryuthela > Ryuthela nishihirai. Next base: position 113,202,693 of record JAWZYU010000002.1, on the reverse strand, counting down.
AGGAATGTTTTCCTAGCACACATTACACCTGCTGCTATCCCTTGAAAGACATATCGTTGCTGACAAGTTCGTCAAGGTAGATATGTTTAATAAACATATCTGTGTAGGTTTGTCAATGGCCATCTGACACAATAACACAGTCTGAAGGTGGAGGGGTCGCCCTCCTGTCTAAGTCGGAGATAATTTTGAGGGTTATTCACTAATTTCCCCCGCAAAGTGCTTCTGCCCTCACCCCAACAAAAAATGCACTATTCACATCTCACTTAAACACAGAAACTTAAATCGTGAATCACATTTGAAACAACAGCAATCCTACATTTTGGTATGCTATAACCATTGGCCTCCCTCACAGATAAATGGGGGAGGGGGGTTAGCATAATCAATATTGTGCCAGGCTCGTATTCTGCAGTTCCCAGGTTCGAGTCCTGTGTCACCATTGAGATTTATCTCCGTGTTCCACACACTGCCTTTGTTGGGAAAGTGGCTATCGATCATTGGGCAATATATTAAGCTCATGGGACTATACTAGCCTGTGCACATCAAAGAACATGCTGGATCACCTTGATGAGACGCTTCATTTGTCTTCTAACATCTATCCATGAGTCTGCTTTGAGCCCATGTGGTCTTTGTGAATGGCCTTTTAGTCTATTGTGTGCAAAATAATGCTGCTCAAGATAAACTCACAATAATGGTAGTCGTCTTTGTTATTGGTGACAAACATTTGATTCGTTATGTAATGCAATATCACTAGAAGAAATTTGGTTGAGGTAAATTAAGTGGGTTAGATTATGGGTCCCATTATGCATCACGGTTTGGCTTCATTTTGAGAGCAACATGCTCCCTCCAGTTCTTTCCGGGGCGGGGGTGGCTCAGTCGGTAGCGCGCCAGGCTCGTAATCTGTAGTTCCCAGGTTCGAGTTCCAGCTGGGTCAGCGTTGAGATTTATCTCCGAAAAAATTCTCCGCCCTGCCAACGGTCAGTAGAGGACACCGATGGGCTTGGAAAGGCCGCCGTCCGTCGGATGGGACGTTCAGCCGTGGCCCCGTGTGCGGGAGAGCCATACCCTGTGCACGTTAAAGAACACGCTGGATGGCCTTGACGGGAGGCTACCATCTGTTTCCGAACAGCTGTTCCAGTGGGTCCCCTCCCACAACCTTCTCTGAGCCTTCGGGGTCCATGTGACCTGGCCATTTAGCCCATAGTGTGCAAAAAAGTGCCGCTCAGAGGTAAAACAACCCAAATCCACAAGCAGGAGTGCTTAGTCCAATACTCTTCAACCTGTTTCTACACGATTTTCCTGATATTTTACCAAAGAATGTGAGATTCTCTGTCTGTGCAGATGACATTGTCATTTGGTACACTGGCAGAAGCATATCGAGAATCCGCTCGGTGCTACAATCTGCTTTTAATGAGGCTATTAAATATTTTGACTCAAGGGGACTGTAAATATCCGAAGAAAAGACTGTAGTAATGCCCCTTTGTAGCCATCGACGATTTCCAGATATTTCTATTAATTACGAGGAACGTTCCCTGCAGGTTGTGAAAGAACACTGTTATTTAGGAATCCTGCTGGACTCTGAACTCAAATGGAACTCCTATATTCGTCAACTGATCTCCACTTCTAAACCTATTATTAATATGTTAAGATGCATTACGCCCAGCAAGAATGGAGCATCGCCTCGTCAAATGATCTATACAGATCAATTTTAAGATCTAGATTGGAATATGGGGGTTTTCTACTGGATAGTGCTAGCCCTTCCCTTGTTAAAAAGCTGGAAACTGTTCAGAACCAAGCTCTAAGATCTGCTTGGGCCAGTTAAGTTTTTGTCCATCTATTTCTTTGAATGCTGAGGCTAATATTCCACCACTATCCATCAGAAGACCCTATGTGCTGTTTTCACACTTCTCAAGATTGCTCTTCAAACAAGAATATCACCCAGTGACTGATAAGATCCATTTTTGGATCAGGAAAGAAGATCAGCGATGTAACTACTTCCATCCGCCGACATCCCCTCTTTGATTTGATTTCAGCACAAAGTTATGAGGTAGACAAACTTTCTGCAAAACCTCCTTGGACCTTTCAACAATTTGATTGTTTTGTTTCCAATCCAGGTTTTACATCTAAAAAAGAACTTGATAGCTCAGTTCAAAAGATTATTGCTCAAGAGTTCATAGAACAAATATATGAAAATCATATTAAGATTTTCTCTGACAGATTTTTAAACAAGTTAACACAAAGAGCTGGAGCGGCTTTCTGGGTCTCAGAAATATCTCACTTTGAAGCTATCAGGCTGCAAGGTGCCTCAGATGTTATGACTACTGAGTTAATTGTATTTGTTATGGCTCTAAAGTAATGTTTTAAACAACCAAAATCTAATTTTGTTGTACTTGCAGATAGTAGCTCATCTTTTTTTTTCTCCGTGAAGATCAATGTCATTCCAAGAACAATGGGCTTTTCTACATATCCTTGAGACCATCGATTAAATAATTGATAAAGGATCCACAATTACTTTGCAATGGATCTCGGGACATGTAGGTGTCCAGGGAAATGAAATTGCTGATTTTTTAGCAAAGTCGTCCCTTAACAATGAAAAATACCTTCAGTTGCAAATTGGTAATTAATATATTTCTAAATTAAATAAAGAAAACCTAAAGGAGACTTCATACATCACTTCAAGTCATCGCTGAAAGAAAGATCAATCATCGACAATTAGCAGAGAACAAGATCCTTCCACTAAATGATCTGCATCTTTCAAGAAGAAATTTTGTGTGCATCACCAGACTCAGAACAGGTGCATCACTCTTGAATGACTCACTTTTCAAGATGAGAAATATTCTTTCCCCCAGTTGCCAGACGTGCAACGTAAAGGAAACGGTGATTCATGTTTTACTGAATTGTACTGCTTACTCGATTCAGAGAAACAACTTAATAGCAAGATTACAAACAGAAAACATCTTTGAACTATCTTGAACATCTTTGAACATCTTTGAACTTTGAACTTGTAACGTCATCAGCTTCTTGGCATTATCCAACCTAGCCATCTGGAGGAGAGGGTCGAAAGACTCCAACATTTTCAGAGGAAACATTTATTGTTGATTGATGATGATGATTGTATCAAAGTGTTTAATAAAATAAGTTTGTATTTTAGAACATTGTGTAAAGAATTCTTTCACTATTTTTCAGTTTTATATAAGTTTCTTAAGACTGGCATTGCTGTTGTTAAATATTTAAACTTCCATAACACATTGGGGCAGGGGTGGCTCAGTCGGTAGCGCGCCAGGCTCGTAATCTGTAGTTCCCATTTTCGAGTACCAGCTGGGTAAGCGTTGAGATTTATCTCCGCAAAAATTCCCCGCCCTGCCCACGGTCAGTAGGGGACACCGATGGACTTGGAAAGGCCGCCGTCCGTCGGATGGGACGTTAAGCCGTGGCCCCGTGTGCGGGAGAGCCATACCCTGTGCACGTTAAAGAACACGCTGGATGGCCTTGACGGGGGGCTACCACCTGTCTCCCAACAGCTGTTCCAGTGGGTCCCCTCCCCCAACCTTCTTTGAGCCTTCGGGGTCCCTGTGACCTGGCCATTTAGCCCATGGTGTGCAAAAAAGTGCCGCTCAGAGGTAAAACAACCCAACAACCCAACCCAATCCATAACTCATTAAATACTGAACGAATATTGTTGAAAATCGAGATATTGATTATTTGATTGAGATCTTTATCTGCAATCATATTTTTGAAAAAAAAAAACTTATTTAGAAGTTATAGAGCTTTGACGTTAGCTTCCCATTGTCTTAACATAGGGATTTTCCTTAATTTATGGAAACCAGTGTTACTAATAATAATAGTCAATAAATACCTGTAATTTCAAAAAAAATTTTTTTTTTACCATAGAACAAATCCTCAACAATATACAAAATATTGAATTCACGATTACCTCTATTCCAATAACCGAAGGGGAAAAGTATTGATGCGTATCCAAATAGTTGGGCTGTTTTATCTCTGAGTGGCACCTTTTTTATACACGATGGGTAAATGGCCAGGTCACAAAGACCCTGAGGGATCAGAGAAGGTTGGGGGGGTGAGGACCCACTGGAACAGCTGTTGGGAGACTGATGGTAGTGAGTTCTTTAACTTGCACACAGTATGGCTATCCCACACACGGGACCACGGCCTAACTTCCCATCCAATGGACGGCGGCCTTTCCAAGCCCATCGGTGTCCTTTACTGACTGCGGGCTGGGCGATGAGTTTTGCGGAGATAAATCTGAACGCTGACCCAGCTGGGACTAATCTGGGGACTGCAGATTACGATCTTGGCGCACTACCGACTGAGTACACCCTCCCGGGAGATAGATGGTAGCCTCCCGTCAAGGCCATCCAACTTGTACGGGGAAAAGCTGCAGTCTGTCGTATTGGACGTTAAACCGTGGCTCCTTGTGCAGAAGATCCACACCCTGTGCACATTAAAGAACAAGCTGGATGGCCTTGACGGGAGGCTTCCTCTGTCTCCCAACAGCTGTGCAGTGAGGGGTCGTTGTGACCTGGCCATTTAACCCATTGTGTGCAAAGGGTTGGATTGTTTTACATCTGAGCAGCACTTTTTTGCACACAATGGGCTAAATGGCCAGGTCACATGGACCCCGAAGGCTCGGAGAAGGTTGGGGGAGGGGACCCACTGGAACAGCTTGTGGGAGACAGATGGTAGCCTCCCATCAAGGCCATCCAGCGTGTTCTTTAACATGCACAGGGTATGGCTCTCCTCCACACGGAACCACGGCTTAAGATCCCATCCGACAGACGGCGGCCTTTTCAGGCCCATCGGTGTCCCTTACTGACCGTGGGCAGGGCGGGAGTTTTGCGGAGATAAGTCTCAACGCTGACCCAGCTGGGACTCGAACCTGGAACTGCAGATTACGAGCCTGGCGCGCTACCGACTGAGCCCCCCCCCCGCCCTCCATTGTGTGCAAAAAGTGCCTCTTGAGCTATTTTCATATCGGAGGTAAAGCAACTCAACTTGCACACAGGTCCATGGTTTTACATCTCAATTGATAGATGACAGCTTTTCCAAGACCATCGACCTCCTCTTTCTGATCAAGGGCAGGATGAGGGTTTGGCGAAGATAAATCTCAACTCTGACAAAGGTGGGACTCGAACCTGCGAACTGCAGATTTACAAGTCTTGCGCGCTACGCATTACGCCATCCCAACCTGGTAATACTAGCTACCTCGATTAGTGCATCAGACTCGGTGAAGCAAAATTTACTGTACATAGTTCTCGTTAACGGTATTTTTCTTTTATTTAAGGGTCTGGAAGTGGCTCAGTCGGTAGCGCGTCGGGCTCATAATCTATCAGTCCGCAGGTTCAAGTCCCAGCTGGGTCAGCGTTGAGATTTATCTCCGCAAAACTCTTTGCCCTGCCCACGGTCAGTAGGGGACACCGATGGGCTTGGAAAGGCCGCCGTCCATCGGATGGGACGTTATGCCGTGGCCCCGTGTGCGGGAGAGACATACCCTGTGCACGTTAAAGAACACGCTGGATGGCCTTGACGGGAGGCTACCATCTGTCTCCCAACAGCTGTTCCAGTGGGTCCCCTCCCGCAACCTTCTCTGAGCCTTCGGGGTCCATGTGACCTGGCCATTTAGCCCATGGTGTGCAAAAAAGTGCCGCTCAGAGGTAAAACAACCCAACCCAGGTTCGAGTCCCAGCTGGGTCAGCGTTGAGATTTATTTCCGCAAAACTTTTTGCCCTGCCCACGATTAGTAGAGGACACCGATGGGCTTGGAAAGACCGCCGTCCGTCGGATGGGACCCTAAACCGTTGCCCGTGTGCGGGAGAGCCATACTTTGTGCACGTTAAAGAACACGCTGGATGGTCCTGACGGGTTGCTACCATCTGTCTCCCAACAGCTGTTCCAGTGTGCCCCCTCCCCCAATCTTCTCTGAGCTTTTGGGGTCCTTGTGACCTGGCCATGGTGTGCAAAAAAGTGCCGCTCAGAGGTAAAACAATCCAACCCAATACTTTTTTTTTATTACGGAAGATAATCCGTTATGACGTAAGACAAAGGATTAGATCATAAATTAAAAAAAAACATGCTTTTTTCTTTATTTAACACGTTATCTTACAGAAGATGTTAAAATAACGATTTTTTTTCTTATCTGTTTATTTTGCCATCTTACTTCAATAAGGAGAATTTTCTTCTTTTAATGTCTTGATACCAAGCACTGTAAAAATAAAATTCAGATAGAATTAATTTATTATTATTTGTTGAAACCTTATAACAGTACAGTACTTTTTTGCACCCAATGTGCTAAATGGCCAGATCACAAGGATCCCATGGGCTCAGTGAAAGTTGGGGACTCACTGGACAGCTATTGGGACACATATGGTAATCTCCCATCAAGGCCTGCCATCATTGTTCTTTAACGTGAACAGGCTTTCGGTTGTTCTACCTTGAGCGGCATTTTTTTGCTCACAATGGGCTAAATGGTCTGGTCAAAAAGGACCCGAGTGCTCAGCGAAGGTTGGGGACTCACTGGACAGCTATTGGGAGACAGATGGTAGTCTCCCGTCAAGGCGATCCAACATGTTCTTTAATATGAACAGGCTTTCGGTTGTTCTATCTTGAACGGCACTTTTTTGCACACAATGGCCAAAATGGACATGTCACAAGGATCCCGAGAGTTCGGAGAAGTTTGGGGAAAAGGAACCCACTGGGAAGCTGCTAGGAAACAGATGGTAGCCTGCCATCAAGATTATCAAGCCTGTTCATGTTACCTGTGCACGTTGAAGTTGTTCTTCAACTTCACAGGGTATGGCTCCCCTGCACACGGGCCACGGCTTAAGGTTTCATACGACGCACGGCGGCCTTTCCAAGCCCAACGGTATTGCCCTACTGACCGAGGATAGGGAGTTTTCCGGAGATATATCTCAACGCTGGTAGCTGGGACTCGAACCTGATAATTGCCGATTGCGAGCCTGGCACGCTATCGACTGAGCAACCTTTCCCCACCATACTGAGTGTGCATTGAAAAAACACACTGGATAACTTTGACGGAAGGTTTATGTTTATCTCCTGCTTAAGGTACAAATGTAAACCAAAGGAGTTCGAGTTGGGTAGGGGATCAAAGACTCACTGGGTCTGGGCAGGGCAGTCTTAAGGCATGGGCACACTGGGCAGTTGCACAGGGGCCCCCAGATTCTAAATGTCGCAAAAGTTTGTGTTGATTAATCCTCACTTTACAGCATGTTTTTCACGTTTAAACATTGATTTTGTTAAAAGTACCAATAAATCTGTAGGCTTAATTTTATTGACCGTTTACATTTTTATTCCCATAGGTGGATGGGTAGAGACCCCAGTGCATTGCTTTGCCCAGGGGCCTACAATACTGTTAAGGCGGCACTGAGTCTGGGTAGGGGAACGAGACCACTGGCTCACGTTCCTCTACCCAACTCTGAACCCCTAAGGTCCTTGCTATTTGGACTTTATCCCTTTTTGTGCACAAAAGTGTTACACAGAGGTAAAACAACCCAACTTACTGAACTCCATTCTATTGACCTGACTATTTAGCCTATTGTGTATAAGAAACGCCACTTAGAGATAAACAACTTATTTAAACCAGTTAAAAAGCTTAAAAAATTACAAAGCTTAAGCATGGTTGTCATTTCATATAACATAAAAAAAGTTTCTCGATACTTTTGGGGGGGGGGGGCTCAATAGGTAGCGCGCCAGGCTTGTAATCTGCAGTTCCCAGGTTCGAGTCCCAGCTGGGTCAGCGTTGAGATTTATCTCCGCAACATTCCCCGCCCTGCCCACGGTCAGTAGGGGACACCGATGGGCTTGGAAAGGCCGCCGTCCGTCGGATGGGACGTTAAGTCGTGGCCCCGTGTGCGGGAGAGCCATACCCTGTGCACGTTAAATAACACGCTGGATCGCCTTTACGAGAGGCTACCATCTGTCTCCCAACAGCTGTTCCAGTGGGTCCCCTCCCCCAACCTTCTCTGAGCCTTCGGGGTCCATGTGACCCGGCCATTTAGCCCATGGTGTGCAAAAAAGTGCCGCTCAAAGGTAAAACAACCCAACCCATCCCGATACTTTTATTTCTGTTGTTCTACTTCCCTTCTGAGTTACGATCACTCCCTGTTTACCTATCTTCGATCCATATCACCTTTCTTTCAAGGCAAGGTGAGCTAAGGCTGGCCTCACCTGACAACATCGTACAAATTATTAGTTACTGGTAGAAACTTCTCTTTAAGCCTTGAGATCGACATGTGGTATGTTTCACATCTTCTTTTCACAGTTCTTCTGTCTGTGGATGGATCAATAAGGAATAGAAAGCAATGACAAAATATCTTTCAACAGAATTTTGCATTAGAAGAGGCTTTCATACGAAAGATCATTTTATCTCTTATCGCTTTTTGTTCGTCGATATGTGAAATGCGAAACATGCTTTACTTTAGAGCTAAGTTTTTCGTAAGTTCTGAAACTGCAGAAAGTTTAGAAGGTTGGCTTGTGGGTTGTTTTACCTGTAAGTGGCAATTTTTTGCAAGCAATGCACAAAGTGGCCAGGTCACAAAGACCCCAGGATCGGAGAAAGTTGGGGGAATGCGTTGGGTTGTTTTACCTCTGAGCAGCACTTTTTTGCACGCAATGAGTTAAGTGGCCATCTCAAAAAGACCCCGAGAATCGGAGAAAGTTGGGGGAAGGGGTTGGGATGTTTTACTTCTGAGCGGCACTTTTTTGCGCACAATGAGCTAAGTGGCCAGATCACAAGGACCCCGAAGGCTGGAGGAATGGGTTGGGTTCTTTTTCCTCTGAGCGGCACTTTTTTGCACGCCATGGCCTAAATGACAGCTCAGAAGGACTCCGAGACCTCAGGAAATGTGGGGACCCATTGGACAGATGATAGCCTCCCATGAAGGCCATCCAGCGTGTTGTTTAACGTGCAGAGAGTATGGCTCTCTTTTTTACACGAGGCCACGGCTGAACGTCCCATTTGATGGTCAGTGGTCTTTCCAAGTCCATTGGTGTACCCTTTTGACCTAGGGGAGGCGGGGAGTTTTGCGGAGATAAATCTCAACGCTGGCCCAGCTGGCATTCGTACCTGGGAACTATAGATTACGAGCCTAGCACCCTACCGACTGGCCACCCCCGCCCCAAATTTTGATGGACAGACCTCTGTTTCCAGTTTCGTTATCTCGAATTTATTGCGTCTCAAATGTTTTTATACCACTGCCATATCAAAATATTAGAGTTATGGCGTAATTTTACATGTGAGCGGTACTGCCACACAGCAACTGAACCTTACTGTACAGGAAATATAAAATTAACATTAATGTGTCTTAATTAAAATAAAATGTTTAAAATTCCACCAGTGGCCATTTTTGATATTTAACTAATTACCACTGAATTATAGAGTAACGAAATTATATTAAAATAGTATTAAATTATATTGCTTTATACATAGTTAATGATTGGCTTTTTAACTCTAGGAGATGATTCGTAAAAATTACTACCGTTAGAGTGTTCAAAATTAGGAGAATGAAAAACATCATTTCTTTTCAAAACGGGTTGGGTTGTTTTACCTCTGAGCGGCACTTTTTTGCACACAATGGGTTGGGTTGTTTTACCTCTGAGTTGCACTTTTTTGCACACCATGGGCTAAATGGCCAGGTCACATGGACCCCGAAGTCTCAGAGAAGGTTGGGGGAGGGGACCCACTGGAACAGCTGTTGGGAGACAGATGGTAGCCTCCCGTCAAGACTATCCAGCGTGTTCTTTAACGTGCACAGGGTATGGCTCTCCCGCACACGGGGCCATGGCTTAACGTCCCATCCGACGAACGAGCGGCCTTTCCAAGCCCATCGGTGTCCCTTACTGACCGTGGGCAGGGCGGGGAATTTTGCGGAGATAAATCTCAACGCTGACCCAGCTGGGATTCGAACCTGGGAACTACAGATTACGAGTCTGGCGCGCTACCGACTGAGCCACCCCGCCCCTTTTTTCAAAACGAACAAACAATGTTTGGCAGAGGGGATATATTATTCTTCTAGTTATATTACCTTCATATATACCCAGAATTCAACAGCAATAGAAGGACTACAAATGCACTTAAAGTACTTAGAACTTGTGAATGCACCTAAAGGTACTTAGAATGTTTTATGAATGTTTTTAATAATAAAATAAAAATTATTAAAATTTTTTAATGTAAAAATTATTAGAAATTATAAAAAAATTATTGCTTAAAATGATGCAATAGCTCCCAGGTATTGCGTTGCCTCGTATGATGCAAGAGCTCTCAGGTATTGCGTTGCCTCGAATGATGCAATACCTCCCAGGTATTGCTTTGAATGATGCAATAGCTCCTAGGTATTGCTTTGAATGATGCAATAGCTCCCAGGTATTGCTTTGAATGATGCATTAGCTCCCAGGTATTGCTTTTCCTCGAATGGTGCAATATTTTATGTCCAAAAATCAGGATCAGCTAGTCATTAGGGACTAGAAGGAATAGGCCAAGGCCACCTTGATGCACCAGGCTTGGACAGCCTTAAAAATTGAAATTAATTATTATAATTGGAGAAATAATTATTCATACACAATTATAATACTTGGGAATTAATTATTCATACACATGTAATTGATTTAATTTGTTTAAAATTTAAGATAAAGTCATTTATTTTAAAACCAGTTAAAATAATTTATTCATTAGGATTTTATTAAAATGTTTAAAAATATTTAAAAATCAATAACTACCAGTTAAATTTTTAAAAACGTGAATATAATTGAAACTGCTATAATTTTGAAAATTAAGTCTTTTGTTACTACAGTGTCCAGGTCTCTTGTATCGAGGTGGCCTTGGCTAGGCCCCGCCAAAATATTTGTAATATATACTAAAATATTAAATTACGAATGAAAATGAATAGCAAAATTTATAGCTTAAACTACTGACCTTACAAATTCGAACAGGAAGGCCACCATGCTTAGTAAGAGTCCAATCCCCAGAAGAGCAAATGCACCTTGTACATCGTCGATGGTGAGAATGTGGTCTGCTGAAGAATCGAGTTCATGGTTGGTCGTATTTATATCAATCATCTCCTTGGCCCATTTTCCTACCAGTCCAGCTTCTGTTAACTGTAGAATTCTGAAGATGGGGAAAAAGGCACAAACTTTTAGATTTGTGAAAAATTATCTTAAGAGGAGTGATTATTTATTTGTTTATTTAAAATTTTATATAATTATTCAAGATCAGAATTTCAATCCCCGACTCGAAAATATTTGATCCGATCCTGAGCAAGGCCACCTTGATACACCAGGCCTGGACAGCTTTGAACTAAAGGAGGGAAGAAAGTAGGGAAATTAATTATGCATAAACATGTAATTGATTTAATTGGTTTAAAATTTATATTAAAGCCATTTATTTTAAACCAGTTGAAATAAAATAATTTATTTTTTATGATTTTTATTAATTTATTTTAGAATATTATAAAAATTAACTAACAAATTAAGAAAAAATAAATATTACCAGTTAAATTTTTAGAAATGTAGATATAATGAAACTGACATATTTTTGAAAATTAGGGCAATTGTTACTGCAGTGTCTAGACCAGGCGTCGGCAACCTATGACCCGCGGGTCACCAAGTGACCCATTTGATAATTTCAAGTGACCCACTTGAGTTCCGCAAATAAAGTATAATATATAAAAATAAATTATAAAACATAAACATGAAACAAACACTTTGAGAAAATATAAATAATAAGATTAACATTTTGGTTTGATTACAAAGTTGCGGAAATGAACATAGGCGGAATACAGCGACATTGTCCGAACGAATCTCATCTGTTTATTCACGTTAAAGACGAAGTAGATGTAAACAAGAGTAGATGTGTGATCAGGGCTCCTATTGGTCGGCTGGGCTCTCTGACTGCGTGCCACCTGCAGCCGACCAATAGGAGCCCTGCCCACCTGCTGATCACGCATCTACTCTTGTCTACGTTTACTTCGTCTTTAACGTGAATAAACAATAGTTCAGGAGCGCGAGAACAGTTAGTTACCTAAGAGACATATTTATTATTTTTATTACCATGGACAAACAAAAAGCAAAAAAGAGATTATTTCAAGATGTGTGGACTGAAAAGTATGGATGTATGGAAAATGGTGACAAATTGATATGTACTTTATGTACAGATATAATTACCGCCAGGACACAAATTGAGCGACACTTTTCTTCAAAACATAAAGATGTGAGTGAAATGCCAAATGATGAAAAATATGAATACATTGCTAAACGTGTATTAAATTATGGTAAAATAAATTTTTGAAGAGATTTGTTATCAGCCACAATTACGCTACATCTGCCAGCTTTATTGCATCTCTTAGTATTGGTACCAACGGAAAACCGTTTACAGACGGCGAATTTTTGAAAAACGCATTCATAAATTGTTCCGAACATTTATTCAATGACTTCGCAAATAAAAAACAAATAATTGAGAGAATTAATGAAATGCCATTGTCGGCCAGAACAGTTCAGCGTCTCATTGAAGATATGGCAAAAAATATAGACGCACAGGTCAAAATGATTTGTTATCTAGTGACGTAATTAGCGTTGCACTTGATGAAAGTACCGATGTAAATAGTATGGCTAGGCTGGCAATTATTATTAGATTTGCATCAATAAATAGTTCGAACGTCAATGAAGAACTATGCGTTCTTGCTTCAATGAATGACACGACCAAAGGCATTGATATTTTCCGTCAAGTACAAGTGTTTACAAATTTCAAAAATGGGAAAATATTGGATTTAAAAAGTAAATTGTTTTCCATAACAACTGATGGTGCTCCGGCTATGAGAGGAAAAAATGTTGGATTTGTGAAACTAATGGTAAATGAACTTGGCCGCCCACTTTTATCGTTCCATTGTATCATACATGAAGAAATTTTATTTGCAAAAGCATCTACGCAACAACTTAAGGATGTAATGGAAAAGGTTGTTAAGATCGTAAACATAATAGTAGCACGATCTGCATTAACACACAGGCGCTTCAAAGCTTTTTTGGAGGAAATTGAATCGAAATACAGAGATTTACTCCGTATTTCGATACTTTAACCATTACATGCTAATGATAAGTCGAGGCAAAGTTCTTAATAGATTTGTAGAGTGCTTTGATGATATACAAATATTTCTTTACGAAATCGGTGAAAATGATCTCGAGCTCAATGATAAACAATGGTTTTTAAGACTTTTGTTCTTAAGAGACATAATGAACCATTATAATGATTTCAACGTACGACTCCAAGGAAATAACCACACAATTTTGAAAATGTACGAGGAATGGAAGAGTTTTTGTTCGAAATTAATATTATTTGAAACTTACATAAAAACTAAAATATTTCTTTTCTTTCCCTTACTAAAAAGTTAACATGAGAAAGAAAATATCAATGAAAGCAATCTAACTATGTTCGAAAGTTGTATTTTGAAGATTAAAAGTGTATTTGAAAGTAGATTTCAAATTTTTAAGAAGCACGGCGAAATGTTTACATTTATAATAAAGCACGAGAAATATGTGAAAATGTTTTAGATTTGCAGTATTTTGAATATTTTAAAATTGACATTTCAGTTTAGAAATGATTGATTTTAAAAGTTCAACGTTGTGGACGGGCAAATTCAAGATATTGCGGAAAGATTTAGAAAACACGGAAGATAATCATCTACTCATGATATCATCGTGTTGGGCATCACTTCCTACGAAGTTTTCATCTTTGAAAAAAATTGGCTTTGCCATTTTGTCCGCGTTCGGTTCTACTTATAAATGTGAACAAATATTTTCACACATGAAATTTATTTTAAGTAAGAACAGGAGCAGATTAACTACCGAAAATTCAGACGCTTGTATTCGTCTTAAAGTGACTAAGTATAAACCAGACTTGACTAAATTGACGTCACAAATTCATCATCAGGGGAGCCATTGATAACGAAGAGAACGCTTATAAATAAAGTTCATAAATTATTAATGAACTAAAACTTGACAATTATATTTGTTTTTATAATAATTAGAATTAGAATTTTTTTATGTTTTGAGTTTAAAAGCATATTGTAATAGTTTTCTCAATAAAATTTATCTTATTATTCACTAACGGACTCTTTTAAAATGAAAATACCCATTTACCCGAACTGTCTTCTTAATAGTCACATTTTGGTTGTTTTTGACCCGCAGCCAAAAAAGGTTGCCGACATCTGGTCTAGACCTGTTGTATCGAGGCTGCCTGAGCCATTTGTATAATTCTTGAACCCTGCCCAAACTCTTTCTATAATTATACTGTACAATGCTGAAAATGTTTCAAAATGAAGGCCTTTTTTTTGCTAATTTCGAGGCGCTAAGCACAATTATTACATTAAAAGTTGGTGATTGGCTTGTTTTGAAAATAATGCCTGGGATGTTGAGGTAATAGAATTAATCAAAACCTAATTGGTTTGGCAGTCCATATACAACATATACTCATTTGAGTCTTTTACACGTTGTACGAAGCACCGAGGTGACACAATATCAGGGAGCTATTGCATCATACGAGGCAAAGAAATACTTGGGAGCTATTGCACCATTCGAGGAAAAGCAATACCTGGTAGGTATTGCATCATTCGAGGCAAAGCAATACCTGGGAGCTATTGCATCATTCGAGGCAACGTAATACCTGGGAGCTATTGCATCATTCCAGGCAAAGCAATACCTGGTAGGTATTGCATCATTGAAGGAAAAGCAATACCTGGGAGCTCTTGCATCATTCGAGGCAACGTAATACCTGGGAGCTATTGCATCATTCGAGACAAAGCAATACCTGGGAGCTATTGCATCATTCCAGGCAAAGCAATACCTGGGAGCTATTGCATCATTCGAGGAAAAGCAATACCTGGGAGCTCTTGCATCATTCGAGGCAACGCAATGCCTGGTACCTCTTGCATCATTCGAGGCAACGCAATACCTGGGAACTATTGCATCATTCGAGGAAAAGCAATACCTTGGAGCTATTGCACCATTCGAGGAAAAGCAATACCTGGGTGGTATTACATCATTCGAGGAAAAGCAATACCTGGGTGATATTACATCATTCGAGGAAAAGCAATACCTGGGAGCAATTTCATAGTCGATCACCAAAATGTCCTGCCAGCCTTTGGTCGATCACCAATGTGACCTTCTAGCCTTTAGTCAATCACTAATTTGGTCCACCAGCCTTTTGTCAATCACCAATGTGCCCTGCCATCTTTTGGTCGATCAGCAATGTGTCCTGCCAGCCTTTAGTCAATCACCAATTTTTTTTGATTTGCGACATATAGGACAGAGAAGAATCCTAGAAGCTACTCCTAGCTTAATACAGGCCTTCTCATACAAGGACATGCCCTACTAAGACCGAAGTCATTGCTGACCACTGCCTTAGTTAGAGCTAACAAAACACACAAAGTTTGCCTTGCTGGAACAGTCGCTAGCTGCCTAACCACTATGCCAGTTAAGGCATCGGCAATTCGGTCCGCCAGTCTTTAGTCAATCAACATCGTACTCTGCCGATAAAATGGTTTGAAGACCCTTGTTTTAAATGATCGAATTCTTGCAAAGTAGTACTCACTTGCGATTGAAGCTGTCTTTGTATCTGAATCCTTTCCGAAATGCGACCCCATATCCATACTCGACGAAACTGTCCTTGGCGAAGAGAAAAAGATTTGGATTTCGTATATCGGCTTTCACCGACATCATCCCTCCGATGTAGGCATAGTTACGCTTCAGAACTTCATGGAGTCCATCGACATCGTGATCGACGAAGTTCGCTTCGTCAGATTCTATGCTCTGCAGAATGATTTTCAGTGATTCGGATTCTGCATCCTGAAAGTAAACTCTATTACTAAGAAGGTAGTGATTTGTAATTGTACAGATTTTACTTTGGTTTTTAACATTATTATTACCGTATTTTAACGTGTAAGGAACTCTCATATATAAGGAACCCCCTGATTTTTCATCAAAGATATTTTTATTTTAAGATATAAAGAAAAAGAAATTTTTTATTCATCATAGAAACCATAAAATTCATCATTACTCTCATCTGATACATCACAATCAGCTACATCAACTAGTTCATTATCATCATCAGAGTCACTCTCATCAAGTTATGAAGATTTTGAGTTTCGAGGAATTGAGTAATTTGTTAATATCTATAATACTATCCATGTATAAGAAACCCCTCTATCTTTGGGACCCAATTTTTGGCAAAAAGGGGTTCCTTATACATGTTAAAATACGGTATTTTTACAGAGAAGGCCAGAAGTGCTACTTCAGCACACTGATATCAGATAAGGAAAAAGTACATCAAAATTTGAGAAATGGTGATAAGTCAAATCTCTTCAGTCTAAGCAGGGCGCACACCGCCGCAATTTACAACAGCAATGTGACGCAGATTGCAATTGGTTTTTTAAAATGCATTCTAAAATAATTCCTAGAACATTCTAAGTACATTTTTAGGTGCATTCACAAACCTTTAGACCTTTCATAAACCTTTAGAATTCTAAGAACCTCTAGGTACATTCATAAAATGCACCTTAAAGGAGGACCATCATCGCATCGCTGTTGCAAATTGCAACGGTGTGCGCCCTCCCTAAAAGTAAAATCATCAATACTTGTAGAAGTAACAACCTCCTGGAAATGGAGTTTCATACTCTTCTAACACGGCACACAAAGGAATGGTATTTACAGTTCTTTCGAGCAAAAGGCACATCGATCATAAGATCCTCTTGTTCTTCTGTTGACAAGGGACAACATATATTAGACTGATTTTTTTTCTGGGAGTACCTATATTAGACTGAGTAGTTATTCAATGAATAACTCTATAACATATTTTTAGGTCACACATTAGTCTTCTCCACTCCAAGGAGTGCAAAGAGAGTCTTTTCAACCTTCCTTCATATGGCATATCGTAAAACCCAAGAAGTCTTTTTGTAATCCATCTCTGGGTGCTTTTCAACCTTCCTTCATATGGCATATCATAAAACCCAAGAAGTCTTTTTGTAATCCATCTCTGGGTGCTTTTCAACCTTCCTTCATATGGCATATCATAAAACCCAAGAAGTCTTTTTGTAATCCATCTCTGTGGGCTTTTCAACCTTCCTTCATATGGCATATCATAAAACCCAAGAAGTCTTTTTGTAATCCATCTCTGTGTGCTTTTCAACCTTCCTTCATATGGCATATCGTAAAACCCAAGAAGTCTTTTTGTAATCCATCTCTGGGTGCTTTTCAACCTTCCTTCATATGGCATATCGTAAAACCCAAGAAGTCTTTTTGTAATCCATCTCTGGGTGCTTTTCAACCTTCCTTCATATGGCATATCGTAAAACCCAAGAAGTCTTTTTGTAATCCATCTCTGTGGGCTTTTCAACCTTCCTTCATATGGCATATCATAAAACCCAAGAAGTCTTTTTGTAATCCATCTCTGTGGGCATTTCAACCTTCCTTCATAATAATAATAATAATAAATACCCCCTCAAGCAGCTGCTTGCCACAGAGGTCTGACAGGAGCCTGTCAGTTTATATGCCACAGTAGGAGATCTGAGAGGATGGCAGGACCTCAGCAGAAAAACGACACACACATCCATGCCTAATTCCGGGGCTCGAACCCAGGTTCCTTAGATCAGTAGCCAAGCGTGCTAACCACTATCATAAAACCCAAGAAGTCTTTTTGTAATCCATCTCTGTGTGCTTTTCAACCTTCCTTCATATGGCATATCGTAAAACCCAAGAAGTCTTTTTGTAATCCATCTCTGGGTGTTTTTCAACCTTCCTTCATATGGCATATCGTAAAACCCAAGAAGTCTTTTTGTAATCCATCTCTGGGTGCTTTTCAACCTTCCTTCATATGGCATATCGTAAAACCCAAGAAGTCTTTTTGTAATCCATCTCTGGGTGTTTTTCAACCTTCCTTCATATGGCATATCGTAAAACCCAAGAAGTCTTTTTGTAATCCATCTCTGGGTGCTTTTCAACCTTCCTTCATATGGCATATCGTAAAACCCAAGAAGTCTTTTTGTAATCCATCTCTGGGTGTTTTTCAACCTTCCTTCATATGGCATATCGTAAAACCCAAGAAGTCTTTTTGTAATCCATCTCTGGGTGCGTTCAAGATTTTTGATGTCAGATATTAGATGAGGTGTCCAAACTGGTGAGGCATGTTCTAGTGAGGATCTGATGAAAGTCACAAATGTGCGAATTAGGGAATCAGTGTCACATTACCATAACATTTTAGCATTGAGAAAACGGTGCGATTAATCTTTCTAACAATGTTATTTTAGTGGTCACCAGAAGTTAACTGTGATGAGAATAGCAAGTGGCATGCTTCTGGAAGACCTGGGTTCGATTCCCAGTCAGGACAACCTATTCTTTTCAATTCAATTTTTCAAGTGTTCGTTGTCTACAGGACTTTTCCTTTGATAATTTATTACTGAATAGTTTAAATATAACGCTGAGAGCGTGAGTGACAAATATTACTACCATCAAAAATGTTGCGGCTTGGCTGCTCAACTCCTGATAATAGATGGCGCCACTATTGACTCAACAGGAAGACGTATATGTTACTTAGTTGAAGAGTTTAGCAGCTTCTTGGTGGTCTAGCGGTTAAGACGCCTGGCATAATTCTGGGTTCGAATCCTAATCAGAACAATCATTATTTTTCAACTCAATTTTTCAAGTGTTCCTTGTCTACAGAACTTTTCCTGTGATAATGTATTATTGAATAGCACTCCTAAGTTTTTCTGCGTCTGCATATTTACAATTGAATCTTTTGCGAAGTTGTGTTTATAATGAGGATTCTTGCTTCCAAGGCACAGAATACTTGATTTGTCTTTTGATATAGGTAGTTCGTAAAACTCGTTAAAGATCATTAGAATGATTCCAGTTCTGATCTTGAAAGTGAAATCAAAATCAAGGAAATATATTGCAATTTCGACTGCCATTAGATTTTGGAACAAAAACGGAAATTGAAAAGAGTATCAATTTCATCCAGAGCTCATGTTTTTATTGGGTATTTACAAACTGTTCATACACTATTACGCTGTGTTGAATAGGGGCGGGGGTGGCTCAGTCGGTAGCGCGCCAGGCTCGTAATCTAGTTCCCAGGTTCGAGTCCCAGCTGGGTCAGCGTTGAGATTTATCTCCGCAAAATTTCCCCGCCCTGCCCACGGTCAGTAGAGGACACCGTTGGGCTTGGAAAGGCCGCCGTTCGTCGGATGGGACGTTAAGCCGTGGCCTCGTGTGCGGGAGAGCCATACCCTGTGCACGTTAAAGAACTCGCTGGATGGCCTTGACGGGAGGCTACCATCTGTCTCCCAACAGCTGTTCCAGTGGGTCCCCTCCCCCAACCTTCTCTGAGCCTTCGGGGTCCTTGTGGCCTGGCCATTTAGCCCATGGTGTGCAAAAAAAGTGCCGCTCAGAGGTAAAACAATCCAATCCAATGCTGTGTTGAATCATATAATGGACAAAGGAGCAGAGGAAAATTCACTGCTTAACATTAATGCAACATAAATTTCAAATTGCTTCACCTTAAAGATCTCATAATCCGCAGAATCTCTGATGGTTCCAACACTAAACTTTCTATTCTTAATCGCTTCCACCAACTTGGCTACGGTATCCACAGGATCAGCTTTTCCTGGGTTGGCCATGAACGATATCAAGTGACCGCTGTACCCGGTTACCATGGTGATACTGAACAGCCACCAGGATGCAATTAGAATTCTGCAACACGTCTGAGTGGAATCGTAACAGCCTAGGAAAAACAGAAAAAAAGTGTTAATAGATAATTGGTTGCAGAAAAGAAGATAATTGATTCGAACTTGGAAAATGACGCATTTCCCGTGAAATATCGATTTTTGACTCTTCGAAAACGGGATATTTTCTACTGATGTCCAGATTTTTGGCATCCTTGGGGATAATTCTGTTGATGTCCGATTTTGGCATTCTTTGGGATAACTCTTTTGATGGCCCAATTTTGGCATTTTTTGGGATGAGTCCATTGATGTTCCGTTTTTGGAGTTCTTCTGGATAATTCTATTGTCCTGATTTTGATATTCTTTCGAATAATTCTGCTGATGTTATGAATTTGGCATTCTTTAAGCTAACTCTACTGATATCTGAAGTTTGGCATTCTTAGGAATAACTGTTGATGTCCCAATTTTGGCATTCTTCGAGATAATTCTAATGATCCGATTTTGGCAATCTTCGAGATAATTCTAATGATCCGATTTTGGCAATCTTCAGGATACCCCTATTCATATTTCTATTTTGACATTCTAAAACAGGTTCTCAACCTTTTATGCTTCACGTACCCCTTGTAGTGTATGTAACTGGCATACCCGTTATGTAGATAGATATAACTATAGTTATAGTATAATAATGCCAACTTAGCGACTTTGTTACTAGATCTAGCGACCTTTGAGCTCTCACAGCGTACCCCCCAAAAAATTTATCGCGTATCCCACGTTGAGAACTCCTGTTCTAAAAAAACAGATAATTATAGTGATATATTTTTGACGTTCTGACAACGAGATAATTATCTTGATGTCCTGGTTTCGGCTCTCTGAAACTGGGATAATTCTCTTCGTCTCTTGGCTTTGGTATTCTGATATTGAAATATTTTCTACTGATGTTCCAGATTCAGCTTTCTGAAAACACTCTAACAGTATTAAAATTTAAATTAATGGAAGAAATTTCTCGACGTTTTCAACTATCAAGAAAGGTAATCGCTCTTAGTTTAACATCGATATCAATTTTAGAGGAAAAATTTTCTTGATCCGAGTGGGATACGAATCTCATGACCGTCAGTTTATTCAATTGTATACTAATAACATACTTGCCATCCTCATGACATACTTACTATCTGCTTCTTGAGGCTGTTTATCAACAGATGGGACAGTGCCTTCCTGAGACACAGAGTTGGGTTGTTTTGCCTCTGAGTGTCAATTTTTTTGCACACAATTGCCAGGTCACAAAGACCTCGAGGGCTCGGAGAAGATTGGAGAAAGGGTACTCACTGGACAGCTGTTAGGAGACAGATGATAACCTTCTGGAAAGGCCATTCAGTGTGTTTTTTAACATGCACCAAGTATAGTTGTAGCGCACACAGAAACACGGATGACCGTCCAATTGGACGAACGGCGGCCTGTTCAAGCTCATAGGTGTCCCCTACTGACCGAGGACAGGGTAGGGACTGTTGCGGAGAAAAATATCAACGCTTACCAGCTGGGAGTCGAACCTGGAAACTGCAGATTACGAGCCTGACACGCTACCGACTAATCCCCCCCCCCCCCCCCCCCCGAGATAACTGTGTACGGTAGAAAGTTCATAGCATCAATTACAGGAGATCTTGATCGGCGGCCCGTAGCTCAACGGTTAGAGCACCTGACATACTATTAAGAGGTCGTGGGTTCGTATCCCACCCGGCTCAAGACAATGTTTCCTCTAAAAATTGATATCGATCGTTAAACTAGGAGGGATACTTTCCTTGATACTAAAATTTGAAGTTTCGAAATTATTTTAGTTAGCCACAATGTAATTTAATCATCTCCGCAAAACTCTCCGTCCTGCCCACGGTCAATAGGGGACACCGATGGGATTTCCATGTGCGCAGTGAATACTTTGTGCACCTTAAAGAACACGCTGGATGGCCTTGAGGGAGACTACCATCTTTGTCCCAAAAGCTGTTCCAGTTGGTCCCCTCCTCCAAGCTTCTCTAAGCGTTCGGGGTCCTTGTGACCTGGCCGTTTAGCCTATTTTGTGCAAAAAAAGTGCCGCTCAGAGGTAAAACAACCCAACCCATTTTTTAAAATACTCATGAAAAAGAGAGGTGGGAATAATTTACCCTGGTTGATGGTGGCTTGAAATATATAAGTCAGGGAATCGTAAAAAGATAATTTTGCAGTTTTGTCGTTTTCTGTTGAGCACAATTTTTTGCACAAGTTTTGTAGAAGAACTAAGATGAAAGATATCACGAGGACTGTAATTTCTAGCAGCACCCAAACCTGAAAAATACAAAAATGATTTCAATTAATGTTGGTGTCAAAAGGTTTTTCTTATCTTTGAATTTTGTGAAATTAACTACCAGTAAAATAATTGTTGCATATAAATTAAAGAAAAATTAACAAACATTAAATAGCTAGCAAATTATTATTGTACAACATGGTCATTCGTCCGGTAATAACTTATGCTTCCCTTATATTGCAGAACACCACCTCCACGAATATATGCAAAATTCAGGTCTTGCAAAACAAAATATTGAGATCTGCGGTCGATGCACCTTGGTTTTTTACTAACAGACAATTTCATAAAGACTTTGGCATCGACCACATATATACTCATATTAAATGCATCCCAAAAAGGTTTTTCATCCAGTATAGTAAGTAAGGGTAATAGGGACAAAGAATTATTAAAGTTATTTTTATTTCATGCTATTGAAGAATAAACTTAGGGTTCATGTTTTAAAGACCTATAAAACGGAGGGAAAATGTTATATTGCATTGGAAATCATCTTCCCCCCCCCCCCTTATATTTTTCAAATTGATTAAGTTTTTCTTTTTTTTTGTCTCCCACCCACTTGATCTCGATTCTTTTCCGATCCTGATTCCGCGGAACTTTGGGAAGGACACTTTATATTTTATATAAGCCTAATCATGTAAAACTAATCTAAAATTTGTAACAATTACACCAGTGAAAAAATGTGGTCCCTGATATAGAATATACTAAATCCCCCCCCCCCCCCAATAATATTTCAAAGTTGTATCATTGTTTAATCAAAAATTTCTGGTGTTGAAAATGGATATTTAAATAGATTTGATTATGATTAATTTATCTTCAGTCACATTTTTCCTTTAAATGCATATTTTAGAAGTTATAGAGCTTCTAAGTTAGATTCTCATTAACATAACAGGGAAATTCTGTAGTGTTTCTGTAGGGTACATCAAAAGCTAGGAAATGAATAATGTGGATATTCCGTTCTCTCCCATTTCTTGATTTATTTTTTCTTCCTATGAATATATAATAAACCTTTATTTCATCAGTTTTCATTTAAAACATTGGGAAAATTTCACAACTCCCCCCCCACCCCCACCCCACCCTTTCCTCAAGTCCTAACTATGCTACTGTTATAAACAGTTGAAATAACAAAAAAGGTTTCAATTTACAAAGAAAAACTTTAGCATTACTTGTTACCTATGAAATTTTATCCCTTTGATCTTCGGTTATCTGTAGTGATGTGGGTATGAGTAGTTGATTATAGTCAAGGGGGGCGGGGGTGGCTCAGTCGGTAGAGCGCCAGGCTCGTAATCTGTAGTTCCCAGGTTCGAGTCCCAGCTTGGTCAGCGTTGAGATTTATCTCCGCAAAATTCCCCGCCCTGCCTACGGTCAGTAGGGGACACCGATGGGCTTGGAAAGGCCGCCGTCCGTCGGATAGAACGTTAAGCCGTGGCCCCGTGTGCGGGAGAGCCATACCCTGTGCACGTTAAAGAACACGCTGGATGGCCTTGACGGGAGGCTACCATCTGTCTTCCAATAGCTGTTCCAGTGGGTCCCCTCCCCCAACCTTCTCTGAGCTTTCGGGGTCCATGAGACCTGGCCATTTAGCCCATGGTGTGCAAAAAAGTGCCACTCAGAGGTAAAACAACCCAACCCAAACCTTTGATCTTTTTCGCAGGCTTATTGATGCATCCATATACTACGCACGTACACATTTTTTAAACACATTCTTTCGTTCGTTAGCACAGTGATAGCACGTTTACGAGTAGGAGCAACATGGCGACGCTCCGTTATACCTTTCAAGTGATAGGGCGCCTCCCCTTCTCTTCCTATCTCCATGGTTCTAACTGGTGTCGACAGAGCCACCTAGGTACACAGCGCCATTGAACAAAAGGAGGGGAATTAAATATGCATAAATTATAAGAGGTTTAGTTTTTTAAAATTTAGTTAAAAGCTATAAAATAGAATAATTTAATAATTATGATTGAATTAAACTATTTATGAATATTTTGAAGTTAATTACCAAATTCAAAAGTAATTAGCTACCAGTTGAATCTTTAGAGATAAAATTATAATCATACATATGGTGTCTCAAAAATATAGGTACAAACTTTTAGGGGAGGTGGATAACATCTAAATGAATGAGAATTGCATAGGAACCCATAACCGGAAACGTCATGGGAAAGTGGTAGCAGAGGTACAAGATCTGAAAGGACACAAGACAGTGATTAATGGGAAAACATTTATTAGACATAATTATTACAAATGGCGTACTAGATGATAGATTTCATAATGTTACAGCTCTTCATGACCCATAATCGCACAAATTTTGATGCGCACGCGCAAACAAACGGTGGCCCGTTACATGTCTGTGTGGGAAGCGTTCTTGATACATTCGTTGAGCGGCTCGTCCGTTGCCCTCAGCTATTCCATACACTAAGTGCAAGTCTGCCAGCTCCCTGTTCAAATACCTTTGCATGCTCTTCGTCAGCCGACTACCTCTCGAATGAGGAAATCCGAAATTTCCCCTCTAGCGCACTGATGAACAGCGCCGCCTATTGACTTACGGTGACGTTTCCAGTTATGGGTTCCTATGCAATTCTCATTCCTTTAGATGTTATCTACCTCTCCTAAAAGTTTGTACCTATATTTTTGAAACACCCTGTATATGTATATATTACTTCTGTTAGTGCAGTGCTTGGGAGTGGAGTATGTAGTCAGACTTCACATGGCTAGCAGAAAAAATCTTGACGTCCTCCTCTACTCGTTAGTAATTTTTCATTTTTTCATAGGCTATTCCTCAGCTTACCTCAACATGGTATGGCCAGAAAATGACCCAAGTCTTTGATCTGTCTGCTGGCGCACGTGTCACGAATGTCGTCATGTCAAAGCCATAAGGAAAGCTAAAATCCACTACTTTGCTTCTGTCGTATGAAATAGTCATTCCTGACAAAGCAGCATCTACTTCCTGCAATGGAAACAATAGTAAATTGCAAAATTTAAATGGAGTTAAAGTAAATGACAACATTTTAATATTCCAGAAGAACAAATAGTATTAATGTCAAAAATTGCCAAAAAATATTTTTTTCAGAAAGTGTCAAAAATTGCCAAAAAATATAATTTTCAATAAGTGTCCTATATTTTCCTCAAAAAAAAAAAAGAAAAAAAAAAACATCGTATTGATGGCTGGGGGTGGTTGATTCGATAGCGTGCTAGGCCAACATCTATCAAAAGACCAGTGGACCAAATTTATGACGTCAGCGTAAGTATTTCTACCATGTAGACAATTTTAATATTTTTTGTTCTAATATTATTACTGGTGGACTCCTGTGCTAAACTTTATAATAACATTTATTATAAATATATGTAGAAAGAAAATAATTCGAATTCATTATCAAAGTCATGATGCTAATTAATACAAATAATTTTTTTCTTAAATAAAATATATTTATAGATAAACATTAGTATAAAGCTTAGCACAAGAGTCCACCAGTAATAATATTAGGAACAAAAGTACAAGAAGTGTCTATATTGTATATAATCCTTCCACATAGTTCACGGACCTTAACAGAATTTCCGAACGAGAGGGGCGAAAGGCCCCGAGTGACTTCCAGAATAATAGTTTATTTTGAAGATGAAGAAGAAGAAGGACTACTTAAGTTGACGTCATAAATTTGGTCCCCTGGCTTTCTGTTATAGGAGGTGTTAGCTAGGCTCGTAATTTACAGTTCCCAGGTTTGAGTCCTAGTTGGGCCAGCGTTGAGATTTATCTCGTAGAACTCCCGCCCTGCCCTCAGCCAGTAGGGGACAACGATGGGCTTGGAAAGGTCGCCGTCCGTCGTATGGAAACGTTAGGCCGCGGCCCGTATACAAGAGAGCCATAATCTGTGTAAGTTAAAGAACACGCTGGATGGACATGATAGGAAGTTATCATCTGTCTCCTAACATCTTTCCAGTGGTTCCCCTTTTTTATGCTCCAACCATTATGTGCAAAAAAAGTAACGCTTAGAGGTAAAACAACCCAACCCGTACTGATTTCACCAACGAGGTTTGGGGCGGGGGTGGCTCAGTCGGTAGCGCGCCAGGCTCGTAATCTGTAGTTCCCAGGTTCGAGTCCCAGCTGGGTCAGCGTTGAGATTTATCTCCGCAAAATTCCCCGCCCTGCCCACAGTCAGTAGGGGACACCGATGGGCTTGGAAAGGCAGCCGTCCGTCGGATGGGACGTTAAGCCGTGGCCCCGTGTGCAGGAGAGTCATATCCTGTGCACGTTAAAGAACACGCTGGATGGCCTTGACGGGAGGCTACCATCTGTCTCCCAACAGCTGTTCCAGTGGGTCCCCTCCCCCAACCTTCTCTGAGCCTTCGGGGTCCATGTGACCTGGCCATTTAGCCTGCAATTTATTAGGTGTGCAAAAGGGTGCCGCTCAGAGGTAAAACAACCCAACCCAACCAACGAGGTTCTGGTGGATACTTACATTTCTCATGATCATGCCAATCATCCCATTCCAGCCGCTTCCATTTTCTGCTCCCCATCTTCCATCTGGAGGTCTATGAACTTCAAATCTGAAATAAATCATAGCAACGAAATCTATATTTTCTGATGTGAACAATAGCTTATAAATAGAACTTGATGCAGAATCTTTTTTACCTCGTTTTCAAAAAAATAAAAAAACGAGACAATGTTTTCACGTTGTCTGTTTGTCCGTCTGTAGACATGCAACCTTTTTGCTCAGAGAGATAAAATTTCTTTTTGTGTTAGATAGGTATTCATGGAATATTACGATTCGTAGTTACCGAGTCTCCCTAAAGTTTGGGGCGGGGGTGGCTCAGTCAGTAGCGCGCCAGGCTCATAATCTGTAGTTCCCACGTTCGAGTCCCAGCTGGGTCAGCGTTGAGATTTATATCCGCAAAAAAACGGGGTCCTCGTGACCTGGCCATTTAGCCCATGGTGTGCAAAAAAGTGCCGCTCAGAGGTAAAACAACCCAACCCAACTCTGAAGATGTCCTGCTTTTCTCATCGAGGAGAGGGGGCATTTCATTGGCGATAAGTCTTAATTAATTAACACAGTTGGAACTTGAAACTGGGAACTGAAGAATACGAGCCTGGTACGATAATTACTGAGTCACACCCGGCCCTGCTTCTTAGTTAAAAACAGTTTACTTATAAAATTACTTTTAATGAAATCATCATCATCATCAAGCAGCCATGGGCTACGGAGCTCCAACCAGACCGTGCAATTTAGTTCTCCAAGCAAGTCTATCCTGAGCTACATCTACTGCATCTGGCCACTGCACACCAATTCTAACAAGGTCCTGTTTGACATTGTCTGCCCACCGCATCCTAGTTCTCCCCTTCTTTCTGAGGCCTTTAGGCACACTGTTCATAACCCTATTCGCCAATCTATAATTATTCATACGGGCAATATGGCCAAACCAACGGAGTCTCTCTCTGCACAATATGCTGCTTAAAGGAGGTTGCAAACTCCTTTGCCTAACCTCATCATTAGTTACAAAGTTGAACCACCTAATGCCCAAGATACTGCGTAAGTATCTGGAATCAAAAGCATCTAGTTTCCTGTTATCTTGTTTACAAAGTGTCCAAGTTTCACTACCATAACTAACCCTAGAAAGAACCAAACTATTATACAGTCTAATTTTTGTCTTTAGGTGCATACGCCTATTTCTCCACACTCTTCATAGGTTCTTAAAAATCCCAGCAGCAATCCCTATTCGTCTGTTAATCTCATGCCGCACATCACCATTATCTGTTACATAGCTCCCAAGATAATTAAACTGTGACACCTGCTCAAGACTGCAACCATTCAGATTAACTGAATCACAGCCTGCCTGACCAATTTTCATCACTTTAGTTTTCTCTCTGTTTATAACCAAACCTACTCTACTACCAGTCTCATCAACAGCTCGAATGAAAGAGTTCATCTCATCAACATCATTTGTCAAAAGGGCTAAATCATCAGCATAATCTAAATCAGAAATTTTCGTATCTCCAGCCCATTTAAGGCCAAAATCTTTCCCTTGAAGGGAAAGATTTAATGAAATAACACATCAAAAACTCACGTGAAATTCAAGGAACTTGTGATGGCATTGAGCAGCGAGATGTCTACTCCGAGAGGTACAGCTGATCCTCCGTAGCCTTCGATTTGGTAGAAGGGAAAATGCTGAAAAGACATTAAAAGACTTTATACACTGGCGGAAATTGAAAAAAGAACACTCAGAAGGAATCGATCCATAGTAAATACACAGATTACCTGTAGAGATAGACTTCAAATATTAGTTAAAATATTCACCTCCGAGACGGAGGGAATCGAACCCGCATCTGTCCAGATTCATGCCAGAGAGCACTACCATTGTACCACGCCTCGGACAATGAAATTTTTCAGAATAAGACCTTACAATTCTTCACTGAGACGTGGCTGACACAGCGCCATCTATACTTAAGGAGATGCAACTTTTTCCAATCGTTGCTATTGAATTTCAGATGTTAATCAGAAGCTCGATAACGATCATCGCCGACACTGCGATTCCCGCCGTGTCGGCGATGAATTTTTTCAGAATATTTTAACTCGGAAGGAATTCATTTAGGAGTTTTGTATTATAATATGTTAAGGGCAGCAGAAACCGTGGCCATTTCGCCCGTGGTGTGCAAAAAAGTGCCGCTCAGAGGTAAAACAACCCAACCCAACAGTTGTTCAGTGGGTCCCCTCCCCCAACCTTTTCTGAGCCTTCGGGGTCCATGTGACCTGGCCATTTAGCCCATGGTGTGCAAAAAAAGTGCCGCTCAGAGGTAAAACAACCCAACCCAACTCACACGTGTGATCACTGTCCTTTCTCAACAAGTTCTACTAAATAAATATCATAAATCTTACGCTTCAATCGTTAATGGTGTTCTTTTTTCAATTTCCGTCAGTGTATTAAAAAATATGAGTCAATCTCAGATATTGACTTTGGTGATAGACTAGCAGAATTTCCCCGCGTCGCTCGGCCCTTGATATAATGGGGTCAGGGATCGTAATCTGCAGTTCCCAGGTTCGAGTCTCATCTGGGCCAGCATTGAGCTGTAACGTCGCAAAACTCCTCACCCTGCATTCGGTCAGTAGGGAACACCGATGGGCTTGGCAAAGCTGCCGTCCGTCGAATGGAACTTTAAACCGTGGTCCCATGTACAGTCGCTTAAAAAATATCCGAACACTATGGTTGATTACAGAATTCAGAAAAAAATTCTGGCTACGATGTTTTTAGAAACTAGTGATCTGGCAACCTTCGTGTTTCGCGAAGGTTGCCAGATCACAATTTCAAAAAAAGCGTTGCCAGATATTTTTTCTGAATTATGTAATCAACCATAGTGTTCGGATATTTTTTTGAGCGACTGTACAGGAGAGCCACACCCTGTGCACATTAAAGAGCATGCTGAATGGCCTCAACGGGATGATACCATCTGTCTCCCAACAGCTCCCCAACTTTCTCTGAGCCCTCAGGGTCTTTGTGACCTGGCTATTTAGCCCATGATGTGCAAAAAGGGCAGCTCAGAGGTAAAACATCCCAATCCTTCTTCACAGACAGATGTCAAACTAGGTCATAGTCAGGGCGGGATCTAGGGGGCGGGGAAGAAAGGGAGCATTGCCCTCCCCTCTTCAGAATGGTAGTAAGGGTAATGGAAGCAAAAAAAATAATTAAATTTATTTATATCATTAATTTTTCAAGAAATTTTTTGAAGACTTGCAAAACGGAGTGGGAAATATACTGCATTGAAAATCCCCCCCCCCGGCTAAAATATTTCCGTTTCGATTATGTTACACCCCCCCCCCCCCCTCCCCGATTGTTATCTGGATCCGGGCCTGGTCAGAGCAAGAACATCTGAACATGAGATGAGCAAGTAGGTCAACATCGATAATTTCTGCTTTCTTATGAAATTATTTCTTACATATGTTAAATTATTACGTGTAGATTTATACAAATAACAGTTCAACATATTTTATTGGTATCAATATTTAAAGCTACCGTTGAGAAAGTATTAATATGTAGTTTAATCTTTTGCAATAAACCTTTACAATATGCACTATTGAATAATTCGACATCTTGAAAGTTTCTTGTAACTACGGAAACTGAAATATTTCAAAACAGAACGAAATGATATCTTTTTGTATGAATTACTGTCTTTATTATAGTTAGAGTGGGACAATTAATGTCAAATTTTTTTATGAATTTTGTATGATCAGACTAGTGATTCACTATGCTTCACCCATATGGGCGAATACTACACCCACCAATATTCGAAAGATTCAGGTCTTACAGAACAAGATTTTGAGAACTGCGGTCGATGCCCTCTGGTTTGTCACTAACAGACAACTCCATAAAGACCTGGGCATCTACCATATATATATACACATATAAAACGCACCTCAAAAAGATTCTTTGAGGCTGTAAGCAATAATCCCAATGAGATTATTTCTTCTCTGATTCTTTACGATCATACTGTTTTGAACAAGTACAGGAGGCCTAAAACGGTAGCGTTCTCTGAGGAGACCTACCCGTTTTAGGTTTCTTATACAATTTTACTGCTATTTTTAGCTTTTCTTATGTTTGCCCTTAGGGGCCCACCTAAGGGTGGTTTACTTATATATTTTGTTCTTACTCATGCCAAATGGGCATATCTTTATGATGGAGATGGTTAGGGGTAAAATTATTACCCAGTACATCGAATATGATTATACGATCTACGATCTACGAACACGCTATATGACCTTTACTGGAGGTTTCTACCCATCCTCTACCAGATATCAAGTGGATCGCATTCTTCAATCTTTTCTGAACTCTCGGGGTTCTTGTGACTTGGCTATTCAACCTATTATATGTACAAAAATGTCTCTCAGAGGCAAAATAACTCAACTGACTGAAATATGAGAGTAGCAAATTGGACAATTTTTTCGTATAAAAGGCGAACTTTCAAAATCTGAAGCTACTTACTTTTTCCATTGCAATCTTTAATTTCATTTTTGTTGAGCTGTAGAATGATTCCATCTTCGATTTCATCGAACACTGATAATTAGAAGAAACTTCGTCGGCAAATGTTGCTTTGTTGACGGTGATATCATATGGAAAATAGAAACAAAAACCTTCTTGAGAATTCCCTGCCACGAATCCTACACTCCCATCTGGCAGATACAGTGGAGACGATTCGAGGATCAGTTGGAGATTCCGGATGCTGGGCAACAGGATGATCCATTGAATCCTGGAACTTTGAAGATTAGAGTTTTTTATCACCTGGAAATGGAAGTTGGTTTTTTTGAGAAATAGAAGTTTTCTGTGTTCTAAAGATAAGCTTTAATATCTAATTTGTAAAAAACAAGTGCTTATACAAAAACATAAAAAATCACCCCCTTCACCCCCACAAAAAAAACGTAAACTAAAATAACATCTCTGGCGAATATGTAATGTTTGTTTACACAGATAATGAAGATTTCTGTTTTCAGCCTTTAGTACACTCCAGAAACTCAATCGTGGCGGAAAAAACTAAAATGGGGAGTGGGGGGGAGTACAGTCGCTCAAAAAAATATCCGAACACTATAGTTGATTACAGAATTCAGAAAAAATATCTGGCAACTTTTTTTAGAAATTAGTGATCTGGCAACCTTCGTGTCACGTGACATCTCAGTGAATATAAGTTTAATAATTTTTGCCTCTATTATCCTTGCTGACATTCTCAGCTGGGGGTGGGGTGGGGGTAGAGAGACATTGCAGGCCTTCCTCCAGGATAAAGGCTCCTAAATTACGTATCGTACCAAACCCGAAAAGTGCAATAACCAAAAAATATTTATTTATATATATATATGTATACAATTTTGTCATATTTATTAAATTACTTTTTACAAAAATTAAACTGGGGGCTATAATTTTTTAAAATCTGTTAATCATTTTTTAAATATTCATAAATATTATAATATAGTAGTAATAAATTAATAACTATATTTAACTCTGTTTAAAAATAATAGATTTGAATTGAATTTCGAACAAATTAAATCGTTAAAATTTTTATGCATATTTAATTTTCCTCCTTTCTAGCTTTTTTTGCTCAACGGCTGTCCAGGCCTGATGTAGCAAGCTGGCATTGCCCCGCCCCCAAAGCATTGCCCCGCCCCCAAAGCATTGCCTCCAAGGCACTGCTCCCATCCTTTATATATATATATGTGACCTAATATAAAATTATAAATTTTATTAAAAAATGCGACGGATAGATTGCAAGATTCGTTTGAAATTTTGGCATTTTCCAACCTTTTCCGCACAGGGTACTTTTGAGTTTGGTTGTTTTACCTCTGAGCGGCACTCTTTTACACACAACGGACTAAATGACCAGGTCACAAGGACCTCTAGGGCTCAGAGAAGGTAAGGGGGAGACATACTGGACAGCTGTTAGGAAACAGATGGTAAGCCCACGTCAAGACCGTCCAGCATGTTCTTTAATGTGCACATGGTAAGGTTTCCTGCATATTGGGTCATGGCTTTATGTCCCATCCGACGGATGGCGGCCTTTCCAAGCCCTCGTTTTCCCTACTAATCGGGGGCAGGGCGGGGAGTTTTGCGGAGATAAGTCTCAACGTTGGCCGAAGTGGGACAATTAATGGGACAAATAATTCTGGGGAACTGCAGATTACGATCCTGGCGTGCTACCGACTGAGCCACCCCGGCCTCTCCACTCTTTGGGAAACGATGTCATAGATCATTGGCCAATGATATATTAGCACATGTCAATCAATCTATGACACCATAGAGCATTGACTACGCAATCTCATAGTGACCCGAGCTAGGTTGGATTATTTTACCTCTGAGCGGCACTTTTTTGCACACCATGGGCTGAATGGCCAGGTCACGTGGACCCCGAAGGCTCAGCGAAGGTTGGGTGAGGGGACCCACTAGAACAGCTGTTGGGAGACAGATGGTAGCCTCCCGTCAAGGCCATCCAGCGTGTTCTTTAAAGTGCACAGGGTCGGCTCTCCCGCACACGGGGCCAAAATTTAACGTCCCATCCGACGGACGGCGGTCTTTCCAAGCCCCATCGGTGTCCCCTACTGACCGTGGGAAGGCGGAAATTTTTGCGGAGATCAATCTCAACGCTGACCCAGCTGGGACTCGAACCTGGGAACTAAGATTATGAGCCTGGCGCGCTGCCGACTGAGCCACCCCGGCCTCCCCACACTTTGGGAAACGATGTCATAGGTCATTGGCCAATGATATATCAGCACATGTCAATCAATCTATGACACTATCGAAGCATTGACTATGCAATCTCATAGTGACCCAGTTGATAATCACACCAAGTTACTAACATACATCAAGAAATAATTGCCTGCTGTACACTTACCTTTTTCGCCACGTCATTGACAGTTGGATTCGTACAAATCATCAGAATCTTTATGTCTTCAGCAAAATCAAGCAGTTCAAAAACAAAGTGAACCACTTCATTGAGTAATGTTTCAGGGGATGGCATTTCCTTTCGCCTTTTCCGCGTCAGAATCAAAATGGAAATTGTTAATTCCTTCTGCACTATATCGTTGGCCAGCTCAGATATCAGATCTGTAAAATAAAGGGAAGAATTCTGAAGAAGGGGAACATTCTGAAAGAGGAAGATGTTTCTAACGAGTTGGGTTGTTTTACCTCTGAGTTGCACTTTTCTGCACACAATAGGTTAAATTGGCCAGTTCACGAGGACCCCGAAGGCTCAGAGAAGGTTGGGGAAAGAGACCCATTGGACAGCTGTTGGGAGACAGATGGTAGCCTCCCGTCAAGACCATCCAGCATGTTCTTTAACGAGCACAGAGTATGGCTCTCCCGCACATGGGACACATTGAACATTAGCTAAAGGCAATTCCAGTTGTACCGCAACATAAGGCTGCACACCAACTCAAATCGTTTCCCAAAGTGTGGGGAGGCCGGGGTGGCTCAGTCGGTAGCGCGCCAGGCTCATAATCTTAGTTCCCAGGTTCGAGTCCCAGCTGGGTCAGCGTTGATATTTATGTGTGTATGGGGAGATTGCCCAATCTCCACTAACTACCACATGGACATAGCTCATCCACGGCTCCTATGGTGAACAATTCTCTAGAAGGAAGGTTCATCCATTGGTCAATATCTAAATTTAATCTGTTCCCCGGTTAGACACAAATTTAGTATATAGAACCAAATTGACTCGGCTCCCGGGTGGAGACTGTTAGTCTGGCTTTTCCATCGATAAGCCTGTCGACCGGGGTGTGCCTTCCCTATCTCAAGCCTTCAATTTCGTCCTCTCCATAGTGCCACGCACCAGTTGCCCCCCAGAAGCAGTCTGTACCCGAACTTCACTAAGGCTGCACCGATGAGCCCACTGGACCCGGTCCTCTCCAAGCCCGCTCCGCAGTACTCTCAGCCACAGTCCCTCCATCGGGGCTGTGAACCTTCAACTTCCCTGAGCAAGCGAATAAGCCCACTGGACCGGCCCCTCCCAAAAACCAGTCCGCGGACCCTCACAAGCTCTGCCACCAAAGGCCACACCCCATCGTACAAATGAGGAAACAACGGGCCGTGACCCTACTTCACAGAAGCATCATTCAGCCCCCCCCACCACGTCAAGGTGGGGGGGGGGCTGAAGAAGGCTCAGAGAAGCTGAGGGAGGGGACCCACTGGAACGGCTGTTGGGAGACAGATGGTAGTCTTCCGTCAAGGCCACCCAGCGTGTTCTTTAACGTAGGATTGTTTTACCTCTGAGCGGCACTTTTATGCACACCATAGGCTAAATGGCCAGGTCACAAGAACCCCGAAGGCTCAGAGAAGGTTAGGGGAGGGGGCCCACTGAAACAGCTGTTGGGAGACAGATGGTAGCCTTCCGTCAGGGCCATCCAGCGTGTTCTTTAACGTGCACAGGGTATGGCTCTACCGCACACGTGGCCACGGTTTAACGTCCCATCCCACGTACGGCGGTCTTTCCAAGACAATCGGTGTCCCCTACTGACCGTGGACAGGGCGGGGAATTTTGCGGAGAGAAATCTCAACGCTGGCCCAGCTGGGACTCGAACCTGGGAACTACAGATTACGAGCCTGGCGCGCTACCGACTGAGATACCCCCGCCCCTCATTTTCTCTGTAATCATCCCAAAATCCTACCAATAACCTGATTACAATAATTATATTTATTGATCGTCAAAATCAAGGTTGATTCTTAATAACCGCTAGGTCAAACTACATGCAGTAAAATAGAAACTAATTGTAATAAATTAATACATAAATAATCCAATTATAATCAGCTGAGCATTGAAAATGAGCGCAAAATATTTCTTACCATCATCTCTGTCAGCTACCAATAGAACTGATTTCCAGTTTAGGGTACAGAGAATATCGGTTAGAAATCGATGAGGAATGAGATCTCTGCTTCCATTGCCCCATTGATCATAAGTCGGAATGCCTATAGCATCCACACTACAGATCGCTGGAAAGAAAACATATATTATCGTGTTTTTATGGCAAAGATTAAATAAAATGAAGACACCACTGAATACTGTATTTATTCATGTATAACCAATGATCAGGGCCGATCAACTGCACCAATATTTTGGCCCGGACAGAATCAATAACTCCTACAACAGAAGGCCGTACTACTAAGTCATGACGTCACAGTTATGTAGTCGTGACAGGATACAGGGAATGAAGGAAAATTGACAGCCTGGTTGTCGATTTACTATCCAATAAGTTGGGTTGGGTTGTTTTACCTCTGATCGGCACTTTTTTGCACACCATGGGCTAAATGGCCAGGTCACATGGACCCCGAAGGTTCAGAGAAGGTTGGGGGAGGGGACCCACTGTAACAGCTGTTGGGAGACAGATGGTAGCCTCCCGTCAAGGCCATCCAGCGTGTTCTTTAACGTGCACAGGGTTTGGCTCTCCCGCACACGGGGTTTTTCAGGAACCTCTATACCATGTAAAAACAAAATTGGGTGTATTTAAAATTATTGACAACAATAAATAATGCACAATTTGGATTGTTTATTGCTGTTTTGGTAATCATAAACATGCAAAGACTTCAAAATTTCTAATACTGAAAAGGACAAGAAAAGGGTCATGCCTAGGATTTTCAAAGTCAGTAGGGGACACCGATGGGCTTGGAAAGGCCGCCGTCCGTCGGATGGAACGTAAAGCCGTGGTCAGGTGTGCGGGAGAGCCATACCCTGTGCACGCTAAAGAACACGCTGGATGGCCTTGACGGGAGGCTACCATCTGTCTCTCAACAGCTGTTCCAGTGGATCCCCTCCCCCAACCTTCTCTGAGCCTTCGGGGTCCATGTGACCTGGCCGTTTAGCCCATGGTGTGCAAAAAAGTGCGCTCAGAGGTAAAACAATCCAACCCAACCCGGAGGCAACGTAGAGTTCCACCCTATCAAAGGGCCAAGTTTAGATCTAACGACATTGGCTTTGGAAAGCACATTAGTTACATGTGAATCCCATTTAAGCTTCTTATGTAAAGTGGCACCAAGTTGGTGTCCATTTAGTTTGTATACCAAATATAGTTGGAGAATCAGGATTAATAATTCTTTTACGAGAAAAGAAAACTGATTCTCCATTTAGAGTACCAGTGCTCTGCTTTGTTCAATCCCAGCTGCAGTCATTTCATAGCCAGACTGAGGCTTAGGGACGGAGAAAGCAGAGCAATGTCATCGGTGTAAAGTGCCGCTGTGATCGGTTTAAGATCAGGAAAATCAGGAGTGTAAAAATTGAATAGAGCAGGGTCCAACAAGGAACCTTGTGGGACACCTGCATCTATCTGTCTCTCAGTAGACATGCAGTTGCCAGTCTTGACACAGAAAGTTCTTCCATTCAAGAATGACTGGATGATATAAGTCATATCCGAGGGGAAGTCAGCTTTGATCGTTTTAAAAATGAAACCGTCAGTCCAGACCTTGTCAAATGCTTTTGCTACATCTAAAAAGGTGGATGCGACGATCTCCTTCTTATTTAAAGATTGAGCTATTTTTTTCCACTATTCTCAGTAGTTGATGTACAGTAGATCGTTTCCGCCTAAAGCCAAATTGTTCCTCTGGAATTAGGCTATTTTGATCAGTGTGCTCCATGAGGCGATTCAAGATTATTCTCTCGAATAATTTGCATGAGCATGGAAGCAGACTGATAGGTTTATAACTCTTGGGAAATTTTTTCCCAGGTTTGTGTATCATTTTAATTACATCCTTTTCCCAGATTGATGGAAAATATTTTAACCGTAGAAGGGCATTAAACATGGAACAGATGTAAACAATGACCCTAGGCGGAAGTTGCTTAATCATAGTGTTAGTAATATCATCGTGGTCAGGAGCCTTCCTAGATTTCAACATCTTAATAGAGTTATTATCCTCCGTAGGAGTTGTAAAACTTATACTTGAGATCACCGACTGGGAAAAATGGTTCAGTGCATTTTCAAGATCTTGTGATGTATCTTCATCTGACAAATCACCATTGTCCTGAAACTGATCTTCCAAGGCGGTCGCAATAGCTTCCACCTTGTCCTCAGGGGCGGGGGGTGGCTCAGTCGGTAGCGCGCCAGGCTCGTAATTTGTAGTTCCCAGGTTCGAGTCCCAGCTGGGTCAGCGTTGAGATTTATCTCCGCAAAATTCCCCGCCCTGCCCACGGTCAGTAGGGGACACCGATGGGCTTGAAAAGGCCGCCGTCCGTCGGATGGGACGTTAAGCCGTTGCCACGTGTGCGGGAGAGCCATACCCTGTGCACGTTAAAGAACACGCTCGATGGCCTTGACGGTAGGCTTACCATCTGTCTCCCAACAGCTGTTCCAGTGGGTCTCGTCCCCCAAACTTCTCTGAGCCTTCGGGGTCCTTGTGGCCTGGCCATTTAGCCTATGGTGTGCAAAAGAGTGCTGCTCAGAGGTAAAACAATCCAATCCAACCTTGTCCTCATCATTGTAAACAATTCCACTCATACCATGAATGAGAGGATAATCAGTAGGTGATTTTTTCAGGACAGCGGTCATTCGCCAGATAGAATTATCCTCAGTTGTAAGTGGTCATTCGCCAGATAGAATTATCCTCAGTTGTAAGTGGTCATTCGTCAGATAGAATTATCCTCAGTTGTAAGCGAGGATAATTCTATCTGGCGTTTTATCACAAGAGTGAAATCGATGCTCTCGAATTCTGTTGCGAACAGAGTTTTGGAGCTCTCTGAGACGTTCATTTTTGCAAATCACTTCCGAACTGTTGTCGACGAGGTATGAACTATACCCAATCATCGCAGGTGAGGGATTCCAATTAGATGTGCCACGCGTTGGGTTGTTTTACTTCTGAGCGGCACTTTTTTTTAACACAATGGGCTGAATGGCTAGATCACAAGGACTCCGAGGGATCAGAGAAGGTTTGAGGGAGGAGACCCACTGAACAGCTTTCGGCGGCCAGATGTTCCGTCAAGGCCATCCAGCGTATTCTTTAACGTGCACAGGGTATGGCTCTCCTACACACGGCTTAACGTCTCATCCAACGCACTGCGGCCTATTCCAAGCTCATCTCTGTCCCCTACTGACCGAGGGCAGGGCGAATAGTTTTGCGGAGATAAATCTCAACGCTGGTCCGCAAAATTTCCCCGCCCTGTCCACGGTCAGTAGGGGACACCAGTGGGATTAGAAAGGCCGCCGTCCGTCGGATGGGACGTTAAGCCGTGGCCCCGTGTGCTGGAGAGCCATACCCTGTGCACGTTAAAGAACACGCTGGATGGCCTTGACGGGAGGCTACCATCTGTCTCCCAACTGCTGTTCCAGTGGGTCCCCTCCCCCAACCTTCTCTGAGCCTTCGGGGTCCATGTGACCTGGCCATTTAGCCCATGGTGTGCAAAAAAGTGAAGCTCAGAGGTAAAACAAACCAAATCAAACCTCAACGCTGGCCCAGACGGATTCGAACCTGGGAACTGCAGATTACGAGCCTGGCACGCTACCGACTGAGCCACCCTCGCCCCTAGGTGCGACGTGAAAAGTCGCATCTTTCTCACATTCTCCCAGAAACAAACACATTCTCCTAAACACAAATCTCAAACATCTGTCAAAACATAGCATTACTATCAATCTATGCAGAATAACTATGCAATCTGTACAGTCGCTCAAAAAAGTATCCAAACACTATGGTTGATTACAAAATTCAGAAAAAATATCTGACAATGATTTTTTTAGAAATTAGTTAAAAAAATATCTGACAATGATTTTTTTAAATCATTGTCAGATATTTTTTCTGAATTTTGTAATCAACCATAGTGTTCGGATACTTTTTTGAGCGACTGTACTTGACGCGCTTAGAGTGGGCGAATTATTGCTTCTCTCACCTACTGTGAATTGTCCGTCGTGCCTATTGCCCACTGTACAAGGGGCAGGATGGCTCAGTCGGTAGCAAGCCAAGCTGGTAATCTGAAGTGCAGTATCCAGGTTCGAGTCCCACCTTTGCCAGCTTTGAGATTTATCTCCGCAAAACCTTTCATTCTGCCCATGGTCATTAATGGGTATTAATATTCCATATTTCGTACTTAATTTTAAAAATTTCAATAATATTTCAATATACTAACAATATATAAATGATTTAATTTTATACAAACTGGGAGGTGGGGGTGGCTTAGTCGGTAGCGCGCTAGGCTCGTAATCTGCAGTTCCCAAGTTTCGAGTCTCAGCTGGGTCAGCGTTGAGATTTATCTCCACAAAACTCTCCGCCCTGTCCACGGTCAGCAGGGAATACCGATGGGCTTGGAAAGACCGCCGTCTGTCGGATGGGACGTTAAGCCGTAGCCCCTTGTGCTGGAGAGCCACACCCTGCTCACGTTAAAGAAAGACGCTGGATGGTCTTGACGGGTGGCTACCATCTGTCTCCTAATGGGTTCCCTCCCCCAACCTTCTCTGAGCCTTCGGGGTCCTTGTGACCTGGCCATTTAGCCCATGATGTGCAAAAAAGTGCCGCTCAGAGGTAAAACAACCCTATGTTAAAGAACGCACTGAATGGTCTTGACGGGTGGCTACCATCTGTCTCCCAACAGTTGTTCCAATGGGTTCCCTCCCCCAACCTTCTCTGAGCCTTCGGGGTCCTTGTGACCTGGCCATTTAGCCCATGGTGTGCAAAAAAGTGCCGCTCAGAGGTAAAATAACACAGCACCAATACAAACTGGATGATTCGTCCCTTAACCCTAGGGCAGCGATTCTCAACGTGGGGTACGCGGTAAAATTTTTTGGGGTACGCTGTGAGAGCTCAAAAGTCGCTAGATCTAGTAACAAAGTCGCTAAGTTGGCAATACTGCTGTGCAAAAATATCATTTTTTGTGTTTATCGATATATGTAATTTATGAATACAAAATTTAATATATATATATGAGCCGTTTAATTTGAAAGTGGGGCAAGTCTATTTAAAAAAATGAAGCTAATGATAACAATAGATAGAACTTAATATGATGAACACTATTGGATAATAAATTTACGTTATCTAACACCATAAAATGCATAAAAGTTGTCTATTAGTGCTTACCAATATTTTTAAATCTGTTAAAAAAATTAATCCCTTAAATATCTTGCAATAACAAAAAATGGACTTGACCCACTTTCAAAATAAAAGGCTCATATATTTTATTTTATTCCCATTGTTACACTATAACTATAGTTTTATCTATTTATACAAGGGGTACGCCAGTTACATACACATTTCCAGGGGGTACGTGAAGCATAAAAGGTTGAGAACCACTGATATATATGTTTTATTCTATTCCCATTGTTATATAGGGGCGAGGGTGGCTCAGTCGGTAGCGCGCCAGGCTCGTAAACTGCAGTTCCCAGATTCGAGTCCCAGCTGGGTCAGCGTTGAGATTTATCTCCGCAAAATTCCCCGCCCTGCCCACGGTCAGTAGGGGACACCGATGGGCTTGGAAAGGTCGCCGTCCATTGGATGGGACGTTAAGCCGTGGTTCCGTGTGCGGGAGAGCCATACCCTGTGCACGTTAAAGAACACGCTGGATGGCCTTGACGGGAGGCTACCATCTGTCTCCCAACAGCTGTTCCAGTGGGTCCACTCCCCCAACCTTCTCTGAGCCTTCGGGGTCCATGTGACCCGGCCATTTAGCCCATGGTGTGCAAAAAAGTGCCGCTCAGATGTAAAACAACCCATTGTTATGCTATAACTATAGTTTTATCTATCTATACAAGGGGTACTCCAGTTGCATACACATTTCCAGGGGGTACGTGAAGCATAAAAGGTTGAGAAACACTGGCTTAGGGGATAAGAAAATCCAATTTTATCATTTTTAAGGAATAAGTGAGATATGCATATACGTTTTATAGGGCTAATAATATATTATTATTTATTTTTTTCAATCACCGATTATTATGAATTATTACTGTTAAAGGTTGCAAAATTTGTAAAAACAGAACATAAATTTCTTTGAAAACGAGCATCTCATATTCGGCAGAGATGTTATGTCATCCTTCTAATAGTCTATATGATTTCAAATATTTTACGTTTATATTTTTTATTGGTGTGTAAATGGTAGCTAAGCATAAACTGGAAAGATAGCTGTGGACCAATCCCTAGTTATGATACACAGAACCGGCTACGTCTAGCACCTAATGTCCGACCCCGCTTTCTCACAGTGCAGGCCGTTAGTACCTTTCAAAAGAGATACTCTCTTTTGGAAGGTAACGAACGGGGAGGGCTGCCAGCTCAGTGTGGCCTACTGATCTGGACATCTATGGTCACTTTTTCTTTTTTCAACCCTACTGAGGAGTGGGCAACTCCACAGTGTCATGGTGCTGATCATTTATACCCACCAGATTGGATTGGTTTATGGATTTGAGCTTGATTATGGATCCTGGACTTGCTGCACTGGTGGGGCACTGTTGAGGGAGAACCTGCCGCTGTGTTTTCTGTTTGCTTGTGGGTTGCCAGCCCTAAGTGAGCAGAGGCATGGGATACCTTATATCCGCTGGTGGATAATCCTGATCAGAGGCCATCACAGGTACCTGAACCTCATTTAGCTAGTTGGTCCTAAACTGGAGTAATGTGTCTCGGGAATGTCATATGGCTCTTGAAAAGGTGATGCATGAAGTTCCTACCAGCATCGGTGACTTCAGCCATTAGCGGAGGAGGAACAGGTCTTTGCCCCATGCCTGCGATCATGGGGCTGTTTGATATTGTTGGCCCTACCTCTCTCAATAAAGTTTCTTTAAAAATTCTACTATCATTTTCTCTCTGCAGATACTGGAACGTGAGGACCTTATATAGAGATTATTCTCTTGATGTTCTCATGCAGGAATTCCAGCGTTATAACTTAGATATTCTAGGCTTGCAAGAGACATGATGGACAGGTAAAGGTGAGATACTTAAAAATAACTTTAAATTTCTCTTTTCAGGCAGGGAGGATGGAAAGCATCTCCAAGGTGTAGGTTTGTTTCTCAGCAGACACGCCAGTGATGCTCTTCTAGGATATGACTGAATTAATGAAAGATTTCATACCACAAAATTTAAAACAAATATTAAAATCCTGAATGTTATCTGTTGTTATGCCCCCACAGAGG
The DNA here is from genome assembly GCA_038380435.1 of Ryuthela nishihirai. NCBI lineage: Eukaryota > Metazoa > Arthropoda > Arachnida > Araneae > Heptathelidae > Ryuthela > Ryuthela nishihirai. The sequence goes on along the minus strand of JAWZYU010000002.1, from coordinate 113,160,103 downwards.
ACTCTGATGAGAACGAGAAGGATTCGTTTTACAGCCCGCTTTAGGATATTTTGAATTCTGTGAAGAAAGGAGATATTTCTCTTGTTCTAGATTACTTCAATGCTAAAGTGGTACTGACTCTAACCTTTGGGCAGGAGTTTTAGGTCCCTTTGGAAATGGGGAACTGTCCTAAAGATAAGTAAACTTAATGGTTTACGAATAACTAACACATACTATAAACATCTGGACATTTATGAATATACATGGATTTCACCTAATGGGTTGCTATCACTCTACATTACTTGTATTTGATAATTTGGGATGCACCCCATAATGGTTCATCCAGTCACAATAAAATTCTTGTGATGATTTGTGAAGCTTGTAATTAAACACGAGCTATTTCTCTTGTAGTAATTTTACATATATATTTACTGGTTGTTTAATTGTTTACATATTTTTTTTCCCCAGCTGTATATATATCAGTAATGTTGGTAGGTAAAGGAAAGTTTAAACGCTCTGCAAAGAAAATTTAAAAAGCGTTCAATATCCAAAAATGATAAATTTCTGATTATTCAGTCAATTATGACCTACTGGATTTTACTTTTTTTTTATGTCACTCTGTATGCTATTTCTTCAGTTTCCGCTTTTTGAACTAATTAATTAATGTGTCTTCTGGTTTTTTATTTCTCTTTTTAGTTATGGATTAGGTGACGAAAGGCTAACTGGATACAGAAAATATGCTCATTATTCAGATATAATATCTAAATTCATCATGGAGCTATTATCATTCGCATATCTTCGAAGCGGACGGGAATGGCTCTGTCGGTAGCACGCCAGGTTCGAAATCTGCAGTTCCTAGGTTCGAGTCCCACCTGGGCAAGCGTCGAGATTTACCTCCGCAACCCCGCCCTTCCCTTGGTCAGTAGGAGAGACCGATGGACTTGGAGATGCCACTGTCCATCGGATTCGACGTTAAACCGTGGCCCCGTGTGCGAGAGAACCATACCCCGTGCACGTTAACGGTCCCTTGACGGGAAGCTACCATTTTTCTCCCAACAGCTGGTTCTGACTCTAACCTTTGGGCAGGAGTTTTAGGTCCCTTTGGAAATGGGGAACGTCTCCTACAGGTAAGTAAACTTAATGGTTTAGGAATAACTAACACATACTACAAACATGTGGACATTTATAAATATACATGGATTTCACATAATGGGTTGCACAGGAATATGATAGATTATATTTCAATTAATAGAAAATGGGCTAGTTCAGTTAGAAATACCAGATCATACAGGGAAGCCGAAATTGGGTCTGACCATTATGTGGTCAAAAGTGCTTTGCAGCTGAAGCTTAAGAAATGTTGTGCAAAGGTTAAAAAAATTAGCTATAACACTGAATGTCTGAAAGATCCAGATATAGCCAAAGCACACCATGATAGGTACTTAGTCATTATGACAATCGTGTTTTGCTTACTGCTGAAGTTGAGAAAGAATGGGATCAGTTTAAACAGGCTTTTTTTGAAACCAACAGTACACTTTTAGGTAAAAGGGAACAGAGGAAACAAAATTATTTGAGTGATAAGGCTATGGAACTTATTTCCGGAGAAGGAAGTGCAGGATTAATATGAATCAAAACTCTACTGCAGATGATTTGGCCCTGTTGGCTTGTGATGTTGATGAGATGAATTCGTTAATTAGGGCTTTTGATGAGACTGGTAATAGAGTAGGTTTGGTGATAAACAGAGAAAAAACTAAAGTGATGAAAATTGGTCAGGCAGATGGTACTTTCGTTAATCTGAATGGTTGCACTTTTGTGCAAGTGTCTCAGTTTATTTATCTTGGGAGCTATGTAACAGATACTAATGATGTGCGGCATGAGATAAATAGAAGAATAGGGATTGCTGCTGGGACTTTTAAGAATCTATGGAGAATGTGGAAAAATAGGCGTATAGACATAAAGGCTAAACTTAGGCTGTACAATAGTTTGGTTCTTTCGAAGATTAGTTATGGTAGTAAAGTAAGCAAGATAAACGACTTATATCTTGCTTACTTTACGGCAAGATAAGCGACCTTTGTAAGCAAGATAACGAGAAACTTGATGCCTTTGATTCTAGATGCTTACGCAGTATCTTGGGCATTAGGTGGTTGACTTTGTAAGTAATGATGAGGTTAGAAGGAGTCATCAACCTCCTTTGATCAGCATATTGTACAGAGAGAGATTGCGTTGGTTTGGCCATTTTGCCCGTATGCATAGCTGCAGATTTGCAAACAGGATTATGAACAGCGTGCCTAAAGGTTTCAGAAAAAGGGGGAGACCTAGATGCGATGGGCCTTGCTAGAATTGGCCTAGAGTGGCTAAATGCAGCAGCTGTTGCTCAGAAGAGATACGCCTGGAGAGGAAAATTAAACACTCCGTAGCCCTTGGCTGCATGAGGATTTTGTACATATGTATGTATTTTATACCTCAAGAAGAACAATAACAAAAAATACGACATTACATGACATTAAGAAATAGGACATCAAAATTTTAAGTACTTACCGGTTAAAAGAAATTGTAATATGTAGCTCATAGTTTCGAAGAACAATTAATATACGTCAACGAATTTTCGTTATTGAAATATTTGCTAACTTGCCTTGAAAGGATCCTGTTTAAATATTCCTCTATTATTTATTTTTTTTATATCTAAAATCTATGTTCTATTAAAGTTGAAATTTCTCTAAATATCCATTAAATAAATTCCCTTACACGTTTGAAAACAGTATTTAATCTACTTTCTCTTTTATAGAAATGTTCTATTAAAAATTACTGCTAGGTTTGAAATCCTCAGAATCATTCTAATAGAGTATGTTATAAATAGTTAATTGAAGCTAATTCGTATATATATATATATTCTTCAATTATTTTCACCACTTTTTTGATTTGATTGAATATTTTAGCTATGGCAGGTGGAAACTGTTTAAAGTCACATTATTTAATCATAAGCAATTTTATAGAGCAGTAATTATCCTAAGGTCTTTCACTGAGATGTTGCGGACCTTGCACCATGTAACTAACATAAACTTTACATCTAGACTTTCAGTGTTGTACATAAGCCTTTAAATGCAGTCGCTTCATCTCCAAATAAGACACTGGATCCTCTAAGAAATGAATCCATTGACTGAGAGAGTCTCCTGTTAGCGGATTTATCGATAATTTTTGCAGCTGAATGCTCAGACGGGCATGTCAATAAGAGGAAGGATAATTTGAAAGATATGCCGGCCAATGAACATTGATCGAATCTTAACTCTCTCATCTCATTGGTTAATTTTTTGTTGAAGCTTAAAAGTGCGTGATAATTAGAGAACTGGCACTTCCACAGAAATACTCTTTGAAGCGAACAATTGTTTATCTGAAAAAAATTATCGCTGACTCGGCGGGAGTGGAACCCGCAACTTTCTAGATACATGCTCATTAACATCTAAATCATTAGCAATAATTGGAAATAGCAATAATTAACAAAATAAATCATTAGCAAATATTGGAAATAGCAATAATTGGCAACCTTCGTGTACGTACAAGAAGGTTGCCAGATCACTACTTTCTAAAAAAATCCTTGCCAGATATTTTTTCTGAATTCTGTAATCAACATAGTGTTCGAATGCTTTTTTTTGAGCGACTGTATATAGAGAGTTGCGGGTTCGAGTCTCGCCATGTCAACGATAATTTTTTTGAGATAAATAATTGCCGAATTCTATATCTACAGGTAATCTGTGTATTTATTACGAATGAATTACTCATAACAGGTTATTCTTTCAAACCTACTCCATTATATCGTTTCCATGGTATTGAGCAAACTATTTTTCCTCAAGGAATTTAACTTTCTGATCTCTTTACAGTTGTATTCAAAGTGCATACCTGTTGAATCGTCTCTTAATCAAATTGATTTTTTTTTCACTAATCTACACGTTTCTTCATTTTCTATTTTTTATATCTGTTGGTTTTGTCCTTTATAAATAAAAAAAATATAAAAATAAATACCCCCTCAAGCAGCTGCTTGCCACAGAGGTCTGACAGTTTATATGCCACAGTAGGAGATCTGAGAGGATGGCAGGACCTCAGCAGAAAAACGACACACACATCCATGCCTAATCCGGGGCTCGAACCCAGGTCCCTTTAGAACAGTAGCCAAGGGTGCTAACCACTCGGCCACGGGCCTTTACCTTTTACTATATTGACTTTTAACTTTGGTTGTGGGTTTTGTTTCTTTTATGCTTCTATTTTTCTCGTCTGGCGCATTCGGGCCCCGTCCGTCGGATGGGACGTTAAGCTGTGGCCCCGTGTGCGGGAGAGCCATACCCTGTGCACGTTAAAGAACACGCTGGATGGCCTTGACGGGAGACTACCATATGTCTCCAAACAGCTGTTCCAGTAGGTCCCCTCCCCCAACCTTCTCTGAGCCTTCGGGGTCCATGTGACCTGGCCATTTAGCCCATGGCGTGCAAAAAAGTGCCGCTCAGAGGTAAAACAACCCAACGTTAAAGAACACATTGGATGGCCTTGACCGGAGGCTACCATCTGTCTCCCAACAGCTGTTCCAGTGGGTCCCCTCCCCCAACCTTCTCTGAGCCTTCGGGGACTTTGTGACTTGGCCATTTAGCCCATTGTGTGCAAAAAAGTGCCGCTCAGAGGTAAAACAACCCAACGTTAAAGAACACGCTGGATGGCCTTGACGGGAGACTACCATCTGTCTCCCAACAGCTGTTCCAGTGGGTCCCCTCCCCCAACCTTCTCTGAGCCTTCGGGGACTTTGTGACTTGGCCATTTAGCCCATTGTGTGCCAAAAAGTGCCGCTCAGAGGTAAAACAACCCAACGTTAAAGAACACGCTGGATAGCCTTGACGGGAGACTACCATCTGTCTCCCAACAGCTGTTCCAGTGGATCCCCTCCCCCAACCTTCTCTGAGCTTTCGGGGTCCATGTGACCTGCCCATGGTGTGCAAAAAAGTGCCGCTCAGAGGTAAAACAACTCAAACAACGCATTCTGGCCTATGCGCCATAAAACTCCAAACAACCAACCAACCAATTATTCACTAATCTAGGCAAAAGCGAAAATCATATTGCCAAGAGTAAACGAGTGCTGCTTGCTCGGACCCTGGGCCACAAAGAGACCATTTCAAATATAATAGAGTTGATGAGTTGCGCATGCGTGATAAGGGCACAGACTTATCTGTCATACAGCCATCAGCCACTTTAAAGCCAATAATTTAAAGCGTCATCATGAATCTAACCATAAAAAATTTGCATCTCCCAATAAATCAGCAGTTTGAAGGCGATTCAAATTTTAGAGGAAAAATTGTCTTGAGCCGAGTGGGATACGAACCCACGACCTTATCACGATGTTATCAGGAGGTCGTGGGTTCATATCCCACCTGGCTCAAGACAATTTTTCCTCTAAAATTTGAATCGACTTCGAAGTGCTGATTTATTGGTAGATATTGAATATGTCGAGCATATTTCATCAATTTATCACTAGCATACTTGTAATGTATGCATTCCATCTATATGGGGGGCGGGGTGGCTCAATCGGTAGCGCGCCAGGCTCGTAATCTGTAGTTCCCAGGTTCGAGTCCCAGCTGGGACAGCGTTGAGATTTATCTCCGCAAAATTCCCCGCCCTGCCCACGGTCAGTAGGGGACACCGATGGGCTTGGTAAAGGCCGCCGTCCGTCGGATGGGACGTTAAGCCGTGGTCCCGTTTGCTGGAGAGCCATACCTTGTGCACGTTAAAGAACACCCTGGATGGCCTTGACGGGAGGCTACCATCTGTCTCCCAACAGCTGTTCCAGTGGGTCCCCTCCCCCAACCTTCTCTGAGCCTGCGGGGTCCATGTGACCTGGCCATTTAGTGCATGGTGTGCAAAAAAGTGCCGCTCAGAGTTTAAACAACCCAACCCATCCCTATGGCAAATAGAAAGCCGCTTGTTGCCACGAATAGCGCCTATATGTGACATAATAGGAAATGTTCTTAGTGTTAATTAGAGGAGATCTTGATCGACGGCCGTTAGCTCAGTGGTCCAGAACACCTGATATGTTATCAGGAGGTCGTGGGTTCGTATCTCACCTGACTCAAGACAATTTTTCCTCTAAAACCTGATTCGACTTCAAAAGTGCTGATTTATTGATAGATATTGAATATGTCGAGTTTATTTCATCATTTAATTTGCATATCAATTTCCTCCTGAATCATCATCATCATCCTCAAGCAGCCATGGACTACGGAGGTCCAACCAGACCGTGCAATTTAGTTCTCCAAGCAAGTCTATCCTGAGCTACATATGCTGCATCCGGCCACTGCACACCAATTCTAACAAGGTCCTGTTTGACATTGTCCGCCCACCGCATCCTAGGTCTCCCCCTCCTTCTGAGGCCTCCCGGCACACTGTTCATAACCCTATTCGCCAATCTATAATTGTCCATACGGGCAACATGGCCAAACCAACGGAGTCTCTCTCTGCACAATATGCTGCTTAAAGGAGGTTGCAAACTCCTTTGCCTAACCTCATCATTAGTTACAAAGTTGAACCACCTAATACCCAAGATACTGCGTAAGTATCTGGAATCAAAAGCATCTAGTTTCCTGTTATCTTGTTTACAAAGTGTCCAAGTTTCACTACCATAACTAACCCTAGAAAGAACCAAACTATTATACAGTCTAATTTTAGTCTTTAGGTGTATACGCCTATTTCTCCACAATCTCCATAGATTCTTAAAAGTCCCGGCAGCAATACCTATTCGTCTGTTAATCTCATGTCGCACATCACCAGTATCTGTTACATAGCTCCCAAGATAATTAAACTGTGACACCTGCTCAAGACTGCAACCATGCAGTTCCTGAATCAGAACTGCGAAAAAATAAGATAAAATTATTGCAATCTAATTTGGTCACTCAACAAACTAGCCTATTTTCCTTCTGTAAACAAATGGTTTGGCTACTGATGCTAGTTTTGTTATAGTTTGGAATATTGCTCGAAGTAAACTATCTTATAGTCGTGGAGAAATTGTAAAAAAGAATATCAGTGATGTGATTGCAATTCTCGCTCTGGAAAACTCAAAATTTAAATAGGCAATAGAACAAATTCCTGTCTCCCGCCGCACTCTCGAAAGACTTATTTCTGAAATTAGTTCTAAAATCGTATGTTTACTGCAGAGTGATTTGACAAGCTGCGTTGCTTTCAGCTTAGCATTAGATGAATCTACCATCATTCAAGATATCCCTCAACTAGCTATATTTGTTCGCGGTGTTACAAACGATGGAAATGTAAAAGAAGATTTTTTAGACCTGATAAGCTTAAAGGAAACCACGAAAGGTATTGACATAAGAAATGCACTTAAAAAGATTTATTAAATGATCAACTACCACTGCATAAACTTGTTAGCATTGCAACAAATAGAGCACAAAATACTGCACAGTTGGGCAATTGACACATGAAAAAAAAAAAAATGAAAACTCAACTATCCTGAAAATCTCTTTATTCATTGTATCATCCATTTTGAACATTTATTAAGCAAACGCTTTAAGTTCAACAATATCATAAATTGCTTTTAGAAATTGTGTATTCCATTCGCCTTCCCTTTATAGAAACATATAAGGATTTTTCCTTTCCTATTATCATATTTTATTCTATAAGAATGCCCTTTTTTATAGCAATCCTGCACCAACATAAAATTTGTACTTTCTACACGAGAGATATATGGATCTCGCACTAGATATATAGATTCTTCGCGCCCACTAGTGTAGCTGCAGAAACTGCTTCACGAATTTCCCTTACTTTTTTTCTTGATCTACCTTACGGTTGATTCGTTGATGCCGTAATGGCGGGTAACCGCAGCAGCTGACTTCGCTGTACGAAGCATATCTAACAATTCGACATTTCCTTGTAAGGTCGTGGTTCAACTTTGTAACTAATAATGAGGTTAGGCAAAGGTGTCGGAAACCTCCTTTAAGCAGCATATTGTGCAGAGAGACACTCCATTGGTTTGGCCATGTTGCCCTTATGGATAATTATAGATTGGCGAATAGGATTATGAACAGTGTTCCTGAAGACCTCAGAAAGAGAGGGAGACCTAGGATGCGGTGGGCAGACAATGTCAAACAGGACCTTGTTAGAATTGGTGTGCAGTGGCCGGAAGCAGCAGATGTAGTTCAGGACAGATATGCTTGGAGAACTAAATTGCGTGGTCTCGTTGGACCTCCGTAGTCCATGGCTCCTTGAGGATGATTTATTTTTTTTTATTTTTCACTTTCTTTTGCCTCTTCGGAGCACTTTCAGAAACACTAGGTTTGGACCCATGATTGCAGTTGATATTTTATTGCACATTAAAGATGAAAAAAGTTTTGTGAAACGCGAGATACACACTGAGAGACAAAACACGTGATTGAGACTGGCTAGTACCGAGACAAAGAGCGTGGCATCCTCAGAGTGCGTAGTCCGCAGTTTTTTACGCACTGAAACGTTTTGCAAAATTTAGCTTTTTATAATAACTTTGTGTATTTATTTATGGTAGTAGACGATAAAACAGATTAATAATACATATGTATTATTCATTTATGACTTACTAAATTTTTTTAGTTTTCTTTATATTTTCTAGTCTACGTGCGACGTCTGTGATTTCCCGCAGTAGGGCGCAAACTCCAAAATAATTCCCATTTAATTATTGATGGCAAATTCGTGAATAATCAAATCTACGAAAGTTAAACCCGTGAAAGTCGAGGTTCGATTGTAATTTCTTTTTAGGCATTCCTTGGAGTTCTAAGAGTAATATTTACTGTAGGGCACCATAAGTATAGTTTGTGCAGGAGAAAAGATTTTAGTAGAAAGATACCTTTCAGAAAGGGAAACCAAATTCTCTTTAGAAATGTATCCGATGGTCCTTTTCATCACAGTTAGTGCACTATGTGGAATTTGAAAGTAGCACAAAGATTTCACCAACTGGACATTTGAATGAAAATATCAGTTCCCACCTGAGAAGAAACTTTTTCTAGATTTATTGTACCGTTCTCGACATTTTTAGTAACCAATTATCGTATTAATTGATATAATAATTTATTTTATTTTACTGCTAGTAACTATAGAATTCTATAAAATAATTTCAATTATTATAATTATTTGTAAAAATATTCCTTTAACGAATGTAGAAATTTCCTTTTTCAGAGTAATAATTATAAATTTATGAATTTTATGCGTATCTTTAGATAAAAAGTGTACAGTTTATTTTACAAGTTTCTAACATCTAACAATTTAGTGAATTAATAATCATGACCGGACAGATGAGCGGGCGAACAGGTGTGACATCATCGGTGGCAGAAATTGTCGTTTTCCCGTGGTTCGGAGTGTACTTGAGCGATAGGTCCCAAATTTGGTGTAGTGGTCCTACTTAGTTCCAACCCTATTGTGTTAACGGATCTGGTTCCTAGCTGCTGTGGTTCGGGAGTGATCCCTCGGAAAATGTCCGAAATTTCTGGGGACGATGCCGTCGCTTATCACATGAATGGAGTCATACGTTGTGAATCGTACGATAAAGGTGGAAAGTAAAATGAAATTATCGATTGGAAGAGTTATCAATGGACGTGGGTTTAAATAGTTTCTAATACTTGAAAAACTGAGTTGAAAAAAAATGTTTTCCTGACTGGGATTCGAACCTAGGTCTACCAAAAGAATGCCGGGCGTCTTCTTTTCTTACGATAATTTATTACTGAATAGTTTCTAATAATTTTCATTCCAAATAGCTTTAGGATTTTTATTTGCTCATTAAATGATTATAATAATTCTAAAGTTTGCGATAGCTAATAATACGATGAATTAAAACTACTGCTTAGCGAAATGCATTTCTGTTTATGTGTTATGAAGAGTCTGAGAGATTTTTCCTCAGTTCGGACTTGGACTCAATAATTGTCAAAGAACTTCGGGTCCGGGCTCAGAAACTTCGGTCTGAAGCTCGAAAAATTGAGCTCAAACTCACCTCTAATAGAAAGAGATTATGACAAGGTTAAAAAAAAAGAAATGGTGCGCATTTTAATAATCTTAAAAAAGTTATCTTTTAATAGCTGTTTATCACAGGGTCTGATAGGAGCCTATGGGTATAGTAAGGGTTGGGTTGTTTTACCTTTGAGAAGCACTTTTTTGCACAACATTGGCTAAATGGCCAGGTCACAAGGACCCCGAAGGATCAGAGAAGGTTGGCGAAGGGGACCCACTGGAACAGCTGTTGGGAGACAGATGGTATTCTCCCGTCAAGGCCATCCAGCGTGTTCTTTAACGTGCACAGAGTATGACTCTTCCTCACACGGAACCACGGCTTAATCGGTGTCCCCTACTGACCGTGGACAGGGAATTTTGCGGAGATAAATCTCAACGCTGACCCACCCAGCTGGCATTCGAACCTGGGAACTACAGATTACGAGCTTTGCGCACTACCGATTGAGCCACCCCGAGTATAGTCAGGGTAAGGCTACCTTGATACACTAGGTATGGAAAGCTGTTGAGCAAAAGAAGGGAGGAAAGAAGGGATTTTAAATATGTATAAAAATTTAAGCGATTTAATTTGTCTAAGAATTAGTTTCAACTTATTAATCTCTAGACTATATAAAATATAATAATTTATTTATTATGACAATATTCAAATATTTACAAATATTTTAAAATTGGCTACATTTTACTTAAAAATCACTAGTCACGTGTATAATTAAAATAATTAAATTTAAATTAAAACAACTCTGCAAAAATTAATATATCTGTTACTGCATTGTTTAGGTCTTGTATGATATAGGAGGCTTTGGACATGCCACCTAAATATACCGGGCCCGGACAGCCTTTGAATAAAAATAAGTAAAAAAGGAGAAAATTTTTTGTTATTAAATTTGCTTAAAGTTTAACTAAAAGCTATTTACTGTTAACTAAATTCATTCACTAGGAATTTATTAAAATGTTATTGAATATGATAAAATTTGGTGCTAAATTTTAAAATATAATTAGTTACCAGTTTGACTTTAAATTAAATAAAAATAATAATAAATTAAAAAGTATATATATATATATTCGAAACGAAATTTTCTGTAAATGAACTGTCCATGAACGATTACGACATAGAAGGATCTGTAAGAATGAGGAGACTTCAACAGAAAAACATCAAGAAGCATCGAAGCCTTACCAGGGTTCGAATCCAGGTTCATTTCATGTGTAGCCAAGGACGCTAACCATTACGCAAACCGAAAGGAAAAACCTTTATAAATATTGAACGTTGTGAGGATATCACAATAACATCGTAAAAATATATTTTACTGCCACCAGATGGCACCACTTCAAATACAAGAAATTTCTTTATTAGGAAAATATTGTACCATCATCATCAACGAATAAATTATTTCCATAAATATATATACTGGCATATAAAACATCGATGAATTCACAAGTAAAAATGTAGAACATAATTAAAGACTAAATACTTAATCTTTGAAATTGCAAAATAATTTGGCATTTAGGAATGTTTAAATCACAACATTATTGTTGTTTGAGCTCAAATAAACATCTTTCTCAGAAGTAAGCAGAATAAAATTCATTATTATCATAATTGCAAATATTAATTTTCTCATTATGAGAAATATTAAAAGAGGAACATTTTATTCAATATTGGTATATTAAGTAAAAAAAATAGAATGAATGATAACACATCTGTGGTTAGAGACCAAAGAAATTTAAAAGATTTTTCTCAATATAAAAAAAAATTAATTCACACTAGACAAAATTTCCTTATTTTGCAATAAGTAATAATAAGGTTTTTAACTCTTTTCACTCCTAGATGCTTGCTTAATACTAAAATTCTTTTTTCTGTGGGGCGGGGGTGGTAAGCCGTGGCCCGGTGTGCGGGAGAGCCATACTTTGTGCACGTTAAAGACTGGATGGCCTTGACGGGAGGCTACCATCTGTCTCCCAACAGCTGTTCAAGTGGATCCCCTCCCCCAACCTTCTCTGAGCCTTCGGGGACCTTTGTTCCAATGGATCTCCTCCCCAACCTTCTCTGAGCCTTTGGAGACCTTTGTTCCAGTGGATCTCCTCCCCAACCTTCTCTGAGCATTCGGGGACCTTTGTTCCAATGGATCTCCTCCCCAACCTTCTCTGAGCCTTTGGAGACCTTTGTTCCAGTGGATCTCCTCCCCCAACCTTCTCTGAGCCTTCGGGGACCTTTGTTCCAATGGATCTCCTCCCCAACCTTCTCTGAGCCTTTGGAGACCTTTGTTCCAGTGGATCTCCTCCCCAACCTTCTCTGAGCATTCGGGGACCTTTGTTCCAGTGGATCTCCTCCCCCAACCTTCTCTGAGCCTTCGGGGACCTTTGTTCCAGTGGATCTCCTCCCCAACCTTCTCTGAGCCTTCGGGGACCTTTGTTCCAGTGCATCTCCACCCCCAACCTTCTCTGAGCCTTCGGGGACCTTTGTTCCAGTGGATCCCCTCCCCCAACCTTCTCTGAGCCTTCGGGGACCTTTGTTCCAGTGGATCTCCTCCCCAACCTTCTCTGAGCCTTCGGGGACCTTTGTTCCAGTGGATCTCCTCCCCAACCTTCTCTGAGCCTTCGGGGACCTTTGTTCCAGTGGATCTCCTCCCCCAACCTTCTCTGAGCCTTTGGAGACCTTTGTTCCAGTGGATCTCCTCCCCAACCTTCTCTGAGCCTTCGGGGACCTTTGTTCCAATGGATCTCCTCCCCCAACCTTCTCTGAGCCTTCGGGGACCTTTGTTCTAGTGGATCTCCTCCCCCAACCTTCTCTGAGCCTTCGGGGTCCTTGTGACCTGGCCATTTAGTCCATGGTGTGCAAAAAAAGTGCCGCTCAGAGGTAAAACAACCCAACAAATCTTTTTTCCGAATAGCTATACACAATTCACGTTACAAAGCATATTAAACATATTAAATATTAAAAAAAATATATTAACATATTAAATGAGGATTCTATTAGGACACAATATGCTAAATAAAGTACAGAATACAACATTAAAAATCTAATTTAATTTCTGAACTCTAAAATTAGTATTTTAATGTAAAATTTACAATTTTTGAATTGAAATTGTTGAATTTTAAGAATTAATTAAATGAAATTATGATGCACATTTAGGTAAATATTTAACAATAAAAAAATCCCATTTGGTTTTGCTTTAGCAATTCAGCTGGCTGTTCGGATAACCGGTCTTTCGGATAATAAGAGTTCAGACAATCGGCGTTCTGCAGTGTACTCTTGATATTCACAAACAAGAGTTTCAGACATATTACTGAATGTACAGTCGCTCAAAAAAGTATCCGAACACCACGGTTGATTACAGACTTCAGAAAAAATATCTGGCAACGATTTTTCTTAGAAATTAGTGATTCGTGTCACATGACACGAAGGTTGCCAGATCACTAATTTCTAAAAAAATCGTTGCCAGATATTTTTTCTGAAGTCTGTAATCAACCATGGTGTTCGGATACTTTTTTGAGCGACTGTACGCATAATAAATAACAAAAGAATAGCATATTACTTACACTTTTCTTTTGTCCTTTTTTAAAATAATAACAATAATCTTTTTTTGCATCACATTTGAAGCAATGAAATAATACATACAATTTTTAATATGATCATACGAAGCCAGGAGCTTATCTGCAAGAAATTTTACATTATATTATAATTTTTGCCAAAAAATATTAAATGTCAAAAAGTGTTGTGCAATATGAATGTATTGACACACATGCAATTCTACGGCGGGAATTTTTTATGAGGATTATTAGGAACATAAAATTCTATTATCCGAACTTTGAATAACCAAATTGCCAGCAGAACTATAAAAACTATGCAATGGTCGGAATACTAGAATGTTCAGTATATATGGATCAGTTGTATTGTATAAAAAAAATAAAAAAATAAACACCCCCTCAAGCAGCTGCTTGCCACAGAGGTCTGACAGTAGCCCTGTCAGTTTATATGCCACAGTAGGAGATCTGAGAGGATGGCAGGACCTCAGCAGAAAAACGACACACACATCCATGCCTAATCCGGGGCTCGAACCCAGGTCCCTTAGATCAGTAGCCAAGCATGCTAACCACTCGGCACATTGAAATAATTTACAATTACAAATAGTACATTATTTCACACAATTATCAAATAAAAATAAATAGAGAAATATAAAAACAAACATTTCATATGTAAAATATAAAGAGCGAAGTATTATTTTGACATGTTTTCAAATAACCAATTTTTTGTTTATTTTTGAAAATGGCATATTTTTTAAGCTGTAATAGATATCGTTGCATCGTACTTGGTAGGCTCGGTATTTTTACTATAGTTGTTAATGATTTTAGGCAACAAGTAGTGTCCTTTAGTGCTCAAACCTTGCTGCTGGATGCAGAGAGCTTTTTTCAGTTCTTAAAGTTTTTCCTAAGGGATGCTAGTGACTTCGCGTCATTTAGGGCTATCGGGGCTCAGCGAAGGTTAAGACCATGACAGCAATTTTGGAAGTGTCATGATGGAGGGATAATATTATTTCAAATTGCTTTAGTATCTATGTCTTGATGAATAAAACAATGCATATCTGAGTGATTATGTGCTATTGATGCAAAAATAACATATTCGACATTATACTCATTTATTAGGTGTATCCTAATGCTACCTGTAATAATATAAATTTCTTAAATACTTCTGTTTATGATATAAATTGCTGGCATAGTATTAATTATTGAGGTAGACTATAGCTCTAATGATCCGACGTTGTTTTGTTCATTGTACACTTTCTTTAATTATCCAGTTCACTATTCGGATAATCGAGGTTCGTATAATTGGTTTTCTACATTGGTTGTCCTGAGGCAAGAATCTGAGTGGTAAAACTGCACATGCATAATTGAACATTCTAGTATTCCGACCATTGCATAGTTTTTATAGTTCTGCTGGCTATTTGGCTAATCAAAGTTCGGATAATAGAATTTTATGTTCCCATTTACAGGTGTCATCACGCCTTCATTTAAATCTCCTCGTGCCACCATTTACAGCTCTCCTCGTGCCCCCATTTACAGCTCTCCTGGCGCCTCCATTTACAGGTGTCCTCGTGCCTTCATTTACAGGTCTTCTCAGGTCCCCATTTACAAGTGTCCTCGCATTTTCACTTACAGGTATCCTCGCCCCTCGCCCCTTTATAGGTCCCATCGCCCCCATTTACTGGTGTCCCACTGCCCCAATTTGCAGGTCTGCTCCCACCCTAATTTACAGAGGTTTTACGTGCCCCCATTTACAGAGTCTCCACGTGGTACCATTTGCAGATCTCCTCGCTTGGCTTATTTATGAAAATGAAATGAAACACTCCCATTTCCAAATGTTCGTTTCACATCTCCTTGACACCACTTCCGTATCCCTGGTATTTTAGACAGCCTAGCTTAAGAATTTCTAGAACATTCATGATTTCAAAATTGTTCACCAAATATCATGTTAGATTGCATTTTAATTCGTTGTACGTTGGTGGTTATCAAAACTAGAAACATTATTACGAGTAATAAACAGTAAATTTAACTAATAAACAGTTAATTAAACGTAATATTTATATTGTATTTAAAACTACCGTTATGATTATTCAGTCACTAAGTCTAAAATATTTAAAATGCTGCTCTTGAGGAAAAACTAACACAATAAATTGTTTAATTTTAATTCTTTCCCAGATACAGAATAAGGAAAATGTCTCAAAAGCGTTTTTCTTAATCATCAATGAAAATAAAAGTTAGGCCTTTTCTGGGGCCTCCTATTTTGCTTTCATGTTGTTGTAGTAATGTACATCTTAATTTTTCTAATTTGGTTTGACATTTTCTTTGTAAGCTGTAGTCGATGGTATATCGATATTAGATATTCTTTTTTTGTACTTTTTGTGTTCGTCACATTCCTTTAACCATTTTCACTTCAGAAATTAAATAACAATGCAGAGAAACAGATATCTAGGGGCACACACTCTTACATTAGTTCTAGGAAGCTCTTCCATATTTATGACCTGTACATTTCTTGGCTTAGTTATTAAAGCAGCTGTAGCATTTCAAGGACTACTAAATTAGGATATTTAGCAAATCAAATGGAAGAACGTTTGTTTGTTTGCGGCACACTAGTAAGCAACTGTATCTTAATACAATTGCGCACTAGTATTGTATACAATTGCATTAGAGTTACATTTCATACAGAGTTTAAGAATCTGAACGATAATTCTTGCAATGCTTTCTTACCAGATGCATTTCCATCTATGTTCTGGATAATTCTAAATGTAGCACTCAAATCTTATGAGTTTTATGTGAGATGAATTGGGAACAAAAGTAACATTATAAGTGGCAACTGGAAATTAAATCGTTTTCCAAACTGAGACAGATTTCAAGTAAATCCAAACGAGAAAACGATGAATAAAAAGATGTCATTATATCAGATCGAAATGAAAATGCAAACGAAAATCGTTTTCTAAATGATTATTTTTATACGTTCTGGAGTGGCAACAGCACTGTGGACACGTGTGTCCTGCAACAGCTGATCCTATTATTAGAAGCAACAAAAGCCATGATGGGAAATGCTATTCCTTCCTGTTCCCAACATTAATTGTCTTCTCATCAGCACTACCTCCGAAGACCGCCTTTCTTCAGCGATGAGTGCATCGTCTCACGGCCGAAGAATGCTGCGTTACCATGGCAACAGATGCTTCGAAGCAATAGTAAGCAATAAGGGAATAAAGAGGAGGAATGTGGAGCATTACAAAGATTGAGAGAAGAGGTAAGTAAAAGGAGCATCGGGAGACTTGAATGCTTCACTCTGGAAATCAATTAATGCAATTGCCTGCTTAAGTCGTAGTAATCATTTCCGGGGGTTTGAAGAATGGAAGACATATATTGAAAGAGAAACTGATACCTATATATAGAACGTCCAACAAGAGAGGGTATCTGAAAAGGTCGTGACCTTTAGATGGAGTCAGCATCAGCGTGTTCTAATGTATTAGTTCTCATTCTGCGGTGGACGTGCGGCAATATCTTAGAGATATTGAATAGTTAGATGACATCAGTAATGGAACTGGAATTATTTGAAAAGAAGGAATATGTGGGTTTAAAGGAAGCTATCACTGAAGGGGATTCTATTTGAATTAGGACAGTAGCGCGCAATTTATTTTTATTTTCCTTGTTTGTAAAAAAAACAACAACAGAATTTGATAGATATATAATATAATGAAAAGAAACTATACACTATGCAGCCAAAGTAGTGAGACAATATGTTGCCAAAGTATCAGGACCATACGCTATATTGGTTAATATTGGAGCTATACACTATACTGCTAAAGTATTGGAGCCGTACACTATACTGCTAAAGTATTGGAGCTGTACAATATACGGGGCAAGCAATACTTTGGCAATATAGTGCATGGTGCCAAAGTATTGGAATTGCTACTACATTGTCAAAATATTGGAATCGTATACTATATTTGCCAAAATATTAGAACCATATACTATATTGCCGAAATATTGGGACTATACACTATACTGTCAAAATATCGGGATGATATATTGCCAAGGTATTAGGAGTATATACTGTATCGTTAAAGTATCAATTCCATACACTATATTGCCAAAGTATTGGGACATTACACTATATTACCAAAGTATTGGGACAGTACACTATATTACCAAGTATTGGGACAGTATACTATATTATCAAAGTATTGGAACCCATACACTATATTAACCAAAGCATTGGAATCGTATGCTACATTGCTACACTATTGAGGCCATACACTATATTGTCAAATTTTTAGGACCATACACTATATTATAATAAATATATAAATAATAGATAATTATT
Source organism: Ryuthela nishihirai (assembly GCA_038380435.1). NCBI lineage: Eukaryota > Metazoa > Arthropoda > Arachnida > Araneae > Heptathelidae > Ryuthela > Ryuthela nishihirai. Next base: position 113,142,267 of record JAWZYU010000002.1, on the reverse strand, counting down.
AGGACCGTACAACATATTACCAATGTATTGGTTCCATACGTAGTTCCCGAATATTGGAAGTTCTTCATGAATATTCTCTATAATTATGTTTACTATATATATGGAACCAAATATATTACAACTTCTATATCATTTATTTTGTATATATATAATTTATTTCATGGTATATGAATGGAATGATACATCCAAAGACTCCTAACTTCGCAAATAATATATTTAAAAGGAAATATAAACAACGAAAGAATTAATATATAAATATATAGAAGATGACTAAATGAAGTTCTGGGTTAAGGTTTGCCCATAGCTGCTTCAGCGCAATTATGCCAAAGGCGATAATTCTAATTAGCAAAATAACCAGAAAAGTCTGGTACAAGAATGCAAGAAACAAACGGATACATTTCAGACAATTAGTATTTTAAAATTAATTACTAAAATAGAGAAAGTAAAAAACTACTATTCGAACTTTGAGATATATAGGAATTAAAATACTTATATATATATAATGCAGGCAGTATTGGGACAATATATTGCCAAAGTATTATAACCATACACTATACTGATAAAGTATTGGAATTGTAAAATATACTGCTAAAGTATTGGAACCGTACACTATACTATTAAAATATTGTAACGTACACTATACGGTGTAATACTTTGGTGATACAGTATATGGCGCCTAAGTATTGGAATTGTATACTATATTGTCAAAATATTGGAATCGTACACTACAGGGTGAATCTGAAAAAGTGGGCAAAACTTTACGGGGTGGTAGAACGCAGCTATACGAGCAATATTCGTCATAGAATGTATGGTCGGAACGCAAACGGCGTGCCGCTAGGTGGCGTTGGAAATGGTATAAAAGGGTCGGTCCTCGCACCCAACGGCATTTCTACCGTGGATTGCCGAGAGGATGGCTGGTTATACTAACTATACTAGCTCTTTTGAGCAATTTCTTTGAGCATGTACCTCAATTACATTCCTGTTAATAAAATGTTTTCTGAAGTATCTCCTCTCCTTCTTGTGTTCATTCTTTAAATGTGACAGTGGAAAACTACCTTTTAACTTCTCACCGCTTGCGTTCCGACCATACATTCTATGACGAATATTGCTCGTATAGCTGCGTTCTACCACCCCGTAAAGTTTTGCCCACTTTCTCAGGTTCACCCTGTATATTGCCAAAATATTGGGACAGTAAACTATACGTCAAAGTATCGGGATGATATATTAAATACGACACTGTCCTTTTGTTACGATCCTGACACTCTACAGAGACGGGAGTCATCCAGCACCCCACCAGACTCTCTAATTGTCCTTTAGAGACATGTCTGTCTTGAGCTTCACCTGCTGCATTCGGCCACTGTATGCCAATTCTAGGAAGGTCCATTTGATATTGTCTGCCCACAGCATCCTAGGTATAACCTTTTCCTGAGGGGCGGGGTGGCTCAGTCGGTAGCGCGCCAGGCTCGTAATCTGTAGTTCCCAGGTTCGAGTCCCAGCTGGGTCAGCGTTGAGATTTATCTCCGCAAAATTCCCCACCCTGCCCACGGTCAGTAGGGGACACCGATGGACTTGGAAAGGCCGCCGTCCGTCGGATGGGACGTTAAGCCGTGGCCCCGTGTGCGGGAGAGACATACCCTGTGCACGTTAAAGAACATTCTGAATGGCCTTGACGGGAGGCTACCATCTGTCTCCCAACAGCTGTTCCAGTGGGTCCCCTCTCCCAACCTTCTCTGAGCCTTCGGGGTCCATGTGACCTGGCCATTTAGCCTATGGTGTGCAAAAAAGTGCCTCTCAGATGTAAAACAACCCAACCCAACCCTTTTCCTGAAGCCTTCAATCACACTGTTCAAATCCTGTTTGCCAATCTGCAGCTATGCTTATAGGCAAAATAGTCAAACCAACGCAGTCTCTCTCTCAACAATATGCTGCTCAAATCAAGCTGCAACATGTCATTAGACTCAAATATATTAAACACTACTTTTCCCATTTGGAATTTGTTGCGTACGCCACTCTTTATTCCCATTTGTTATTTAATAATTGGATTTTTGGAAATGAACGTCTGTGATTGATTACTGCACACAAATATCTCCCCACGAAGCACAATGACGAAATAGTTGTAAAAAAAATTCAAAATTTCGCTTTTCGGGTTGAACATGCACATTGGGAAAGGGGCTAAAACCGAGGTTGAGTTCGGTTGTTTTACTTCTGAGCGGCCCTTTTTTTGCGCACAATAGACTAAATGTCACAATGATGCCGAGAGCTCAGATAAAGTTGAGGGAGGGGACCCGCTGGAACAGCTGTTGGGAGACAGATGATAGCCTCCGGTCAAGGCCATCAGTATGTTCTTTAACTTTCACAGGTTATGGCTCTCTCGCACACAGTGACACGGCTTATTGTCTCATCCGATGAACGGCATCCTTTCCAAGCCCATCGGTTCCCCATTCTGACTAAGGGAAGAGTTGGAATTTTTGCGGATATAAATATTGAAGCTGGCCCAGGCGGGGCTTGAACCTGGAAACTGCAGATTACGAATCGGGCGTGATACTGAATGAGCCACCCCAGACCCTTAAAACCGATGGAAGAGGGGGGGGGATAAAACATTATCCTCTAAACATCAAGGAGGCTATTTCCTTCATCCCCCTTTTGAGGGGGCGGGGGTGGCTCAGTCGGTAGAGCGCCAGGCTCGTAATCTGTAGTTCCCAGTTCGAGTCCCAGCTGGGTCAGCGTTGAGCAAAATTCCCCGCCCTGCCCACGGTCAGTAGGGGACACCGATGGGCTTGGAAAAGCCGCCGTCCGTCGGATGGGACGTTAAGCCGTGGCCCCGTGTGTGGGAGAGCCATACCCTGTGCACGTTAAAGAACACACTGGATGGCATTGACGGGAGGCTACCATCTGTCTCCTAACAGCTGTTCCAGTGGGTCCTCTCCCCCAACCTTCTCTGAGCCTTCGGGGTCCATGTGACCTGGCCATTTAGCCCATGGTGTGCAAAAAAGTGCAGCTCAGAGGTAAAACAACCCAACGTTAAAGAACACACTGGATGGCATTGACGGGAGGCTACCATCTGTCTCCCAAAAGCTGTTCCAGTTGGTCCCCTCCCCCAACCTTCTCTGAGCCTTCGGGGTCCATGTGACCTGGCCATTTAGCCCATGGTGTGCAAAAAAGTGCAGCTCAGAGGTAAAATAACCCAACCCAACACAACCCCCTTTTGAGAGTGCTAATGAGAATAATAGAGAAAATATATCTAAAAATATTAATAATTCTTCTTCATTGAACATTAAACTCAGATAATAATGTTGTCAACTCATTAATATCAAGAAATCATTATTTGTTTTCTTGACTTTTTTTTCTGTTTGGAATTCTTAAAAAATCGAAAACGAAATTTTTTTTGTGTGCCATGTTTTACATCTAGAAAAGTGAAAGTAGAATAAAAATTCTGTCGAGACCTTTTACATTAAAAGATGTGAAAACTAATGTCTTTTTTTCATTGATCAATTTTTCTTGGCCACCGCCCTTTCATTTTGCCAAGGTGAGGTGAATAATGACTCTTTAATAACCTTTTAATACGTTACGGTCACGGTCCTTGCATGGCTGGAGGCACAATTTCAATCGATGCCAGCCAGAAGAGATTACTAAATAATTATAGCAATCCCAAGTGATTTGCATTGATTACATTTAGAGCAAGTTATTAAGAGCTTGTAGTGTGGCGACTGAGTGAGGTTATCTGGGTGTCAGAGGGGGGAAATCCACAGTTACGAACTGAGAGAATTAGGTCATTGGGAGATCGGCTATCAAAAATATCAAGGACAGTCAGGTGATGCTCTTACTCACTGGGAGCGCCAAGAGGGAGAGGTGCAATAAGAAACTGGGTTGCTAAGGGAGATCCTGCGAATTGTTGCTTAGTGGTCAGTTTTGAAAGTTTTGCAATGAAAATCGAAATAGAGATTGTACATATATTTACACTGGGTTGAGTTGTTTTACCTCTAAGCGGCACTTTGTTTTGCAGAGAGGTCACAAGAACCCCAAGAGCTCAGAGAAGGTTGGGGGGGAAGGGTTGGGTTATTTTACCTCTGAGCGGCACTTTTTTGCACACAATAGGCTAAATGGCCAGGTCACATGGACCCCGAAGGCTCAGAGAAGGTTGGGGTAGGGGACCCACTGGAACAGCTGTTGGGAGACAGATGGTAGCCTGCCGTCAAGGCCATCCAGCGTGTTCTTTAACGTGTACAGGGTATGTCTCTCCCGCACACGGGGCCACGGCTTAACGTACCATCCCACGGACGGTGGCCTTTCCAAGCCCATCGGTGTTCCCTACTGACCGTGGGCAGGGCGGGGAATTTTGCGGAGATAAATCTCAACGCTAACCCAGCTGGGACTCGAACCTGGGAACTGCAGATTATGAGCCTGGCGCGCTACCGACTGAGCCACCCCGGCCCCCGGGGGGAAAGGGACCCACTAGACATCTGTTAGGAGACATGGTAGTATCCCGTCAAGGCTATCCAGCGTGTTCTTTAACCTATACAGCGTATGACTCTTTGCACAAAGGACTACGTCTTAACATTCTATACGACGAACGTAGCCCATCAATGTCCCTTACTGATTGAAGGTATGGTTGGGGTTTTACGGAGATAAATCCCAATGCTCTTCCAGAGCGGGACTCAAACCTGGGAACTGCAAATTACGAGCATGGCACGCTACCAACTGAGCCATCACTGCCCCTATTTACACAGAGATACTGATACTAGTTATTAGCATATGATTAACATACAAATACAAACTTGAATTACATGATAATATTTTATAGTAGGAAAGAAGCTTTTAAACTAACATTGGAATTTTACTTATTATCACCGCACACCAGGCTCGTAAACTGCTGCATTCCCAGGTTCGATTCCTGTTTGGAGTAGCGTTCAAATTTATTGCCGCAAAACGTCCCGCCTTGCCCTTGATCAATAGGGACATCGATGGGCTTGGAAAGGTCGCCATCCGTCAGATTGGACGTTAAGCCATTGGGCCGTGTACGGTACAGCCATACCCTGTACACATTAAAGAACACGCTGGATGGCCTTAATTTGAGGCTACCATTTGTCTCCTAACAGCTGTCCATTGGGTCCCCTTCCCCCAACTTTCTCTGAGCCCTCGGGGTCTTTGTGACCTGGCCATAGTCCAGTGTGTGCAAAAAAATGCCTCTCAGAGGCAAAACAACCCAAAAACCCACTGCGAGCCAAGCTGCACTATAGCAGTCAGTCCTCTAGACTACTGGAAACTTTGAGCTTTTCGTCCCTCTCTCCCAGATCGTCAAGAATGGAGCAATTGCCTAAAAGCAAGACCTCTCCTTAGTTCAAAGTTCGTTTAAATTCTTTCGAAAAGATCACAATTATGTAGAAATTTCAAAGTTTCTTGAAAGCAAAATCTTCTTAAAGGAGGTTCTTTTTGGCATAATAGACTTTTAAGACTCAATTCAGTAATATTCTTTCTCTTGACTGTTTATCAATTCTCTCCTTTGATTTTCATATTCTTCACAATTAAGAAGCACACGTGATACTGTTTCTTTCACATTGCAATGAGCACAGTTCATAGAATTTACTTATTTCGTTTTGAGTAACGAATCGTTTAATAAAGTTGAGCCCGTTCTCAGCCTGGTGATACAGATAATATTCTTTCTGGTCAAACCAGAGTTTCGAAAGGGAGAAATCTCATTCTCAATCATGCTTCGATGATTGAATCTCCCAGATGTTAATACCTCAAAATGATGTTGAAATGTTTCGTTTAATTTTTTCTTGATTGACTTCTTGAGGTGTGTATTTCCCATGTAGGAGTAGAGGGATTTTTCATGCAAGAGTGCTGCTTTTTGCCAAAGCGAATTCATTACCCTGGATCCCCATATGTGCAGGGGTCCATTGTAGTATAAATTCTGCATCATTTTTCATGATGATTGCTAAGGATTTTAATATACTCTGATAAATTCTATTATTGCTGGATCGGCAGGGGTCACCTTCAAGAAAATGTAATGAGGAACTGATGTCTGTTAATAAAACTATTTTTTGGTGTGACTGTTTAATGCACCATTTAAGTGCTAAGTCAATGGCGTACAATTCCGAGGTGAGAACTTCCGTTACATTTTGAAATCGCACTGTCTCAAAATACGAAATTTCGGGAACACAAAAGGCAGCAGCCGCTCTTTCCAACTAGCTCTCAAAAGATCCATTCATGAAGAGCTTCGCATGTTCTTTATAGTGCTTGTAAATGAATTCTGAGGCAGTTATGCTTTGAGCCGCAATATCCATTTCGTTTTTAGTGTAGAAACCAGAAATGGAAAATGAGCAATTTGGACTTGAAAAGGTCCAAGGAGGTTCTTTAGATATTGAATCAAGCCTGTGTTCTTGCAAAACTACTAATTTAAAGAGAGGGTGACTCCGAATTGAAGTTATAACATGACTTTTCTTTTTCCTAGATCCAAGCAAGACTTTGTCTGTAACAGGATCATATTCCAATTTAAGTATCATTCAAGTAAAGTATGAATATAATATGTGTGGTCTTCTTACAGAGAGAGGTGGATTGTTTTACCTCTGAGCGGCACTTTTTTGCACAGAATGGGGGCTAAATGGCCAGGCCACAAGGACCCCGAAGGCTCAGAGAAGGTTGGGAGAGGGGACCCACTGGAACAGCTGTTGGGAGACAGATGGTAGCCTCCCGTCAAGGCCATACAGCGTGTTCTTTAACGTGCACAAGTTATGGCTCTCCCGCACACGGAGCCACGGCTTAACGTCCCATCCGACGGACGGTGGCCTTTCCAAGCATATCGGTGGGCAGGGTGGGGGAAATTTTGCGGAGATAAATCTCAACGCTGACCCAGCTGGAACTCGAACCTGGGAACTACAGATTACGAGCCTGGCGCGCTACCGAATGAGCCACCCCCGCCCCAAGAGAGAGGTGGAATATTTGCCTCAGCATTAAGAGGACACATCTGCAATTGTCCCAGGCAGATTCTCAGAACTCTGTTCTGGATTTTCTCAAGCTTTTTGACAAAGGCTGGACTTGCACTTTCCAATAAGAATCCACCATATTCTAAACGGGATCTCAGCATAGTGTTGTAGAGATGCAACATCTGATCTGATGAGTCTCCTCCTTTACTTGAGCCAATGCACTTGAGGATATTGATGAATGTTATAGAAGAGGAAGCAAGCTGTTGAACATAAGGGTTCCACCTGAACTCTGCTGAACTATAGCACCAAGGAGGCAAAATAAATTCCAAATAATGCAAAATTTAGAAACTGTAAATTGTAATATTTTACAGTTTATGGAAGCTGGAATAAGAATATTACTTACGTCATAAAAGTTTATCTCAGAAATAAATTAAAACTTCAATGATAAGTATTGTTTCATTTAATAAAGAATTATTTTATTCATTTAATAAAATAAAGATACATTTTAAACGTTTGCAAAAGTGATTATTTCTGTATTAGACAATTATGAATGATGTCTATAAAGCAAGATAATTGATTGCTAAATATTCCAACTTCCAGAACTCTTTAAATACAGACGAATATTGTGGAAAATGAATATTTAAATAAATTTAATTACGACTTTAAATTATTTTCAATCACATGTTTGCATTAAATGCATATTTTAAAAGTTATAGAGCTTCGAAATTAGATTGCAGTTGACAAAATATTGTAATTTCTGATATTGCAATAACCAATGTATGATTAAATTGAGTGAATAAATTAAATTAATAAATTTTATTAATAAAAAACTACCGGTAGTTATGCGAAATGTGTAATAGTTTTCCAAACAATAATATCGTCGGTGACTTCATTATTCCTAAAACTGATGCTGGATAAATCATATTTTTCCCATTCAATGTTTCTGAAATTCTGCAAGCCATTTGTGACACTATTATACAATTGAAAAGATACATACACCAACAAACAGGTTACACCCTTTTGCACCATTGGGACGAATTTAATATCCTAAATTGAATTTTGCGTATGTTAATAAAAAGCTTTTAATGTTTTAGTGTTGCCATTAATGCTAAAGGTCATTATGATAAAGGTCATTAGAGGTATTCAGTAGCAATAAGATTCACGCCGTTTAACCTATTGCTGCCTAATTCTTGATTGGTCAATGCTGGTGAATGATTGATTGTTGATTGGCTAATGCTCCTGAATGACTGACTGCTGATTGATCAAGACATCCTTGTCATTGTTATCTGTGAGACTTTCATTGGTTGTACATGTCTTTCCCCACTGAGAAATAAAGAAATGACAATTTTGGAGGAGTTACTGATTATTGTATAGTACGTTAAGCCAGAGCCAACTAGATATACTGGGCCCGGACAGTTATTGAAAAAATGAGGAAAAAATAAGGAAAAATATTTATGCCTAACGATTTAAGTTATTTCATTTGTCTAAAATCTAACGAAGAGCTATTTGTTTTCAAACATGATTATTCACAAATAATTGATTTATTACATTTATTAAAATATTTAGAAATATTTAAAAATTATTTCAGAATTTTTAAAATTGACAGCTACCAGTTCTCTTTAAAAAATAAATTTAAATTAAGAGAGCAAAAAAAATATATATAGTACAGTGCTGTCCAACTTCTATAAGACAGCGGGCCATTTTTCCTTTCGCCAATATTTCGTGGGCCATTTTTTTCTTTCATCAATATTTTATGGGGCCAAAAAAAAAGGAATAGTAATAGAATAGGAAAGTCAGTTCATGGTCACCTCAAAAAATTATTTTATTTATACGAAAAATAATAAGTAATAATAAACCAATATAAATTTTCTAAACATTTTCAAATATTTAATAAATTTAATGGGAGCATTGTGGTCGTAGTTGTTGGGCAATAAAAATAGAGTGAGTAAGTTGAAATCATCATCATCATCATCCTCAAGCAGCCATGGGCTACGGAGGTCCAACCAGACCGTGCAATTTAGTTCTCCAAGCAAGTCTATCCTGAGCTACATCTACTGCATCTGGCCACTGCACACCAATTCTAACAAGGTCCTGTTTGACATTGTCTGCCCACCGCATCCTAGGTCTCCCCTTCTTTCTGAGGCCTTTAGGCACAATGTTCATAACCTTATTCGCCAATCTATAATTATTCATACGGGCAACATGGCCAAACCAACGGAGTCTCTCTCTGCACAATATGCTGCTTAAAGGAGGGTGCAAACTCCTTTGCCTAACCTCATCATTAGTTACAAATTTGAACCACCTAATGCTCAAGATACTGCGTAAGCATCTGGAATCAAAAGCATCTAGTTTCCTGTTATCTTGTTTACAAAGTGTCCAAGTTTCACTACCATAACTAACCCTAGAAAGAACCAAACTATTATACAGTCTAATTTTAGTCTTTAGGTGTATAAGCCTATTTCTCCACAATCTCTATAGATTCTTAAAAGTCCCAGCAGCAATACATATTCGTCTGTTAATCTCATGCCGCACAACATCATTATCTGATACATAGCTCCCAAGATAATTAAACTGTGACACCTACTCAAGACTGCAACCATTCAGATTAACTGAATCACAACCTACCTGACCAATTTTCATCACTTTAGTTTTCTCTCTGTTTATAACCAAACCTACTCTACTACCAGTCTCATCAACAGTTCGAATGAAAGAGTTCATCTCATCAACATCATTTGCCAAAAGGGCTAAATCATCAGCATAATCTAAATCAGAAATTTTCGTATCTCCAGCCCATTTAAGGCCAAAATATTTCCCTTGAAGTGAATTTCGCATAACATAATCAATAACCAAACTAAAGAGAAAAGGTGACAAAATGCACCCTTGTCGAACACCAGAAGTAATGCTAAACCAATTGCTACAAGCCTTACCAACTCTCACACACGACTCAGTGTTATTATAGAGAGCTTTCATTATGTTAACTAACTTGTCTGGTATACCATATGATCTCACAATCAACCACAAATTATGACGATCAACAGTGTCGAAAGCCATTTTGAAATCAACAAAGCTAGCAACCAAAGGTTTCTGAAACTCTAAACATTTCTCAAGAATCTGCCTAAGTGAAAATATCTGATCCACACATCCCCTACCACTTCTGAATCCACATTGCTCATCACGCAATTGACTGTCAACAAGATTCTTAATTCTATTAAGCACAATCATGGAAAGAACTTTACCTGGAACAGAGAGTAGGCTAATACCCCTATAGTTATCACAAGAACTGCAATCACCTTTTTTGAAAATAGGGATAACAATAGCTCTGGTAAAATCCTTAGGAACCATGCCTTTATCATAAAAGATATTCAGAATTTCAGTCATCCAAGTGGTAACCGAAACATTTCCAGCTCTAAGCATTTCTGTAGTAATTTCATCTACCCCTGGGGATTTATGAAGTTTAAGTTTAGAAACAGCCAAAATAACTTCAGATTGTGTTATAGGGCCAACATTAAAGCCACCAAAGCATCTATCATCATTGCAAACAATGGGAATAGAACTAACCGCATTGTTTAGAACATCACTGAAATGCTCAGCCCACCTTGCCATGACAGAATCCTCACCTTCTAAAACCTTACCTTGTTTATCCTTCAGTCCCTGTATACCTGTCCGTTTTCTACCACACAAAACATTAACTATCTGGTACAGCTCTCTGCTGTTGTGCTGTCTAACTGCTTCCTCGGCTTTGTCAGCTAAACCATCAAGCCAAAGATTCTTATCAGCAGCTAACTGTTCTTTTACACGTTTATTAAGTTCTTTGTAATGCTTTCTATTAGGACTAGTAGGGTATTGATTAAGGACATTCCTGCAGTTCTTTCTTTCCGAAATAAGTTCAAGTGCCTTATCACTCAGATAATTCTGTCTCTTCTGCTCCTTTTTTCCTAAAAGTGTACTGTTAGTGTCCAAAAAAGCCTGTTTAAAATGATCCCATTCTTCCTCAACTTCAGTAGTAAGCATACCATGACTGTCATAATGACTAAGTAACCTATCATGGTAAGCTTTGGCTATAACTGGGTCTTTCAGAGCTTCAGTATTAAAAGCAAATTTTTTAACCCTAGCACAACACTTTTTAAGTTTAAGTTGCAAGACACTTTTAACAAGGTAATGGTCAGATCCAATTTCAGCTCCCCTATATGCCCTGGTATTTCTAACAGAACTAGCCCATTTGCTGTTAATTAATATATAATCAATCATATTCCTATGCAGCCCATCAGGTGAAACCCATGTGTACTTATGTATGTCGCGGTGTTTGTAATATATGTTAGTTATTCTGAAACCATTGAGTTTACTTACCTGTAGGAGACGTTGCCCATTGCCATTGCAGCTACCAATACCAAAATGCAATAATAATTGCAAATAGAATGAGTAAGTTGAAGATTGCATATCAAAAGTAATATAAGTTGACAAAAAATATAAGGTGGATTATACATATTTATTTAAAATTTCAAGTAAAAACTTGATTTTGGTCGCGGGCCACAAAAATCCTTGTGCGGGCCGCTAGTTGGACAGCGCTGATATAGTAGACTCTTATCCGGTGTCGACTCAGCGGCCTCCGCTTTCACCGGTCGTTCTAAGAAGCGGAAGCAAGTCGCCGCTTGTTTATTTGCTTCAGTTCCAAGAAGCGGAAGCAAGTTGCCGCGTGTTTTGTTTATAGTACAGTACATATTTGCTTCAGTTCCTCTTTGTGAATATTACAGTGTGTGTGTTGGGATCTGTTAATTATTGTGTGGTACAAAGTGAGTTCTACTCCCATTGTTTGCAATGATGATAGATGCATTGGTGGCTTTAATGTTGGCCCTATAACACAGTCTGAAGTTATTTTGGCTATTTCTAAACTTAAACTTCATAAATCCCCAGGGGTAGATGAAATTACTACGGAAATGCTTAGAGCTGGGAATGTTTCGGTTACCACTTGGATGACTGAAATTTTGAATATCTTTTATGATAAAGGCATGGTTCCTAAGGATTTTACCAGAGCTATTGTTATCCCTATTTTCAAAAAAGGTGATCGCAGTTCTTGTGATAACTATAGGGGTATCAGCCTGCTCTCTGTTCCAAGTAAAGTTCTTTCCATGATTGTGCTTAATAAAATTAAGAATCTGGTTGACAGTCAATTGCGTGATGAGCAATGTGGATTCAGAAGTCGTAGGGGATGTGTGGATCAGATATTTTCACTTAGGTAGATTCTTGAGAAATGTTTAGAGTTTCAGAAACCTTTGGTTGCTAGCTTTGTTGATTTCAAAAAGGCTTTCGACTCTGTTGATCGTCATAATTTGTGGTTGATTGTGAGATCTTACGGTATAAAAGACAAGTTAGTTAACATAATGAAAGCTCTCTATAATAACACTGAGTCGTGTGTGAGAGTTGGTAAGTCTTGTAGCAATTGGTTTAGCATTACTTCTGGTGTTCGACAAGGGTGCATTTTGTCTCCTTTTCTCTTTAGTTTGGTTGTTGATTATGTTATGCGAAATTCACTGCAAGGGAAAGATTTTGGCCTTAAATGGTCTGGAGATACTAAAATTTCTGATTTAGATTATGCTGATGATTTAGCCCTTTTGGCAAATGATGTTGATGAGATGAACTCTTTCATACGAGCTGTTGATGAGACTGGTAGTAGAGTAGGTTTGGTTATAAACAGAGAGAAAACTAAAGTGATGAAAATTGGTCAGGCAGGCTGTGATTCAGTTAATCTGAATGGTTACAGTCTTGAGCAGGTGTCACAGTTTAATTATCTTGGTAGCTGTGTAACAGATAATGATGATATGCGGCATGAGATTAACAGACGAATATGTATTGCTGCTGGGACTTTTAAGAATCTATGGAGATTGTGGAGAAATAGGCTTATACACCTAAAGACTAAAAGTAGACTGTATAATAGTTTGGTTCTTTCTAGGGTTAGTTATGGTAGTGAAACTTGGACACTTTGTAAACAAGATAACAGGAAACTAGATGCTTTTGATTCTAGATGCCTACGCAGCATCTTGGGCATTAGGTGCTTCAACTTTGTAACTAATAATGAGGTTAGGCAAAGGAGTTTGCAACCTCCTTTAAGCAGCAATATGAATAATTATAGATTGGCGAATAGGGTTATGAACAGTGTGCCTAAAGGTCTCAGAAAGAGGGGGAGACCTAGGATGCGGTGGGCAGACAATGTCAAACAGGGCATTGTTAGAATTGTTGTTCAGTGGCCAGATGCAGTAGATGTAGCTCAGGAGAGACTTGCTTGGGGAACTAAATTGCACGGTCTGGTAGCCTTTAGCTGCTTGAGGAGGATGATGATGATGTGACAAAATGAGTGGTGCAAACGTAAGCGTAATGTCGTTACGATGGAGATGAAATTAAAAACGTTAGAACGTATTGACAAAGGTGACCCAGTAAAGCATATTTGTGATGAATTAGGTGTTGGTAAAAGCACGGTAAATGACTGGAGAAGGAATAGAAAATTTTTAGAAGATTTTTGCACTCAAGTCAAGTATGAAAAAACGCTTTCTTCTCGGTGCAATCTTAAAAAGCCGAAAAATGGAATTGTCGATGATGCACTTTGGTTATGATTCTTGAAAGAGCGTCGAAAAGGAACGCCAATCAATGGGCCAATCTTGAAAGAGCGTCGAAAAGGAATGCCAATCAATGGGCCAATCTTGAAAGAGCGTCGAAAAGGAATGCCAATCAATGGGCCAATCTTGAAAGAGCGTCGAAAAGGAATGCCAATCAATGGGCCAATCTTGAAAGAGCGTCGAAAAGGAATGCCAATCAATGGGCCAATCTTGAAAGAAAAAGCATTAATCCTTCATTCTAAAATCGATAATGGGGGAGATTTTTAAGCAAGCGAGGGATGGCTTTCTTGCTGGAAAAAACGGCACGGTATTCATTACCTTGGTGTTTATGGTGAGAAATTGTCAGCTGATCCTTTAGCTGCAAAGAAATTTTCAGAAAAACTTTTAGTGCTTATTGAAGAAGAAGGCCTATGCGCAGAACAAATCTACAATGTAGATGAGATTGGGTTAAATTTTAAACTTCTTCCGACGAAAACGTTTGTGACAGCGCAAGAAACCTCAGCTTCAGGATTTAAAACAAAAAAAAAAAAGAGAGAATCACTGTGGCTGTGTGTACAAATGCTGCAGGTACGCACAGACTTCCTCTTTTTGTAATTGAGAAATCAGCAAAACCTCGAACATTCAAGCATTTGAATTTAGCTGCTTGCCAGTATACTACAGAGCTCAAAATTCTGCTTGGATAGACTCGTATTTGTTTAAAGAGTGGTTCTTTACAGAATTTGTTCCAAAAGTGAAAAATCACTTGACAAATCTTAAAATGCATGTAAAGGCCCTACACATTCTCGACAATGCTCCAACACACCCAAGCGAACTCATTTCTGCAACATAAAAGCCATGTTTTTGCCACCTAATGTAACATCTTTAGTGCAACCAATGGATCAAGACGTGCTTTTAAGTTTGAAAAGACGATAAAGGAGAAAGCTTCTTTCAGAAATTCTACAGCGAACCGAAAATGGCGGAATAGGACTTTTAAATGCTTTGAAAATAATAAAAATTAAGGATGTGATCTACATGTTGTGCAAGAGCTTTTGAAGAAATACCTCGTACAACGTTTGTGAAGTCATGGAGAAAACTTTGGCCCGAAGTTGAAAGCTGTGTAGAAAGTAGCAAAGGCGACCACACGAAAGCATCGAATGAGCCTGTGCCTGCCGAAGATATGACGGATAATGGCAATATTTCGCTGCTTAATGACTTTAAACTGCTGCTTGGATGTGGCACACTGGAAGAAGATAACATTGAAAAATGGTTAAAAGGTGATGAACAGTTGGAAAATGAAACACAGAATGATGGCGAAATTATCAATGGAGTCTGCAAGAAGGGAACGGAGAAGAAACGGAAAATGATGAAGAAGAGAAAGAAGGGAAAGTTAGCCATATTGAAGGAAAAGAGGATTTTGATGTTGCAGTAAGATACATTGAAAAACAACAGGCCTCATCTGCGATTGATGTGATGTTTATTAAAAATGGCAAGACTTTGCAGGTAAAAAAAGTGTTAAGTTCAAAGAAACTAAATAAATCATGGACTTTTTTTAAGTGAGTGGGAGTAAATTGTTAATATTGTACAAAAATTATTAATTAAAATACAGTACAGTCAGTATTTTTGTCATTTGTCATTTTTATTTATTTCCTGACATAATTTTCGGATTAACCGGCCTTTCGTTCATCCGGCCAAGTGTCCGGTCCCGTTAAGGGTCGGGTAAGATGGAGTTTATTGCATTTATGAAAATTTGAGTCGGTTTTTTATTCTTAATGGGAAAACTGTGCGTTAGCTATCACTCTACATTACTGTATTTGATAATTTGGGATGCACTCCATAATGGTTCATCCAGTCACGATAAAGTCATCAGAGAAAATTTTCATCGCATGTTTAATCGCGAGCTATTTTACTTGTAATAATTTTACCTATAAATTTACTGGTTGTTTAATTGTTTACATATTTTTTTCCCCAGCTGCATATATATACAGGGTGATTCAAAACTTATCGTTCAAATTTCGTGGGGAGGTAGGGAATACGTCAGGAAACCGATTTCACATAGGAAAGTATGTCCGCAAACGTCATCTACATGAACAAAATGGACAAGTAAAGTGAACACAAGGAAACAGTACAGTTAAGTGGTAACAAATGTGACTTTTATTCCAACAAGGTAAAGTACAGGTTCACAGTAGGTGCTCAAAATTGCGACCATTTACACGGACACAGGATTCATAGCGCCGTTGCATTGACCGCCGAACATTTTCAAAAACGCCTGGCATATCACGGATAATGCCTGCGGCGGCCACTATTCGTGCAACAAGGTCCATCTCACTGTCGACGGGGGTCTCGTACACATGGTCTTTCATGGGCCCCCACAAAAAGAAATCCATGGGCGATAAATCAGGTGACCTGGGTGGCCAAGCGATCGGTCCACCTCTACCGATCCATCGAGCTCCGAATGTTCGGTTCAGGTAATCACGCGCAACAAATGTGCTATGGGCTTTAGCCCCGTCATGTTAATACCACATATCTCGGCGGATATGCGCAGGAACAGCGCCCAGAAAAGTCGGTAACACTGTCTCGAGAAATATTAGGTATATCCGGCCGTCCAATCGGGGCGGTAGCAAGTAAGGTCCCAACAAACAGTCACCAATGATTCCAGCCCACACATTTACGGCAAAACGATGTTGCGCAGCGTGACTTCTCGTACCATGCGGGTTGTCGTACGCCCACACATGTGAATTGTGTGTATTGAACACACCTTCACGAGTGAATGAAGCTTCATCTGTAAAAAGGACAGAAGCTGGAAAACTGGGGTCCACGGCACCTTTCTGCATGAACCATTGTGCAAATTCCACACGCTTCGGATAAACATCAGGATGCAGTAACTGCACCCTTTGCAGATGGTAAGGATGCACACGTTCCTCGTGCAGTATCCGCCACACTGCTGACTGAGAGACCCCAAGCTGCTGAGCAATAGCTCGTGTGCTGGTATTCGAATTATCTTCGATGGACTGTAGGACTTGTTCTGCGACGTTGACAGTCCGCGTCAGTCGTCTTCTCCCCGTATCCTGCATGTTGCTGCGCAGTGAACCACGTTCGCGCAGATTGCGATGCACACGTGCAAACATTTGTTGCTGCGGTATTCTTCTGTTGGGGTATCGGTCTTCGTAAACTTGCCTAGCTCGGCGGCCGCTTTCGCCAGCTGCCCCATATGCGAGATGCATATCCGCTAGCTCTTGATGCGTAAAACGATTCATCTTATCACTAGTAAGTCAGCTCGTACACTGATGACAGCGGGAGTGGTCGGGCGAGCTGTACACTGGTTGGGTACACTCAGCGCCCTCTACATACGCATGCGTACATTTGCGGACATTCTTTATTATGTGAAATCGGTTTCCTGACGTATTCCCTACCTCCCCACGAAATTTGAACGATAAGTTTTGAATCACCCTGTACATCAGTAACGTAGGTAGGTAAAGGAAAGTTTAAACGCTCTGCAAAGAAAATTTAAAAAGCGATCAATATACAAAAATGATAAATTTCCGATTATTCAGTCAATTATGACCTACTTGATTTTACTTTTTTTTTATGTCACTCTGTAGTAAAAGCAATTTCTTCAGCTTTCGCTTTTTGAACTAATTAATTAATGTGTCTTCTGGTTTTTTATTTCTCTTTTTGTAGTTATGGATTAGGTGACGAAAGGCTAACTGGATACAGAAAATATGCTCATTATTCAGAGATAATATCTAAATTCATCATGGAACTATTATCATTCGCATATCTTCGAAGCGGATGGGAATGGCTCTGTCGGTAGCACGCCAGGTTCGAAATCTGCAGTTCCTAGGTTCGAGCCCACCTGGGCAAGCGTCGAGATTTAGCTCCGCAACCTCGCCCTTCCCTTGGTCAGTAGGAGAGACAGATGGACTTGGAGGACCATGGTCAGTAGGAGAGCCCCTCCCTTGGTCAGTAGGAGAGACCGATGGACTTGGACCGATGGACTTGGAGATGCCACTGTCCATCGGATTCGACGTTAAACCGTGGCCCCGTGTGCGAGAGAACCATACCCCGTGCACGTTAACGGTCCCTTGACGGGAAGCTACCATTTTTCTCCTAACAGCTGTCCAGTGGGTTCCCAACCTTCTCTGAGTCTTCGGGTCCCTTATGACTTGGCCATTTAGCCCATTGTGTGCAATAGCAAAAAAAAAAGTTCCATTCAGAGGTAAAACAACCGAAACAACCAATAATATATTCAAAACACAGGGTGTTCCGAATAACTGATCAGGTGATCTGATTCCAAGAATCTTCCTGTCCCCGTCTCTCATTCCACCTGGTTTGCAATCTGACAGCAACTTCTGTTGTCAAGTTTCTGAACTGGTACAGACTAGAAAACTCTCTCTCTCTCCCCCCCCCCTCAAGAAAAAAGCATTTTATTTTTTGTGACAATTAATTTAACGAAGCGAAAAGCCTGAGTGGGGAATGCAAAGAATTCTAATTCTTTTAAAACTGTATTAATGGCAAAAAGTTCAAGGATTAGGAGAATCTTAAGGTCCTTTTTGATTTTAAAACGAGAGACAAAAAAGTGAATAAAATACAGGTATGCTTTTTCGTTCTTTAAATGGTAGCTAGGCATAAAATGGAAGGGGAACTGTGTACCAATCCCCAGTTATGATACACAGAACCGCCTAGGTCTAGCACCTAATGTCCGACCCCGCTTTCTCACAGTGCAGGCCGTTAGTACCTTTCAAAAGAGATACTGTCTTTTGGAAGGTAACGGACGGGGAGGGCTGCCAGCTCAGTGTGGCCTACTGATCTGGATATCTATGGCCACTTTTTCTTTTTTCAACCCTACTGAGGAGTGGGCAACTCCACAGGGTCATGGTGCTCATCATTTATACCCACTAGACTGGATTGGTTTATGGATTTGAGCTTGATTATGGATCCTGGACTTGCTGCACTGGTGGGCCACTTTTGAGGGAGAACCTGCCGCTGTGTTTTCTGTTTGCTTGTGGGTTGCCAGCCCTAAGTGAGCAGAGGCATGGGATACCTTATATCAGCTGGTGGATAATCCTGGTCAGAGGCCATCACAGGTACCTGAACCTCATTTAGCTAGTTGGTCCTAAACTGGAGTAATGTGTCTCAGGAATGTCATATGGCTCTTGAAAAGGTGATGCATGAAGTTCCTACCAGCATCGGTGACTTCAGTCATTAGCGGAGGAGGAACAGATCTTTGCCCCATGCCTGCGATCATGGGGCTGTTTGATATTGTTGGCCCTACCTCTCTCAATAAACTTAGTTTCTTTAAAAATTCTATTAATCATTTTCTCTCTGCAGATACTGGAACGTGAGGACCTTATATAGAGATTATTCTCTTGATGTTCTCATGAAGGAATTCCAGCGATATAATTTAGATATTCTAGGCTTGCAAGAGACATGATGGACAGGTAAAGGTGAGATACTTAAAAATAACTTTAAATTTCTCTTTTCAGGCAGGGAGGATGGAAAGCATCTCCAAGGTGTAGGTTTGCTTCTCAGCAGACACGCCAGTGATGCTCTTCTAGGATATGACTTAATTAATGACAGATTTCATACAGCAAAATTTAAAACAAAATTAAAGACTTGAATGTCATCTGTTGTTATGCCCCCACAGAGGACTCTGATGAGAACGAGAAGGATTTGTTTTACAGCCCGCTTCAGGATATTTTGAATTCTGTGAAGAAAGGAGATATTTCTCTTGCTCTAGATTACTTCAATGCTAAAGTGGTACTGACTCTAACCTTTGGGCAGGAGTTTTAGGTCCCTTTGGAAATGGGGAACGTCTTCTACAGGTAAGTAAACTTAATGGTTTACGAATAACTAACACATACTATAAACATCTGGACATTTAAAAATGTACATGGATTTCACCTAATGGGTTGCTATCACTCTACATTACTTGTATTTGATAATTTGGGATGCACTCCATAATGGTTCATCCAGTCACGATAAAATTCTTGTGATGATTTATCATTGTTGTAATTAAAAGCGAGCTATTTCACTTGTAATAATTTTACATATAAATTTACTGGTTGTTTAATTGTTTACATATTTTTTTCCCAGCTGCATATATATATCAGTAATGTTGGTAGGTAAAGGAAAGTTTAAACGCTCTGCAAAAAAAATTTACAAAGCGTTCATTATCAAAAAATGATAAATTTCCGATTATTCAGTCAATTATGACCTACTTGATTTTACTTTTTTTTTATGTCACTCTGTAGTAAAAGCTATTTCTTCAGTTTTCGCTTTTTGAACTAATTAATTAATGTGTCTTCTGGTTTTTTATTTCTCTTTTTGTAGTTATGGATTAGGTGACGAAAGGCTAACTGGATACAGAAAATATGCTCATTATTCAGAGATAATATCTAAATTCATCATGGAACTATTATCATTCGCATATCTTCGAAGCGGACGGGAATGGCTCTGTCGGTAGCACGCCAGGTTCGTAATCTGCAGTTCCTAGGTTCGAGTCCCACCTGGGCAAGCGTCGAGATTTACCTCCGCAACCCCGCCCTTCCCTTGGTCAGTAGGAGAGACCGATGGACTTGGAGATGCCACTGTCCATCGGATTCGACGTTAAACCGTGGCCTCGTGTGCGAGAGAACCATACCCCTTGCACATTAACGGTCCCTTGACGGGAAGCTACCATTTTTCTCCCAACAGCTGTCCAATGGGTCCCCAACCTTCTCTGAGCGTTCGGGTCCCTTATGACCTGGCCATTTAGCCCATTGTGTGCAATAGCAAAAAAAATGTTCCGTTCAGAGGTAAAACAACCAATAATATATTCAAAACACAGGGTGTTCCGAATAACTGATCAGGTGATCTGATTCGAAGAATCTTCCTGTCCTCGTCTCTCATTCCACCTGGTTTGCAATCTGGCAGCAACTTCTGTTATCAAGCTTCTGAACTGGTACAGACTAGAAAACTCTCTCTCTCTCCCCCCCCCCCTCAAGAAAAAAGCATTTTATTTTTTGTGACAATTAATTTAACGAAGCGAAAAGCCTGAGTGGGGAATGCAAAGAATTCTAATTCTTTTAAAACTGTATTAATGGCAAAAAGTTCAAGGATTAGGAGAATCTTAAGGTCCTTTTTGATTTTAAAACGAGAGACAAAAAAGTGAATAAAATAGAGGTATGCTTTTTCGTTCTTTAAATGGTAGCTAGGCATAAAATGGAAGGAGAACTGTGTACCAATTCCCAGTTATGATACACAGAACCGCCTAAGTCTAGCACCTAATGTCCGACCCCGCTTTCTCACAGTGCAGGCCGTTAGTACCTTTCAAAAGTAATACTGTCTTTTGGAAGGTAACGGACGGGGAGGGCTGCCAGCTCAGTGTGGCCTACTGATCTGGATATCTATGGCCACTTTTTCTTTTTTCAACCCTACTGAGGAGTGGGCAACTCCACAGGGTCATGGTGCTGATCATTTATACCCAGCAGATCGGATTGGTTTATGGATTTGAGCTTGACTATGGATCCTGGACTTGCTGCACTGGTGGGACACTATTGAGGGAGAACCTGCCGCTGTGTTTTCTGTTTGCTTGTGGGTTGCCAGCCCTAAGTGAGCAGAAGCATGGGATACCTTATATCCGCTGGTGGATAATCCTGGTCAGAGGCCATCACAGGTACCTGAACCTCATTTAGCTAGTTGGTCCTAAACTGGAGTAATGTGTCTCAGGAATGTCATATGGCTCTTGAAAAGGTGATGCATGAAGTTCCTACCAGCATCGGTGACTTCAGCCATTAGCGGAGGAGGAACGTCCATGTTTAGTCGGTAGCGTTCCAGGCTAATTCTGTATTTGAAGAGTTTTAGATGTTTAAATATCGAATAACAGAGATATCAATCATAAGAATTCACCTCAGAAGTTATTAAACTGTAAATCAAAAGTATTTTTTAAAACTATTTAATAAAATAAGCGTGTGTTTTTGAATTTTGTGCAAATAGTTTTCCAATAATTGTCATTTTACACAAGTTTTTTTAAGTCGGATTTTGCTACTGGTTTAAGTATACGAGCTTCCATAGCTCTTTAAATTCCCAACAAATATTGTTGAAAATCGAGTTTTAAATAGAATTGAATGAGATTGAAATTTATCTAGTCCTACTCTCCTATAAAAAGCTTAACGGAAATTACGGGCCTTAGATTTTGGCTTTCCGTTGATTTAACTTGTGAATGTTTCCATTTTACTGTCCAGTATCTTAGGTCCTTACTTTAGCATTAGGTACGAGCATAAACGTATATACATAGATGGATGGAGAGATAGATAAATCAAAGAAGGTCTAAGGAGAAGAAGGCTAGCTTTGCACAAGCGTATGTGGCGCCGTTCTGCGGAATTTTACCGAAGCTGAACGTGGCAAATTGATGTGCAGGCACAAAAACAACTGTAAGGGGCAATCTGCGCAGTGCAATCATTTTAGCCCACTGCAGCTATGGTTTGTCTTACTATTGTTATATATATATATTGCGATTTAATTAGTGTTTTCAAATGTCTAACAGCCATGGCTGTTTGGTACAGTGGTAGCTGACCCTAAAGTTATTCAATGAGTGTTTTATCCCGTTCAGGAGTACATTTTACGATACCTGGAAAGCCGTTGTATGTTTATTTTGAGTAATTTTGCAGAATTTTTAAAATTAATATGTAAATTAATACATTTAATCATCTTGTGAATATATATAAGTCAATGTATGTTGCAGGTTTGTGTTCCCTGGAGCATATCGATGTACATTGGCTTCTGCACTTTGCTCTAACAGTGTAATTCTTTTTTTATGGTTGATACGGGAAGTGCCTGCTGCCATCTGTTGAACATTTATACAAGTAAAAAACTGGATATGATATTTATGGAAAATATCTACAATTTTATAAAATATAATTATATAGATCATGCTATCGTGCATTGACGCATAAATCTCAATTTATTATAATATACTAACTGCTGTAGGTTTTTCAAAATATTAAAATTTTGTTCTTTAGCATAGTTACTACCGTTTTACAAAATTGGATTTTATTAAAGAAAATAATTACTTTGCTTCTTGATATTAAACTCTAAACAAAATGTAAAATTAGTCACGTGGTGTAAGCAATTGAAAACTTTGCTCGGAGGTGGAAAAATAATGCAGGGAACTGGCTCCTCTCCCTGACTAAGTGGCCTCACTGCAATGCACGAATTTGCCATGTTTAGAGCAAAGAAGGTCTAAGGAGAAGAAAGCTAGCTTCGCACAAGTGTAAGTGGCGCCGTTCTGCGGAATTTTACAAGCTGAACGTGGCAAATTGATGTGCATGCACAAAAACAACTGTAAGGGGCGATCTGCGCATGCGCAGTGCAATCATTTTTAGTCCACTGCAGCTGTGGTTTGTCTTACTCTTGGTATATTTATTGCGATTTAATCAGTGTTTCAACCTGTCTAACACCCATGACTGTTTGGCACAGTGATAGCTGACCCTAAAGTTATTCAGTGAGTGTTTTATCCCGTTCAGGAGTACATTTTACGATACCTGGAAAAGCCGTTGTATATTTATTTTGAGAAATTTTGCAGAATTTTAAAAATTAATATGTAAATTAATACATTTAATCATCTTGCGAACATGTAAGTCAATGTATGTTGCAGTTTGGTGTTCCCTGGAGCATATCGACATATATAGGTGTCTGCAGTTTGTTCTAATAGTAAATTTTTTTTATGGTTGATACGAGAAGTGCCTGCTGCCATCTATTGACAGTTTATACAAGTAAGAAACTCGATGTGACTTTAATTGAAAATATCCTAAATTCTATAAAATATAATTAAACAAAACATGTTGTCTCGTATTAAGCCATAAATTTCTCTACTATATATTAAATATAGTAGAATGTTCAAAATATTAAAATTTCTATGTTGAGCACAGCTACCTCTTGCTTCACAAAATGAGATTTTATTAAAGAAAATAATTTTAACTAATCCTTGTGAAAAGAAAATCATGATGGTAAAATTTAAGAAATGGACACTTTGAACAAAGTCAAAGTGTATGTAAAATTAGTCACGTGGTGTAAGCTATTGAAAACCTTGCTGGGCGGTGGAAAAATAACGCAAGGGATCCTCTCCCTGGCTAGGTGGCTTCACTGCAATACACGAATTTGCCATGTTTAGAGGGCGCTGCAATCGAAAAGTTTACATTACGTCTATGGAAGCTAGCTCTCTTCTCCCTTAGACACTCCTTGGTTTAGAGGGCGCTGCAATCGAAAAGTTTACATTACGTCTATGGGAGCTAGCTCTCTTCTCCCTTAGACACTCCTTGGATAAATGATCCTATTTATTTATCTATCCACACAAGATGACATAAATGAATATTTAATTTATGTATTAATTGAGCAGGAAAAACTAATAGTAATTTAAATAATTTTTTTTGTTTTAGAAAAAGAAAAATTCTCGAAAATAGTTTTAAAGATTTTCATATATTTTTTAAATTGCAGTTAGTTCAGCCTCTAACATTACAGTGGAGGCTGCATAGTGCAACAAAAATTATGCATGACACTAAAATATATTTTAGCCCCTAAGTTATGGAACGATGTATATTATAGAGCCCATACGATGCTTAATCGTTTATAAAATTCTTCAAGTGGAAGAATGGATAGAATTTCAGCAATTGAACGTAACGTGTTGGTCAATGATCTCAGCTAATTAGAAAGTTTGCGCAAAATTTTCTAAAGCTCTGCATTATATTTAAAATCTGACGGTTTGAAAATATTTCTGTCGAATTATTTCATTTTGCTGCTAAAGGTCTGGAGTTGCATAGTCGGTAGCATTCCAGGCTTGTAATCTGCAGTTCCCTGGTTGGAGAACCAGCTGGGCCAGTGTTCAGATTTATCTGCGCAGAACTCCTCGGCCTGCCCTCGGTCAGTAGGGGATAGTGATGGATCGTCCGTGCGATGAGACGTTAAACCGTGGTCCCATATGCGGGAGACCCATACCCTGTTCACATTAAAGAACACATTGGATGACCTTTACGGGAGACTACCATCTGCCTTTTAAAAGTTGCCTAATGGAGCCCCTTCCCCCAACCTTCTCTTATCCTTGGGGTCTTTGTGACCTGGCTATTTAGCCCATTGTGTGCAAAAAGTACCGTTCAGATGTAAAACAACCCACCCCAAATCCTGCTATAAATTTTTATCACTTAATTGGTTTATAAATATACCTAAACATTTAAGGTATTAACTCAGGGTGATATTGTATGAAATGCTGCAGAATATTCTTTTTACACAAATAATGTAGATATACAGAAAGTTTGTTGTTTACATTTCTTAATTCAGGAACATATTCATACAAATAGGTTTATAAAAAAAATTGTTTGATATTTTTGGAATTCTGAGTATATTCTGTTAAGAGTTGCGAAATAGAGTTTCAAGCAACCATTAAGATAAGACTGCACCAGGACCTAATTTTCAAAAATATAGCAGTTCTAATTATATCTACATTTCTAAAAATTCAATTGATGCATCAAAGTGGCCTTGATCAGGCCTGGACAGTCCTTGAACAAAAGGAGAGAAGAAAGGGGTTGGTTTGTTTTACCTCTGAGCGGCACTTTTTTGCACACCATGGGCTAAATGGCCAGGTCACATGGACCCCGAAGGCTCAGAGAAGGTTGGGGGAGGGGACCCACTGGAACAGCTGTTGGGAGACAGATGGTAGCCTCCCGTCAAGGCCATCCAGCGTGTTCTTTAACGTGCACAGGGTATGGCTCTTAAGTATACGGGGCCACGGCTTAACGTCCCATCCGACGGACGGCGGCCTTTCGAAGCCCATCGGTGTCCCCTACTGACCGTGGGCAGGGCGGGGAATTTTGCGGAGATAAATCTCAACGCTGACCCACGAACCTGGGAACTACAGATTACGAGCTGGCGCGCTACCGACTGAGCCATCCCCGCCAAAGAGAAGAAAGGAATAAATTAAATATGTATAAAAATTTAACTGATTTAAACTTCGCAAAATATAAACAAAAATCCATTTATTTTAAAAACATATAAAATAGCATAATTTATCGATTATAATTATATTAGATATTTATGAATATTTTTAAACTCTTTACCAGATTTTTGGAAATGGAAATTACTAGTTGAGGTTTTGAAAACAAGATTTCATTAACTCTCTCTCTCTCTGTGGTGTGTGTTTAAAAATTAATTCTTCTATTACTGCACTGGCCAGGACTGGTATGATAGATAATATAAGACTTTGTCAGCTCCTGTGAATGTAGTGAAAAATGTTTTCCAGATTGTCAGTACTATTCAAGTGCAGCGTGATTTTCAACTGCAATTTGAGTGCAGGAATTCTCTAAGCAGATCTGCAATAAATTGATTAGTTTGCAAGTTTGCTGCAATGAAAGCAAGAAGATAATCAGAAGGCTGGAATATTTACTCGTGTTCAGCAGTCATTGACGCGTAGCTCAGGAAAAATCTTTGCGTCGTCTTCGTAAACAACTGAGCTTAGGGGAATTATCCACAAACAAGACTATTCGAGAAGTTCTGAAACTCTTTCTATACAAGATTCAAATGCGGCAATTCCTTAGAGAAGCCAATAAGCATAAAAGAGTTCATATAAGTGATATCACTTTTAGGTTTTTAGAAGAAGAAGCCGAAGTTTTGCAAGCAAATGGTTTACTGATGAGGCTCATTTCCACTTGAATGACTTATTCAATGGAATGAACAGGCAAAATATGCGTGTGTGCCATGGGAAACTGATATAACGGAGATACCGTTAAACTAAACAATGCACGGTATAGTGGGCTCTTTTGTTAAGTGGTATTGTCAGATAAATATTTCTGGAAGGTAAATGCTGACAGTTATTTCAATTCCGCTAGAGGAATTTCTCCAGTTTTTCCAAGGCATGCGAGCCGAATTCAAGAACATATTCTTCAAAAAGGTACGGGGCTGGGAAACGATAGGGCAGGGAGGATGACATGTTAAAAAATTACACTCTAAAACAGACCTTTGGACAAAACGTTTAGCTGAAGGGTCGCACAGAAAACGGAAGAGGAATGTCGCACCGCCAAAAATTCAATAGCTTATGTACAACAAAAATAAAAATAAATGAATAAATAGAAAACCTAAAGTAAAACATAAGCAATATATTTTTTTTTAAATTAATTATTTTAATAAGAATTCTCTTCGCAGATGTTGGACTTCTTGCCCTCTATACGTTCTTTTTTCTCTTTTACAATCCCAGCTGGGTCAGCATTGATTTATCTCTGTTGCTCACTGTCAGTAGGGGACACCGATGGGCTTGGAAAGGCCGCCGTCCGTCGGATGGGACGTTAAGCCGTGGCCCCGTGTGCGAGAGAGCCATTCCCCGTGCACGTTAAAGAACACGCTGGATGGCCTTGACGGGAGGCTAGAACGGAACACCATCGGTCTCCCAACAGCTGTTCTAGTGGGTCCCCTCCCCCAACCTTCTCTGAGCCTTCGGGGTCCTTTTGACCTGGTCATTTAGCCCATGGTGTGCAAAAAAGTGCCGCTCAGAGGCAAAACAACCAACAACCCAACTCTTTTACAAAGCTATTTTTCTTCAGTTGCTCGAGGGCAGCACAAAAAGAGGATACTTGTGGCAGTTTGCCCACGACTTTTCTAAAGTAATGGTGACCAGATTTACAGAAGAAAATCTGGTGACATATCAATATTCATTTTGAATCCAATTGCGATGTGTTAACTATGATAATCAGACGTTCCCGTCTTCAGGGGGATGGGGGAGGCTCAGCCGGTAGCGCGCCAGGCTAGTAATCTGCAGTTCCCAGGTTCGAGTCCCAGCTGAGCCGGCGTTAAGATTTATCTCCCCAAAACTCCCTGCCCTGCCCTCGGCTAGTAGGAGTCACAAATGGGCTTGGAAAGGCCACCGTCCGCCGGATGGGACGTCAAGCCGTGATTTCGTGTGCGGGAGTACATTAAAGAACATGTTGGATGGCCTGGATTAGAGACTCATCTGTCTCGAAAACAGCTGTCTATTGGGTCCTGTGAAGATCTCTGTTCTTTACTAGCGAGTACCCGTGACCGAGTGGTTAGAGCGCTTGGCTACTAATCTACGGGACCTGGGTTCGAGCCCTGGGTAAGGCATGGATGTTCGTGTTGTTTTCTGCTGAAGTCCTGCCATCCTCTCAGATCTTCTACTATGGCATATAAACTGACAGGCTCCTGTCAGTCCTCGGGGCGGGAGTGGCTCAGTCGGTAGCGCGTCAGGCTCGTAATCTGTAGTTCCCAGGTTCGAGTCCCAGCTAGGTCAGCGTTGAGATTTATCTCCGCAAAATTGCCCGCTTTGCCCACGGTCACTAGGGGACACCGATGGGCTTGGAAAGGCCGCCGTCCGTCGGATGGGACGTTAAGCCGTGGCCCGTGTGCTGGAGAGCCATACCCTGTGCACGTTAAAGAACACACTGGATGGCCTTGACGGGAGGCTACCATCTGTCTCCCAACAGCTGTTCCAGTGGATCCCCTCCCCCAACCTTCTCTGAGCCTTCGGGGTCCATGTGACCTGGCCATTTAGCCCATGGTGTGCAAAAAAGTGCCGCTCAGAGGTAAAACAACCCAACCCAACTGCTCAACAGTTCTCACGAATGGACAGACACGTGGTTTCGGAACAATAGCTTCGAGCACTGTCTATTTTCGATCCTTACCATTTCTCCCCCCCCCCCCCCTCCACAAAAAACACCGAGAGAATTGAGGGGACCAATTAGAATCTTTGGATGGTTTCTTTTTTGTGTGTTCGAGAGTGCAAAGGACCCTACTCTTCACTCGACACACTTCAGTCTACCCACTTGAGTCGTCAGTCTTGAGATTTCGGAGAGAGAAATCTTATCTCTCAGTCAGCGATGTTAGCACTTTTTTAGTAAGTTGGTCAGAGGCTTAGTTATAATGTAGTCAGGAGAACGACTGAACATTTCCTTCAAGCATTAGGAAAGTTGTAAGAATGTATTTTGAATTGTGATAATAGCACTGTAAATAAACGCTTTTGTATTTGTTATGAGAAAAAACACTACCTGTCTCTTGTCACTCCTTTTGGTGCGAGAGGATGTCTCTGCTCCCCAGTAGGATAAAATAAAAAAAAAATACCCCTCAAGCAGCTGCTTGCCACAGAGGTCTGACAGGAGACTGTCAGTTTATATGCCATAGTAGAAGGTCTGTGAGGATGGCAGGACCTTAGCAGAAAAACAACACACACAACCATGACTTACCCGGGGCTCGAACCCAGGTCCCTTAAATCAGTAGCCAAGCGCGCTAACCACTCGACCATGGGACGGCTAAAAATAAATTCCCCCTCAAGCAGCTGCTTGCCACAGAGGTATGACAGGAGACTGTCAGTTTATATGCCATAGTAGAAGGTCTGTGAGGATGGCAGGACCTCAGCAGAAAAACAACACACACAACCATGACTTACCCGGGGCTCGAACCCAGGTCCCTTAAATCAGTAGCCAAGCGTGCTAACCACTCGGCCACGGGACGGCTAAAAAAAAAACTGGACTGTTAATTATTTAAAGAAGGAACAACGTAAGATATAAAGATACGATCACGGCTAAAATAAATACTGAATGGGTTGGGTTGTTTTACCTCTGAGCGGCTAAATACTGAGTGGGAGGATTATATATAGCAATGTGCATATATTATATTTTATATTTTCCCTCCCCCCGGCGGAAAAGCAGAACACTTCCTACAAACAGAAGTCCGTTGGACCAACTACACAAGCATTAGTAGTTCTGTAATCTAGAAAATTCTTATATATCTATTTGTATTATTACAACTGATGTACTTTTTTACTAATAATTATACTAAGGTTTTTTTTATAAATATACATATTTAGAAGTTAAATTATTCGTATATGTTTTGCATTAAGATAATTTCTAATAAATACGAATATTTTTCTTCTGAATAAGGTACATTTATGAATAAACATTATTATATATAATAGTACACCAGTAGGAAAATTAGAAATAAATTTTCAAGAAGATTTTCTAGACATAACATTATTTTACGATGACGTTATACCCTGGTACATTGGCCTTCTGTTACAGGAGGTGGTGATTTAACTCAAGCTCCGCTGCCGTTGTAGTGGAGCGGTAACATGCCAGGCTCGTAATCTGCAGTTCCCAAGTTCGAGACCTACCTGGGCGAGCGTTGAGATTCATCTCTCCAAAACTTCCGAAACCAGCAGGGGACAAAAAAGTATTGCTCAGAGGTAAAACAACCCAACTTGCGCTTTGCTGCCGTTGTAATGGGATGGGTTGGGTTGTTTTACCTCTGAGCGGCACTTTTTTTGCACACCATGGGCTAAATGGCCAGGTCACATGGACCCCGAAGGCTCAGAGAAGGTTGGGGAAGGGGACTCACTGGAACAGCTGTTGGGAGACAGATGGTAGTCTCCCGTCAAGGCCATCCAGCGTGTTCTTTAACGTGCACAGGGTATGTCTCTCCCGCACACGGGGCCACGGCTTAACGTCCCATCCGACGGACGACGGCCTTTCCAAGCCCATCGGTGTCCCCTACTGACCGTGGGCAGGGCGGGGAATTTTGCGGAGATAAATCTCAACGCTGACGCAGCTGGGACTCGAACCTGGGAACTACAGATTACGAGCCTGGCGCGCTACCGACTGAGCCACCCCCGCCCCTAATGGGATGGGATGGCTCAGCGGTAGCGCGCAGGCTCGTAATCTGCAGTTTCAAAAGTTTTATGAAAAAATGCGTCTTAAGATAATTTCATACGCTCAATCAAATCTGTTTAAATATCTAGTGTTGTGATTAAATGTCAAGTGTTCAAATACTCTTTTCGGTAAGTGTATATTAAATTATTAAATTATTCCTTCTGTATATTAAATTTTAGAATGTAATCCGTTATTTATAATAATTCAAATCAAAGCAACATTGGTTTCAAAAAATTAATATAATTTAGGACTGAAATGCAATTTGAAGTATATTTTTACTGCTTGTTTTTCTACTGTTAAATTCTGAAAAATGTCAGAGTTGTTTACCAGCTCTTGAGTTTTCTAGAAGAAAATCATTCAGGAACGTGGTAGTGAAGAGAAGAAGGAAAGATAACAGCGTCACTGCTTTTAGGTCTAAATTATGCAGATGCGCAAAACAGCAACGTCTGTTATGGTAATAACAACATTACAAATATCAGGTTTTTGTTTTATTCTCATCTCGCTTCACTTCTTCCTCTTCGCATCCACGTTTCCATGACGACGCACGATGTAAAAATAGAAACACCAGCTTCGAAAAGAAGACTCAACTCAAAGCTTTTTTTTCACTACATTCCATTTATTACTAATTTTTTTTCTTTTCTGTCTCATGCATATTATAACTAGTTGTCATAGCAACAGATGCACAAAGTTACAAAACTAGATAATATCTCATATGGCGCCTTTTTTTTTTGTCTGTGGGCGAGCTCTGATTGGTCGTGGAGTAAAACACTCTTTAAGAGCGCGCGTTTCCAGCACGCATGTGTTATTGTTGGCTTCGAGAAATGGCGCTAGAGAGTTTGAGCATTAGGCTAAATAGAAGACTGTTGCTTGCTGAATTTTAATATTTTCTCTTAGGAAGAAAAGAATTTTATTTTTAACAAAAGCAATGTTGAATGTTAATTACTTGATTTTTTTTATTTTTTTTTTATTTGCGACATATAGGACAGTGAAGAATTCTAGAAGCTACTCCTTTAGCTTTTAGCTTTTTACAGGCCTTCTCATACAAGGACATGCCCTACTACGACCGAAGTCACTGCTGACCACTCCTTAGTTAGAGCTAACACAACATACAAAGTTTGCCTTGCTGGAACAATCGCTAGCTGCCTAACCACTATGCCAGTTGGGGCGGGGGTTCCGCAACAGCCTGCTTCTCGACTGCCTGGAGATCTACCGACCCTCCGGGGTCAAGGTCAGCCCTTGTGGCTCGATCGTTTCTCCCCCGTAATGGGGGAAGTACTAACTTGTTCTACTGAGTTATACAGATATCCTGAGGCTTAGCGTACTGCTCTGCCAAAGGAAGTTTACCCCTAAAATGTTCAATGAAGTGGGTAGCGCGCCAGGCTCGTAATCTGTAGTTCCCAGGTTCGAGTCCCAGCTGGGTCAGCGTTGAGATTTATCTCCGCAAAATTCCCCGCCCTGCCCGCGGTCAGTAGGGGACACCGATGGGCTTGGAAAGGCCGCCGTCCGTCGGATGGGATGTTAAGCCGTGGCCCCGTGTGCGGGAGAGCCATACCCTGTGCACGTTAAAGAACACGCTGGATGGCCTTGACGGGAGGCTACCATCTGTCTCCCAACAGCTGTTCCAGTGGGTCCCCTCCCCCAACCTTCTCTGAGCCTTCGGGGTCCATGTGACCTGGCCATTTAGCCCATGGTGTGCAAAAAAGTGCCGCTCAGAGGTAAAACAAACCAACCCAACTATGCCAGTTAAGGCTTTAGTGGTTAGGCAGCTAGCGACTGTTCCAGCAAGGAATTTATTTTGATAGGACAAATAATGAATAATAAATCTGAAACTCGTTTATTATTATTTTGTGATTAATTTTGGTGAGGCAGAGCCTCAGGTGGCCTAAATGATGTGCGACCACTGCAGTCTAGTTCTTTTTTTCTTTAAAATGGTTGACAGAGTATTGTTATGAATAATAACATGTGATTAATTAATTTTCGGTGTAACTTTGTAACAGAAGAATACTTAACTTCAAAAGTATTAATTCGCATTATTTAAATAATAGCTAATATTTAAAATTGAAATTTAACAAGGAAATTTTTTTTTTCATTTCAGATATTTATTTGTAATTGGTACCGACACACATATCGTACTACTCCATTCATACGCCAGGCTCGTTATCTGTAGTTCCCAGGTTCGAGTCCCAGCTAGATCAGAGTTGAGATTTTTATCTCCGAAAAATTATCCGCCCTGCCTAGGGTCAGTAGGGGTCACCGATGGGTTTGGAAAGGCCACCGTCCGTCGGATGGAACGTTAAGCCGTGACCCCGTGTGCGGGAGAGCCATACCCTGTGCACGTTAAAGAACACGCTGGATGGCCTTAACGGAAGGCTACCATCTGTCTCTCAACAGCTGTTCCAGTGGGTCCCCTTCCCCAACCTTCTCTGAGCCTTCGTGGTTCATGTGACCTGGCCATTTAGTCCATGGTGTGCAAAAAAGTGCCGCTCAGCTGTAAAACAACCCAACAACTCCATTCATAAGGTAGGCGATGGTAGCGCCCCTAGAAATTTCGGAGACTTTTCGAGGGATCACTCCTGACCCACAGCAGCAAGAAACCCAATCTATTACCCCAACAGGGTTAGAACTACGTGGGACCACCACACCAAATTTGGGACCGATCGCTCATGTACCTGGGAAACCACAGGAAAAATGACAATTTCTGTCACCGATGACGTCACACGTGTCCTGCCGGAATTACCGCTATTAAATAATATGATGATTGTGAATGTCAAATTTCCCGACATTAGGACAACGCAGGACTTCTCGAACGCCAGAAAATATCAACTCCATTTAAGTTTCAATCCATCATCACCTAGAGCAGAAAGCCATTCCACAAAATTATGACGTCACATAGGCAGATTTAACAGTATGACAGGATAACGAGAGTAAGGAAAAATTGGCAATCTGATTGGCTGTCTGCTATCCCATTAGATCAGTGGTTCTTAAAGAGTGTGCCGCGAAATTTCCGATGATATTGCAGATAAAAGGAAATATATGAGGCATTTTGTTGATATTTTCTGCCACTGACTCTCCATTTAACTTTTTCCGTTTAATCAAAAAACTTATCCGTATTAAACCTTAATGTTAAAACCAAAATTAACAAAAGGCATGCTCATAACACGTACGGCGTAGCACTAACCTCAATACACATCAGAACTCGAACAGATATGTGAGTTTCCCGCAGTGTTGTCATTTTAAATTTATAGTGTACCGCGATTATTTACGGCGAAAAATATTGTGCTGTAAGCAAGAAAAAATAACTTCAAAATTACTGCAATATTTGAATCGGACGAAAAAAAACCCATCTTCAAATCACTTATAAATTTATTTCTGTTGTCCCTACTGGTATATTTCAAAATTTATCATTATAATAATTTATATTTCGGAATATGCATTTTTTCAAAAAAATATTCATAAATATTAACATTATGATGGTTTACTAAAAGACTGCCACTTCACTTCAACTTGACTTATGAACAAAGGCTGTCAAATCTTAATATCTATTCTAGGTAGTCACTGGAACGAGAGCTATGCACCAATCCCCTGTGATGATGCATAGAACCGGCCAGGCCTAGCACCTGATGTCCAACCCCCCGCCTTCTCGTGGTGCGGACCGTTAGTAACTTTCAAAAGAGATACTCTCTTGTGGAAGTGAACGGAAGGGGAGGGCTGCCAGATTAGTGTGGCCTACTGATCTGGACAACTATGGCTACTTTTCTTTTTTTTTCTACCCTGCTGAGGAGTGGTCAACCACACAGGGTCCTGGTGCTGACCATATAAACCTACTGGACTGGACAGATATATGGCTCTGAGCTTGATTATGGATCCTGATTTTGCTGCACTGGTGGGCTTCTGTGGAGGGAAAATCTTCCGCTGTGTTTTCTTTTTGTTTGTGGGTTGACAGCCCCAAGTGAATAGATCCACAGGATATGTTTATCAGCTGGTGGATAATCCTGAGCAGAAGTCATCGCAGGCACCTGAACTCTTTGCTTCTATTGGCATCGTCAAATTCTACATTGGAGGAAGTCTTCCAATGTAGATGGCTTCAGCCTTTAGTAGTGGGGGAACGGGTCTTTGCCCCATGTCTGCGATTAGGGGGCTGTTTGATATTGTCGGCATTCCCTCTCTCAATAAACATAGTTTCTTTAAACATCCCACTAACCATTTTCTCTCCATAGGTAGTTGGAATGTGAGGACTCTGCACAGAGCTTTTTCTCTTGATGTCCTCACACAAGAATTCCACCGTTATAATTTAGATATTCTCGGCTTGCAAGAGACCAGATGGACAGATAAAGGTCAGATTCTTAAAAATAATCTTAAATTTCTCTTCTCAGGGAGGGACGACAAAAAGCATCACCAAGGCGTGGGTCTGCTTCTCAGCAGACACGCTAGTGATGCTCTTCTAGGATATGAGTGCATTAATGAAAGGTTTCTTACAGCAAAATTTCAGACAAGCGTTAAAGACTTGAATGTTATCTGCTGTTATGCCCCCACTGAGGATGCCGATGAGGATGAGAAGGATAGGTTTTATGAACAACTTCAGGATATTTTGAATTCTGTCAAGAAAGGAGATATTACCCTTGTTCTTGGTGACTTCAATGCCAAAGTTGGTACTGACTCTGACCTTTGGGGAGGAGTAATAGGCCCTTTTGGTATTGGTAGCTGCAATAGCAATGGGCAACGTCTCCTACAGGTAAGTAAACTCAATGGATTCAGAATAACTAACACTTATTACAAACACCGCGACATACATAAGTACACATGGGTTTCACCTGATGGGCTGCATAAGAATATGATTGATTACATATTAATTAACAGCAAATGGACTAGTTCTGTTAGGAATACCAGGGCATATAGGGGAGCTGAAATTGGATCTGACCATTACCTTGTTAAAAGTGTGTTGCAACTTAAACTTAAAAAGTGTTGTGCTAGGGTTAAAAAATTTAGTTTTAATACTGAAGCTCTGAAAGATCCAGTTATAGCCAAAGCTTACCATGATAGGTTACTTAGTCATTATGACAGTCATGGTTTGCTTACTACTGAAGTTGAGGAAGAATGGGATCATTTTAAACAGGTTTTTTGGACACTAACAGTACTCTTTTAGGAAAAAAGGAGCAGAAGAGGCAAAATTATCTGAGTGATAAGGCACTTGAGCTTATTTCGGAAAGAAAGAACTGCAGGAATGCCCTTAATCAATACCCTACTAGTCCTAATAGAAAGCATTACAGAGACCTTAATAAACTTGTAAAGGATCAGTTAGCTGCTGATAAAAATTTTTGGCTTGATGGTTTGGCTGACAAAGCCGAGGAAGCAGTTAGACAGCACAACAGCAGAGAGCTGTACCAGATAGTTAATGTTTTGTGTGGTAGAAAACGGACAGGCATACAAGGATTGAAGGATAAACAAGGTAAGGTTATAGAAGGGGAGGATTCTGTCATGGCTAGGTGGGCTGAGCATTTCAGTGATGTTCTAAACAATGTAGTTAGTTCTACTCCCATTGTTTGCAATGATGATAGATGCATTGGTGGCTTTAATGTTGGCCCTATAACACAATCTGAAGTTAGTTTGGCTGTTTCTAAACTTAAACTTCATAAATCCCCAGGGGTAGATGAAATTACTACGGAAATGCTTAGAGCTGGGAATGTTTCGGTTACCACTTGGATGACTGAAATTCTGAATCTCTTTTATGATAAAGGCATGGTTCCTAAGGATTTTACCAGAGCTATTGTTATCCCTATTTTCAAAAAAGGTGATCGCAGTTCTTGTGATAACTATAGGGGTATCAGCCTACTCTCTGTTCCAGGTAAAGTTCTTTCCATGATTGTGCTTAATAGAATTAAGAATCTGGTTGACAGGCAATTGCGTGATGAGCAATGTGGATTCAGAAGTGGTAGGGGATGTGTAGATCAGATATTTTCACTTAGGCAGATTCTTGAGAAATGTTTAGAGTTTCAGAAACCTTTGGTTGCTAGCTTTGTTGATTTCAAAAAGGCTTTCTACTCTGTTGATCGTCATAATTTGTGGTTGATTGTGAGATCATATGGTATACCAGACAAGTTAGTTAACATTATGAAAGCTCTCTATAATAACACTGAGTCGTGTGTGAGAGTTGGTAAGGCTTGTAGCAATTGGTTTAGCATTACTTCTGGTGTTCGACAAGGGTGCATTTTGTCTCCTTTTCTCTTTAGCTTGGTTATTGATTATGTTATGCGAAATTCACTTCAAGGGAAAGATTTTGGCCTTAAATGGGCTGGAGATACGAAAATTTCTGATTTAGATTATGCTGATGATTTAGCCCTTTTGGCAAATGATGTTGATGAGATGAACTCTTTCATTCGAGCTGTTGATGAGACTGGTAGTAGAGTAGGTTTGGTTATAAACAGAGAGAAAACTAAAGCGATGAAAATTGGTCAGGCAGGCTGTGATTCAGTTAATCTGAATGGTTGCAGTCTTGAGCAGGTGTCACAGTTTAATTATCTTGGGAGCTATGTAACAGATAATGGTGATGTGCGGCATGAGATTAACAGACGAATAGGGATTGCTGCTGGGACTTTTAAGAATCTATGGAGAGTGTGGAGAAATAGGCGTATACACCTAAAGACTAAAATTAGACTGTATAATAGTTTGGTTCTTTCTAGGGTTAGTTATGGTAGTGAAACTTGGACACTTTGTAAACAAGATAACATGAAACTAGATGCTTTTGATTCCAGATGCTTACGCAGTATCTTGGGCATTAGGTGGTTCAACTTTGTAACTAATGATGAGATTAGGAAAAGGAGTTTGCAACCTCCTTTAAGCAGCATATTGTGCAGAGAGAGACTCCGTTGGTTTGGCCATGTTGCCCGTATGAATAATTATAGATTGGCGAATAGGGTTATGAACAGTGTGCCTAAAGGCCTCAGAAAGAAGGGGAGACCTAGGATGCGGTGGGTAGACAATGTCAAACAGGACCTTGTTAGAATTGATGTGCAGTGGCCAGATGCAGTAGATGTAGCTCAGGATAGACTTGCTTGGAGATCTAAATTGCACGGTCTGGTTGGACTTCCGTAGCCCATGGCTGCTTGATGATGATGATGATGATGATGATGATTCATTGGAATGGAGAAGACTTGAACTGGATATATAAACATGCCACAAACTCATTTATGGGACAACTCATCATGACATTCAACATTCCTTTATAATAATTTTAAATGGCAAAACGAGAAGACATCCCATGTATATCAACATTTCACTGGCCAAGAAAAATTGCAATTACCATTCTTTCGTCTGCAGAGCAGGGAGGATTGGGAACCAACTTCCAAGGGACGAGGTGCTTTCGCCAACATCGCAGACTTTCGGAAGAAAATTGAAGGAAGTGGACTTGTCACCATTTCTTCGATGATTTAGGTTTTAAACATCATAGTGAATTTTGTTGCTACAAATATTAAATATTGTACTGTCTTTAGTTTATACATTTCCTTTTTCATAAGTCAACAGGGAAGGTGTAAAAATGCAATGCACTATTTGATCCTTCTGTCTATTTAATTTTACGGAAAATAAATTATTGTTATTATCATAATGCTTATACATACATATATTTTTGTTATATAATGCAAGCCGTCCCGTGGCCGAGTGGTTAGCACGCTTGGCTACTAATCTAAAGGACCTGGGTTCGAGCCCCGGGTAAGGCATGGATGTGTGTGTTGTTTTTCTGCTGAGGTCCTGCCATCCTCTCAGATCTCCTACTGTGGCATATAAACTGACAGACTCCTGTCAGACCTCTGTGGCAAGCAGCTGCTTGAGGGGGTATTTATTTATTTATTTATTTATACTTTGCATACAATGTTCTAGCTGTCTTTAAAAATGCAACGCAGATAAGATTTAAAAAAATTACATCGGGGTAAACTATCGATTATCCAGGATGGGACTAACTGCTATGCGGATTAATATTAATATATTAATCCGCATATACACTACGTTTATCTGGCATTCGCCGTCCCGTGGCCGAGTGGTTAGCGCACTTGGCTACTGATCTACGGGACCTGGGTTCGAGCCCCGGGTAAGGCATGGTTGTGTGTGTTGTTTTTCAGCTGAGGTCCTGCCATCCTCACAGACCTTCTACTCTGGCATATAAACTGACAGGCTCCTGTCAGACCTCTGTGGCAAGCAGCTGCTTGAGGGGGTATTTATTTTATTTATTTTATATAATGCATATTAATAATTAGCATAGAGATTAATTTTAAAACCTACCAGTGGAAACAACAGAAAGAAATATATATTTATAGATTATTAGATATATTTATGCAGACGTCATAATTTAGTGGAACGCCTTCTGTTCTAGGTGGCGTTGTTCAATCCAGTACAATTCACGGAAATCACGTCTTTTAAGTGGTAAGAGTTTATCCAAGAATTTATAAATTAATAAATACCAGATAAATTTAAAAAACGTAATTATTACAGTTATATATTCAAAAACTAAGAATGTTTATTTTTTTTTGTTATTGCAGTTTAGGCGTGACATGATTAGGAGGATCTGGTTAAACCCAGGTAGGAAATAATTTTTAATACCTATCCAACCCAAAACCAATTTTTATTTTATCTCGTGAAACAAAATCGTTACGTTTTACCACCCAGCCATTTGAATATACAAATTTTTAGAAATTCTTATTGCGCAATAATGCGATATATATATATCTATTTCAAATATTGCAACGTGTTTTAATCTCAGTTCTAGTTGTTATGTTTTTTAAAACAGATTCTTTCAAACCTGTATGTTATATAAATTTACTATTTTTCGCTAACTTTCAAGGTTTTAAAATTCCTCAAAGTGGAATCCATCGCCGTTTTTTTTTATACTTTATATCTGACAATGGAAAGAAACATTCAAGCCCCCCCCCCCCAACCCCCGCCGAGATTGGGCGAAAAAAAAGTCAAATTTATTAATTATCAGTTTTTTTGTTAAACAGAAATGCGAAAAATAAGTGTAAATACAATAATGTAATTAAAAATGTATGTTCATTAATTATTTTGTTGACCTCAGGCCAATGAAAAGACATGAAAATTCGTAAATATTCAAACCTTAGCCCTCTTCAAACCGCAATAAAGTACGTAACTTACATAATTGTAATTTAAGAAATGTTTCTTATGTAAATTATACTTTAATATTTTTACTGGTTTGGTTCTAAACCTTATTTAAATTATACTTTTATATTTATTTACTGGTTTGGTTCTAAATATTAATATTTTCTCTTTTTTATTAATATCAATTTATTTTTGCTCGACTCAAAACTTATAAAACTTAAAAACACAGAATCATCATGGGTTCAGGAATTTTATACAAGCAATAAATTTCAGCAATCAGCAGTCTCAGCTATCACAATTTTCTTTACACTACCATTTCAAAAGGCAACTGATTGTTGTTCGTACAATGTTAGCCACTTATTAGAGTTACGACATCAAGACCCATTTGGTCAAATTATTACACCACAATCACCATTCACTGATCACTTGAACAGTTACACTTCACTTCCATTTGGTCTACATTGGCAAAGAGCACTACGGGTGGAGACTATTCTTGTTTGCCTAAAAAATGCTCCGACTCACAAAAATATCAGGCACATTGTCATATTTAAACATAGCAGACTTGACAACAATACATATGATATACATGTACAAAATGATATTTCTTACATGCTTCAATCGCCGGACAATTATATAATAATCCACAGATGTATTTATGAACAGTAAATAAGAATTTTTTCTAATAATTTACAGTCGTTCTTGAGTTTTTCAATAGTGTAATCTTTGTCACATCAATAAGGCTAAATAGAAAACCATTTTTTAAAATTTTTTCTTACTTGTGGATTAAACAAACCTCTAATATTAATGAAAATATTTGTATGTTAATATACAATATAGGTATTACTGCAGAATATATTAATATATAAATTTCAGTTATAAATTTTAATAGAATAGTTATGAAACTACGAAATTTTATTGGAACATACAGAGTCAGACTCAGAATTATTAATCAATGGTCATATTTGCTCAATTTTTATTCGTGCTTCTCATTTGTATCAGTTAACCTACCCTTTGTTAAAACCTGGCCATTCTATTCCAATTTCCATAGGATTAAACTCATATCTTTATTTGTTAATTTTTCCCCGGTTTTAACTTTAAGTAACTTTCTTTTTAGTACTTTTAAGTAAGCCGTCCCGTGGCCGAGTGGTTAACGCGCTTGGCTAAGGGACTGGGTTCGAGCTCGGTTAAGTCACGGATGTATGTGTCGTTTTTCTGCTGAGGCCCTGCCATCCTCTCAGACCTTCTATTATGGCAGATAAACTGACAGCTCCTGTCAGATCTCTGTGGCAAGCAGCTGCTTGAGGGGTATTTATTTAATATTTTTATTATTTAACTATAGCAGCCACTCAAGAAATAAAATAATAGCATAGAAGAAATTATCTTATGATTAGAAAAAACCTTATGATTTTCCGTTACTCTAGTCATCTTATTATTCTGTTTTCATCCCACAGAGTAAGCAAGACTATACTGAGACCTACCATCACATATGCATGGCAAGTATGGGGGTATACGACAAGATAACCCTGGAGCTACTACAGACTTTTCAGAATAAATGCCTAAAGAAGCAACTGACACCCCATGATACGTAAGAACCATCAACATACTCAAGGATCTGCAAATTGAACATATCAACATATTAATCAAAAGAAATGCTACAAATTTCTTCAAAAATATTGGAAACAATTCAAATATGTTTGGGGCGGGGGTGGCTCAGTCGGTAGCGCGCCAGGCTCGTAATCTGTAGTTCCCAGGTTCGAGTCCCAGCTGGGTCAGCGTTGAGATTTATCTCCGCAAAATTCCCAGCCCTGCCCACGGTCAGTAGGGGACACCTATGGGTTTGGATAATGCCGCCGTCCGTCGGATGGGACGTTAAGCCGTGGCCCCGTGTGCGGGAGAGCCATACCCTGTGCACGTTAAAGAACACGCTGGATGGCCATTCCAGTGGGCCCCTCCCCCAACATTCTCTGAGCCTTCGGGGTCCATGTGACCTGGCCATTTAGCCCATGGTGTGCAAAAAAGTGCCGCTCAGAGGTAAAACAACCCAACTCAAATATGTTTATTCAAAAAAAAAAATTGCTGACTATGATCACACCTTTCATCCAATAGTCAACGATCCAAGTCTATTTTACATATTGAGACATGTCTATTTTTCCTCTGATTAAGATTATTTTTCATTAGTACCTCTCGGCCCTATCGTGTTTGTATTGGTCAGAAAACAGTCGGAGGCATTTGGGCCCACATAAATGCAGTTGAGCCAGTTGTCGTAGATGCACAACAAAAAAGTTCAAGTCCCATTAGTGGGTGAAGTAAGATGGATGAGGTTAAGGGTTGAATAAATCCAGTATTGAGTTCTATCACATCACGATATCTGATATCCACAGAGCAAACCGATACAGAGGATCCACTCACCTACTTTCCTTGCAATTACTAGCACCACGGATATCAGACTAGGGTTGGGTTGTTTTACCTCTGAGCGGCACTTTTTTGCACACCATGGGCTAAATGGCCAGGTCACATGGACCCCGAAGGCTCAGAGAAGGTTGGGGGAGGGGACCCACTGGAAGCTGTTGGGAGACAGATGGTAGCCTCCCGTCAAGGCCACCCAGCGTGTTCTTTAACGTGCACAGGGTATGGCTCTCCCGTACACGGGGCAACAGCTTAACGTCCCATCCGACGGACGGCAGCCTTTCCAAGCCCATCGGTGTCCCCTACTGACCGTGGGCAGGGCGGGGAATTTTGCGGAGATAAATCTCAACGCTGACCCAGCTGGGACTCGAACCTGGGAACTACAGATTACGAGCCTGGCGCGCTACCGACTGAGCCACCCCCGCCCCATTATATCAGACTAAGAAACTAATTTCTAATTCTTTCTTGACCCTGCGCATAGTCAAACGTTTACTATTCGTGCAATTTAAAAACAATGTAAAAAATCGTATATTTTTCATGATTTTATGAAAATATTTCTGAACAATCTTAAATTATTACTAGCCTTTTGAAAACAAACAACCAGCAGTTAAATTTTAAAACATAATTTCAATTTTTTTTTAATTTTTTTTTTCTTGTGCCAAATTTTTCCATATGAGAAAAAAAAAAGCTTAAAATGTTTACTTATATTACACTTGTGCCAAATTTATCTGTATGAGAAATAAAAATCTTGCATTATTTAAATGAAAGTTATTTCTTTAATCTGCCACTGGGTGCTGCTGCATCAAAGTGTACCACTGTGGAAATGTTGCCATTAGCAGTATAGGGAATGGATCTCTTTATTTTGTGCACGTTAAAGAACACGCTGGATGACCTTGACTGGAGGCTACCATCTGTCTACCAATGGCTGTCCAGTGGTTCTCTTCCCCTAATCTGTCTGAGCCCTTGGGGTTCTTATGACTTCTCTATTTAGCCCATTGTGTGGAAAAAAGTTTCGTTCAAAGATAAAACAACCTCTAAAGATGACCAACCAGGTGATCTACGGAGCATGATGAACCTCCAACTGATGACTAACTTTCGTTTATCGAGCAAATGCAATTAATTATATAATTTTATGCTTAATAATCCTTTTATTGCAAAATATAATCACAGAATTCTGCCCTCAATATTATTCTATTCCATTATTTTCTGTAGATTTTTCATCCGAGTTATGCAATTCCAAAATATTTCTTATATTTTAGAAAAGCATGTCTGTCCGACTGTACATATTTTTTAAATATAATTTATTTTTTTCTAATTTAGCCTCATTTGTGTCCCTTTTACAGCTGCCAC
Source organism: Ryuthela nishihirai (assembly GCA_038380435.1). Lineage (NCBI taxonomy): Eukaryota > Metazoa > Arthropoda > Arachnida > Araneae > Heptathelidae > Ryuthela > Ryuthela nishihirai. Next base: position 113,099,223 of record JAWZYU010000002.1, on the reverse strand, counting down.
TACTTGAAAAACTGATTGTATTATGCATCAGAGGCACAGAATGTTCTTTTCATAGATACCTTGCTTAACTGTATCAGAAATACAGGATGTTCCTGTATATAATTACAGAACGAATATTATTGAAAATTAAAATTTAAATTGATTTGATTATAATATTTAAACTATCTCTATTGTTCCGTTTTTATCGTTAATTTGATCTTTGATGTATCTTATTATTTTCCTCATCAAATGCTGATTTTAAAATGTTTTTGAGCTCTAAATCTGAATACACCTTAATAAAGGAGCCATTAAATGTGTATACATCTAAAGAAATTTCTCTTCTTTCGTTTTTCGTATTTTGAGATAATAAAATTACCGGTTTAAAAATTTTCTTTTTTATAATTTTACTTTTGCTCTGCTGTAAAGATATTACACGATAAATAACCAGAGACAAATTTTTATTTCTTAATTCTTAAAAAATCAATTTATACAGCAGATATTATTATAGTTTATCTTGAATTTCTTTAAGTTACCGTTTCGAATATAAAGAAAATGTTTTCCACTGCTTACAGTATCAAGCAATAGTAATATTTGAATTCATGGCTGTCTTAGAATAATTAATTCAATTCAAAATTCTATTAACTTCAGAAATTCATTTATTTTTGAATAAATATCCCAATATTTAGACCTCTAGCTGGTGTCATCCAACGAGGTAGCAGTTTTATTGGACTCTCTTCTTGTTTCCGAAGAAGTGTAATTCCAACGGAACTGTAGCCTCCTCGGGTGATCCGTAAGTGAATTCTTTGTCTTACGTTTATCAGTAATACATCGATTAACAGGTATCTAAACATTTCGACTGTCGTTTTAACAAGCAACAGCCGGTTTTAGTTAAATTGTGAGCGGATACGTATGGTACTATGAAGTGTTAGCTATACGTTTCCCTGCATCCATAAGGCAGTATTTTTAAATCTTTAAGAGGGAAATCAAAAGCTTCGGTCAATAAATTCCTTAATTTATTGTTTTGTGTTCAATAGAATTTTAAGAAACCTGTTTACTCGCCCAACGTTTTCTAGTTTATTGTGCCCTAAGTTTATTCGATTTTCTATCTGGGGCGGAAAAATTATGTGGATATTTTTATAGCTGAAAATTACGTATTTGTGAAATTAGAATATCTGTTTGCGTGGAAATAACAGTGCACATTATTACACTGCATTGTAAAGGCTTCTTTGCCGGGTTAAAGGAATGTTAATTCTCTTTATCTTCGCTGTGGGTTATTTCTTTATTACTTTATTAACATGCGCTTATTATCATTTAAAAAAATAATAATAATAAATACCCCCTCAATCAGCTGCTTGCCACAGAGGTCTGACAGGAGCCTGTCAGTTTAATACGCCATAGTTGGGTTGGGTTGTTTTACCTCTGAGCCGCACTTTTTTGCACACCATGGGCTAAATGGCCAGGTCACATGGACCCCGAAGGCTCAGAGAAGGTTGGGGGAGGGGACCCACTGGAACAGCTGTTGGGAGACAGATGGTAGCCTCCCGTCAAAGCCATCCAGCGTGTTCTTTAACGTGCACAGGGTATGGCTCTCCCGCACACGGGGAAACGGCTTTACGTCCCATCCGACGGACCGCTGCCTTTCCAAGCCCATCGGTGTCCCCTACTGACCGTGGGCAGGGCGGGGAATTTTGCGGAGATAAATCTCAACGCTGACCCAGCTGGGACTCGAACCTGGGAACTACAGATTACGAGCCTGGCGCGCTACCGACTGAGCCACCCCCGCCCAATACGCCATAGTAGAAGGGATCTGTGAAGATGGCGGGTCCTCAGCAGATTTTTTGCCAACTGCACGCGGTGTTCCCAGGTGGTCACCCTCCTCGGTACCGACCGCGCCCAAAGCTGCTTAACTTCGGTGATCGGAGAGAGAATCGGTGTTTTCAGCTTGGTTTTTACTGTTTTGAAATTAAATTATTTTCCAACGTTTCGCTAAGTTTCGTCAGTGCATGCTGCTTTTTCCCTCGAATATCCAACTTTTCTGCGTATCCGAGCAGAGCCACCTGATGGCACTGAGCAAGGCCCCTTTGATCTGCTAGGCCTACCCAGTGCAGTAACAGAAGAATTAATTTTGAAATGTAAGCAGGAAAATTGTATTTCGATATCTGGAAACAATTTTTTTTACTGCAGTTCCCAGGTTAGTCCCAGCTGGGTCAGCGTTGAGTTTTATCTCCGCAAAACTCCCCGTCCTGCCCAGTCAGTCGGGGACACCGATGGGCTTGGATAGGCCGCCGTCCGTCGGATGGAACGTTAAGCTGTTTCCCCGTGTACGGGAGAGCCATACCCTGCGCACGTTAAAGGACACGCTGGATGGCCTTGACGGGAGGCCATCATCTGTCTCCCAACAGCTCTTTCAACCTTCTTTAATTCTTCTGTGTCCTTGTGACCTGGCCATTTAGCCCATTGTGTGCAAAAAAGTGCCGCTCAGAGATAAAACAATCCAATCTAATTATTAAGTGAGAAAAGTCTTTTAGTTAATCTGTATCAATTTTTGCTTAATTTGGCTCTCATGAAAATCTGAATATATAAAGCATTTTTTAAAATCCGGCTCTACTAAAGTGAATGGTGTTTTAATATGACGAAAGACGAAAATTTGAATATCATACAGCTAGATATAATGTCATTGAAGTCCAATGTTCAACAGCTCATTTCTGAGATCTAATCTCGTTCTTCACATTTCTGCTTCGCCAAGACAATTTCAATTTTGATGTTAACATTTTTTTTATTAATATTTCATATTTTTTCTTATTATTTTGTAACATATGACAAGCAAAAAATAATAAACGAAGTTAAACATTTTTAGTTCCTTGTTTTGTCCCCATGGCATCTCTCTCCAAAATATTGTCCCACAACAAACATAATATTTTTTTCCCAATCGGCCCAAGGCCAAAAAATGTTTGTGCACCCCTGTTCTAGACCAATTAATCGAGGGTCTACTATTGTATCAACATATGTAAAAATGTTTATAAAAACTCGTTTGAAGGAATTTATCTTGATCTTTTAAGGAAACTTCTTTCGAAACGCTTAAAAATTAGAGTAAACTAATGATGCAAACTTATACTAGATTTCATAAGCTCTTTAAAAGATTTAATTATTCTGTAATGTATTGCTCCTCCATATTATCATTTTATCTTTTTTTATAAATACTTGAAAAAAAAGTTATAAAATGGAGTATCTATAAGTAGAACACTCTGTGTAGTTTTTATCATTATATCTGTAACTACCAGCTAATTTCTACAAACAATTTTGAAGAGTTTAATGTGAAAATTATAATTTAAATATATTTTCTTTCCTCTACTGGTTTACAATAATTACAATCAAAATCATTTTCGTTTTAAATAATCTCTGCTGATTTAATTGCAATAATTAATATAAAGCTTATATATACATTCGTATTCTAGAGTTTTTTTTCTCTTAGTTGATCTTGAATAGCAAGTAATAGCCTTAGGGCTCTGATTCTTTTCAGTTTACACCTCTTTACATTTTAAATTCAATGCCACAAGCACACTTCAGATAGAGGAGAAAAGGACTTGCAAAAAGTCCGGTGCTCCATTTCGCCCATTTATGATCCCTGATCTCTCTCGTAGCCAGTTAATAAAATTTTATCCATAAACGTTTTAAAAAATGTTCAGTTTAGAGAAAACATTTCCAGAAACGCCTCGTATGTTTGAAGTTTTAGGTGATTTAAAATGTATCAGAGTGCATTTAGAAAATGTTCAAGAACTGAGCACTTTACCATGTTATCAAACATTTGCCTTGCAAATGTAAAACACGAATTTTATCATATCAAACATTGACCTTAATAATTTTAAACAACTGTTACTGATGTTATCGAATACTTATACGTTATTTTTCAGACTTAGGCCTTACCATATTATGGAAACAGGATTTGATAATATGTTAAGGCCTGTCGAAGGCCCAATTTTAAACACAGGTCTCACCATATTTTCAAACATCAGAACTAAATTTCTAAATACAGGATTTATCATATTATCGAACGCTGACATTTCCATTTTTAAACACAAGACTTACTACATCATCAACACTGGCTTTACAATATTATCTAGCACTGGCTTCACCATTTGTAAACACATGACTTGCTATAATATCAAACATAGGTCTTACCATAGTCTTACCATAGGTCTTACCATTTTAAAGACAGAACTTGCCGTATTTCCAAACACCAAGCTAAATATTTTTAAAAATTGGCTTTATCATGTTATTAAACACTGGCCTCTCCGTATAATGAAACACTGCTTTTAAAATTTTAAACATTGTTCTTACCATATTATCGAATATTGACATTTCAGTTTTTGAACACAGAATATGACATACTGTCAAACAAGGGTCTTAATATTTTTAAACACAGAAAACACAATTTTTGACGTATTATCAATCATTGATCTTACCATTCTGAAACACAGATCGTAATACATTATCAAATATAGCCTTGACATTTCCAGAACAGGCTTTGTCATACTTAAACAAAAAATTTATCCTTTTTTAAAACACAACATAGTATACCGGTTTCTATAAATTAAGGAAACACCCTGTCATGGGCGTCCGCAGAACATTTTCCGGGGGGGGGGGCAAAGCTTGGAGACAATTACATCAATAATTTTTTATTTAATTATTTAATTTTTTAGGTTTTTTTTCCACAAGTAGGTTATAGAATACAGTATTGCATTAATACAAAAACACATACATAATATATATAAATTAATTATGTTTAAATTGTTACGATTATAATTTGTGGAATTTTTTACTCAATCCCAGGGGGGGAGGTGGCAAGTGCCCCGTTTGCCCCCCTCTGCGGACGCCCATGCACCCTGTGTTATGTCAATAGGACGTAGCATCGATGCTCTATAACTTCTAAAATGATTTTTTTTGAAAATAGATAATTGTGATAGCAAATAAAGATCTCAATTAAAAATAACAATATCTTGATTTTTAACAATATTCGTTCAGTATTTAATGAGTTATGGAAATTTAAATATTTAACAATAACAATGCCAGTCACAAAAATTGACTTCAAAAGTTAATTAAGCATTTTTTCACTATTCATCAGTTTTGTATAAGTTTCTTAAGATTGTCACTGGTGTTGTTAAATATTCAAACTTCTATAACTCATTAAATATTGAACGAATATTGTTGAAAATCGAGATACTGATTTATTTGATTGAGATCTTCATCTGCTATCACATTTTTCAAAACAAAAAAATAAAATATTTTAGAAGTTATGTAGCTTCGAGGTTAGCTTTCCATTGTTGTAATACAGGGTTGTTCCTTATTTTGTAGAAACAGGGTATTTCAAATATTAAAGTTTAGGTAACACAAATATTGGGATAGGAATTACTATCGCCCTTTCCCTGAACAATTCCTGGATTTATATAAAATCCATGACTAATAAAATGCAATGAATTGGATTATATTGCTATCAAAGTGATACTCTTACACATATTATTATCATTTATAATAATTTACATTTCTGAGAGAAAATGTTGAATATATTTCTATGTGTATCAGGTTCTCAGTTTTCAATAACATTGCTCTGTCATAACAGCAATAATTCGCAAATATTTACGTTAAGAGAGAAAATTAATATAGGTAAGTTTCAATAATGATAAATTCAGCAACGAAATAAAGCAAAGAATTTATTAAATGCAACAATTTGATTAAGTAAAGGATTAGAGTTTAGGGTTTGACAATTGCTATAACCTTTATTAGCGAACATAACATTGTGTTCATCAATAGCGACAAATATAGTGAATGAATATATCAAAGAACGAAAATTCCTATAAATTTTGTAAGTAAACATAGCAAAGGATTTAAAAACAGCGATGAATTAGTCAAGCAAATAAAGCAAGTAATCTGCTACCACCGGTAAATTTATTATATCAAGAAAAATAATATAATATTCGCAATATTGAGTTTATTAAGAAATTGAAGTATTCATTATTACAAATATGCAGTGCATCAATATAATACTCATTAGTCATAAATCTACTAGGTCAACATAGCAATGGATTTATTAATAGCGATGATTTCAAAGCAAACGTGATGCATTTGGAAGTAGCAGTAATAAATATGATAGGGAAACAAAAAGTATTTATTAATAACGTTAGAGTGAATAAGCTAAATATTTCGTAGATATACATTTGGTAATTAAACAATAAAAATTAACGTGAAGCAGCAAGTTTACTAGGGTGAATTAAATATTGATATATACTAGAGATGAATTCGAGTTCGGGCTTGTCGGGTTGAGCGAGAGCCCTCCCAGTCCGGACTCTGGAACAAACTAGCACAGACGGATTGGGGTTTAGAATAATTTCAATTTCAATTATTTCTTGCAATTGCGAAATAAACAAGTAAAAATATAAAACAGTTATTAGAATTTCAACCTTTTAATCAGTCTTCAATAGTTAAAAATAAACACCATACGGCCTTTGATTATTTTTCTATGTATTCTCTATTTTTGATAAATGATAGATCATTGCGTTTTTGGATACATTTACCCTCGAATCTTCAGTTTCTGATGCTAGTATTTCTAATATTTTTCGTTCCAGAGAGCATTAAGATTTTAATTTTGTCATAAAATGATTATAATGAATGATATAAGAATAAAATAAATGCGACATGCATGTCTGTTGATAGGTCTCATGATATGTCAGAGAGTTTCTTTCCGCAAAATGGGCTCGGGCTCAATAATTGTCAAAATAGTTCACACTCGGGGGAGCGCTAGCTCAAAAAATTAAACCCAACTCATCTCTAATACATATTAATAATTGCAAATTTATTAACTTCAGATATTCGTTTACGACACTAAGTTCTTTTGTTATAATTATATTTGGATGCACACTTTATTGAAAAAAAAATACAAATGAAACAAAGCTTCGAATGATATTATTTTGTATTAATTGGATTCACAATTTTCTGACTTTGAAGCTGAAATACGTTGTGTAAAGCAAAATACTAATGAAATTAAAAAAAACACATAAAATTTGTTAAATATGCGTAGAAACTGGTTTTGTGGGAAAAAAGCGAGAGTTAGTGAATTGATAATGAGAAAAAAAATGACACAAGCCTTACCGTATTTATTCACAAAGCGACAAAAAGTTAAAAAAGTGAAACAATTGGAAGAACTATTATATAAAGAATGAGTTTTTATTTAAAAATGAGTGAGTAAAGCTGCTTTAGTTTCGAGAAATTTTGTGACAACGATAAAATGTTAGTTGTTTTCTGTTGTAATGAAAAGTATAAATTAAAAAAGTAAATTATTGTTACACTACTAACATTACAAATTATTTCATATGAAAGGAAAAATATTATCAGAATAAAACTCTTATAAGATTCCGACTTTATAATAGAGAACTTTATATCTTAATATAAAAGTAGGCGTATATTTCGGGATAACAGGAAGCCAATGTTGAGTTGATTCTAATTATCTCACCTCATTTTAATCTAATCAAATTTTTGTTCTATGATAAGATAATATCTGTTTTAGTTGAACTTAAGCTTTTTTTATCCTTACATAATCGCAACTCTTGAATTATATGTAAAGTTTGATAAAAAGGCAACAACGAACAACTTTGCGAAATCTAACTTCTTAACAAGTTATAAAACCGCACTTTATCATTTCCAAAAAGTTAGTCCGACGGACGAAGCTCAGCTGCAAAAGAGAGCAGATAAAGAGAGGAAATAGTGGATATCTCCTTAACCACCGTCAAGTGAAGATGACTGGAATATCTTACCCCCATACATACTCTACACATTCTCTCTCAGATACGTGAGCGGCAACCCAACGTTGTAGAAGATTGTAAATCCAGTCAGGCTCTACCGTTCTAACGACGTAATGGTTCGTGAAATGATAGATATGGCTTCCGCAGCATATATAGAAAGAGTTACGGCTAGCATTTGGAGAAGGCATCACGTTGTGGCCAACGCGTTCCATAAATATAGTTAGTAGCTATGTATTTTATTTAGGAGACAGAGTCAAAAAGTTGTGTGTTAGTTTCAAAGTACATGAGTGATGCTTGGAATAAGAGAAAAATTCGTTTGCGGAAATGTTCCATTAGTTCTAGTTCATATTTTCTAATCAAATCACGGAATGAGCACTAAACAGTAATAAGTATCATGCTCACATTTATTTCAAAATGTGGACACGACTGTTTGGCGAGGAAATTCTCGGCCGCCATTATCTTCAGTCACTAGTGCCTTTTTCCATTGCCTCTATTTTTGGTGTCCAGTTCAGCCTCGAGAAAGAACACCGCTGCCGGCAAAGAGACTTTACAGCATGATCCGGTGGGCCCCAGATGGCAGGGGCCTAAGTGACCTGTTGTTGTAAACAACCCGCGCCAGATGGGTTGGGGATTCGCACCTCGACCTGCGCAGGTCAATGAGCAGCGTCCATGCATAGCCGGTGGGTGACCTTTCTGCCAGGAGTCAAGAAAAGGTGAGGCGGAAAAGGCGCGCAAAAATTTAATTTCGTCTCTGAACTGCTAGGAGGAAGACGTGTGGGAAGTTTTTCCTGCGAGTAAAAAGAGTGGAGCCGGACGAGGGCACGTATGTGAAATGTAGCTGAGGACTGAGCAGCAAGGACACCGAACTACCTGCGGCGCACGAGTTGACGGCGGCAGTACCGCCAACGACCATGCATCTGCTTTTGGTCCATCTGAGCTGAAAGAGGTAAGGGTCGAATTTATTCAGATCTGGTTTTCCCACGTGAGATTAGTGCAAATTGTCGCTGCCACCTGCTCCTATAACAGCTGAGAAACTGTTAGCTTCCATAAGCCTCTCGAGCGTTTTCTTGTACTCACGAGTTTGGAACTGGCTTATTGCATACCACTCACTAAGTTTCCCTCAAAGGAAAGGGAACGCGCCAAGGGCGCCTGTAAAGAAAACTAGGCTAATCGAATTTGTGACTTTGATTGAAAAAGTATGTTAAATAAATGTTGATTTTTATATGTAACTGCTCTTGGTTTAAATATCTGTATATGTGTACCATTCTGTTTGTTCTGGGAACCAGCCTCAGACAGGCTACAGGGAAGGAATTCGGCCACTAATATTGTACCGCCTCTAAAATACTCAGGGGTGGTTACAACAACAGATCAGAATTTTCGAAATGAATTAATGAGTGGTAGTAGAGAAACTATGGAAATAGAAAATGAATATAAAAGATATTTAATACAAAATACTAAAGTATACCGATATAATTATTGCATGATAATTATGATTAATAGAAAACACTTAAATAAATCAATTTAATGTATGTATTCTGTAAAATATTTACAAATATATATTTTTAGAATAATATTTAGAAGTTTCACGAATTTTTTTAATTATAAAAGCAAGAAGTAGTATAAAAGATAAAATAATTTCATGTAGTTTAAGTAATTTTTGCTAATAAAATTAGTGGTAATTAAATATATTTTATCTATAATATGTATAAATTAATTAATAATATTTATACAGTTTGTTATGGACATAAAACATAACAGGTAAGAGGAAAAAAGCATCTTTGCAACAAAATAAATAAAATATAATAAATACCCCCTCAAGCAGCTGCTTGCCACAGAGGTCTGACAGGAGACTGTTAGTTTATATGCCATAGTAGAAGGTCTGAGAGGATGGCAGGACCTCAGCAGAAAAACGACACAAACAGCCATGCCTTACCCGGGGCTCGAACCCAGGTCCCTTAGATCAGTAGCCAAGCGCGCTAACCACTCGGCCATGAGACGGCTATAATATATTAAATGCATTAATATAAAACATACTAAATAATATTAATCAATAATATATTAAAGCCATAAATATTTAGTAATTCTAATACATTTTTGTAACACGTTATGGACATGAGAAAAAAACTGCTTTTTAACAAAAAACAATATATTTAATTATTAATAAGTAAAATATTAAATAATATATTAAGCGCATTAATGTGTTAGTTCTAATACATTTATATAACAAATTAGAGACATAAAATGTTGATAGATAAAAGAAAAAAACTTCTTTCTAGCAAAAAACAATATAATAAACGCATTAATATATAAAATATTGAATAATATAATAATTATATGTTAAACGCATTGATACGTAATAATTCTAATACTTTTATAACATATTTATAGACATAAAATATCTATAGATAAAAGAAAAAACCTTCTTTCCAGCAAAAACAATATATTAAATGCATTAATATATAAAATATTGAATAATATAATAATTATATGTTAAACGCATTGATACGTAATAATTCTAATACTTTTATAACATATTTATAGACATAAAATATCGATAGATAAAGGAAAAAAAAACCTTCTTTCCAGCAAAAACAATATATTAAATGCATTAATATATAAATATTAAATAAAATAATAATTAATAATATATTAAACACATTGATATATAATAATTCTAATGCATTTATATAACGTATTTGAGATATAAAATATTGCTCGATAAAAGAAAAAAATGCTTTTCAACAAACAACAATATATTAAACGCACTAATATGTGAAGTACCAGATATATATATTAAACGTATTATACATAAAATACTAAAGAATATTTTAAAAGTATTTACGTATTAGGTCTAATATATTTATACAACCTATTATAGATATAAAATATTATTAGATGAAAGAAAAAACTGTTTTCCAACATAAATAGCTGACGTAAGGATTTTGACTTTCACTAATGGAAAAGGAGCCTTTTCTTGAAAGGAACTAGGCAATCCATTCTGGTGAGTGCGCTCTTTAAACAAAACAAAAAAAAAAAAATTCGATAGAGACGGAATGTATGGTCACGTGGCTGCCAGAAGCATCCAACAGAGGCTGCAAACTGCTATCTTGTCTTTTCCTCTGCCAACCGAAGCGTGCGCCATCAACAGTTGGGTCTGTCGATATTTACGACGAGCGTTCGGAATCCACATTTCCTATGCCTCTATAAACGTTACATACCGCGGCTCTCCCTCATGCTGAGAGATTATCGATCGGCTCTCTACCTTCTTTTCTTATCTTTTGGGACGTTCTTTGATCTCTTTCTCGTTTCCCGTTCGCTTCACAAAGAAAAAGTCTTTCGAGTTTTCAGAGTAATGCTGACATGACTGTTCTTCGTTGCCTGTCACTGAAGTAGTTTAGAGTGTTGTGATCGTCGTGTTAGGAGAATATTTTTTGCTCTTTTCACTTTTAGATGTATTAGTAGAGAAGATAAAGTTGTTTGCAGTGCTCTTTGTTTAATACCACGGGGATATGAAATTTTAAATGTGCTACATCGGGGAATATAATATGAAAAGTTCAAAGGAAAATGGTCTCGAATTGCATTAGGAGCATTTTATTCCTTTCTTTTTTAAATTTATTTAAAATATTGTTTCTTATTGAGTTACCGGTAATTTATTAAAACACTGGCTTTTACACTATAAAAAAATATTTTTTTATTTTAAAGTGTTTAATAAAAATTTAAATTTAATATATTACACTTATAAAATTATAATAATTATCAAAGCTGGGGAAAGAGTAAAGCTTGTGATGACGGGTCGAACACGTGATCTCCAATGCGGGTGTTCTCAACTTTGCACATGACGACAGAGGACACGTCACAGAGGGTCACGTGACCTTTAGTTCTACGCAGTTTTCGCTTGATGTCGCTGCTACAGATCTTTGGAGACGTTTCACTTACAATTTACTCAGCTTTATATATATACATACTGAAATTTAATGTTCTTATGTAGAGTTGGATTGTTTTACTTCTGAGCGGCATTTTTTTGCACACAATGGGATAAATGGGCAGGTCACAAGGACTCCGAAGGCTCAGAGAAGGTTGGGGGAGGGAACCCACTGGAACAGCCGTTGGTAGACATATGGTAGCCTCCCCTCAAGGCCATCCAGCGTGTTCTTTAACGTGCATAGGCCACTGTTTAACGTCCATCAGACGGACTGCTACCTTTCCAGCTTCTCGGAATCCCCTACTGACTGTGGGCAGGGCGGGGAATTTTGCGGAGATAAATCTGAACGCTGACGAAGCTGGGACTCGAACCTGAGAATTACAGATTACGAGACAGGCGCGCAACCGACTGAGCCACCTCCGCCCCATTCATATATAGAGAAAAATGTAATGGTGTTAATATTTTTATATTCAAAAAAGTCGAAACTTTTCAATTTTATCTCTTAAACCGTGAGTTTATTTTTTACATATAGAAAATATTAAAATTTCCGTAGAATATTTTTCTGCTGCTAACGGTATTGAAAAGTTTTTCCAAAATCCTATTTATTTTAGTGTAAACTAACACTTTAGAAAAAAAAAAATACTTTACATTAAATTTAACTTTTACGATAACATAAGTTTTTGTTTTAAAAGCGTCAATAACTTTCATATCTTTCTACATAGATTGCTAATAAGTTTAAAAAATCTAATTTACACCAAACGTTTCTTTAATCGTGGAGTACCATATCAGTGTTTATCAGCAGTGTGAAATAAACGTTCCTACATTAAAATATTGATCTTTATGTGATTCATAAACCTTTTCGCATTCACAGGTGGGATTTGGGTTGTTTTATCTCTGAGCGGTACTTTTTCTTTGGACACGATGTGCTAAATGGCCAGGTCACAAGGACTCCCGAAGGCTCAGAGAAAGTTGGGGTAGGGTACCCACCTGAACAGCTGTTGGGAGACAGATCTGTTCCACCCCTGTCAAGGCCATCCAGCGTGTTATTAGCGTGCACAGGGTATGGCTCTCCCGCACACGGAGCCACGGCTTAACGTCCCGTCCGATGGATGGCGGGCTTTGCAAGACCATCGGTGTCCCCTTCTGACGGTCAGTAGAGGACACAAATGGCATGGAAAGACCACCGTCCGTTGGATGGAATGTTAGCCGTGGTCCCGTGTTCGGGAGAGCCATAACCTGTGCACGCTAAACAACACGTTGGATAACCCTGACGGGGAGCTACCAACTGTCTCCAAAGCTGTTCCAGTGCGTTCCCTCCCCCAATCTTCTCTGAGCCCTCGGAGTCCTTTTGACCTGGCTGTTTAACCCATTGTGTGCAAAAGTGCCGCTCAGAGATAAAACAACTCAACCTCTGAGCGGCACTTTTTTCACACAATGGGCTAAATGGTCAGGCCACATGGATCCTGAAGGCTCAGAGAAGGTTGAGGGAGGGGACGCACTGGAACAGCTTTGGAGATAGGTAGCTTCCCGTCAGGGCTATCCAGCGTGTTCTTTAACCTGTACAGGTTATGGCTCTCCCACACACGGACCACAGCTTTACGTCCCATTCGATGGACAGCGGCCTTACCAAGCCCATCGGTTTCCTTTACTGACGGTGGTCAGGACGGGAAGTTTTGCAGAGATAAATCTCACCGCTGACCCAGCTGGAACTCGAACCTGGGAACTGCAGATTACGAGCCTGGCGCGCTACCGACTGAGCCACCCCCGCCCCTTAATAGGTGGGAATATTAGTTAGTACTGTTAAATAAAAAGTAATATTAGAAATTAAGGGTGAAACAGAAATAAATATGTATTCCACGCCACAAAGTCAGAAAAAGTGCTATAAAAACATTTTTTTTTCTAAATACATGCATGACAACGAAAAACGATACTCTAATTGAAGTTAATTTCAAAAGTAAAGTTTTGTTTACCACTAAGTATAATATTGCGATAAAATACTTATAAATATCTTAAATTCAAGGTAACAAAAATGTGGTTAAGATTAGTAGAGTCAATGAATTAATCGTTTTTCATGACCAGTCATATATTATTATTCATTTTGTGCCAGATAAAAGGAATGGATTTGCGAAGAAATAAAAACTATACATCATACGGATATTTTTTAAAGGAATATGTAAGTAATATTTTAAAACTAAACAAAACTAAACCGAAAGGAAAAAATTTCATTATAGAATACAAACACTAGTCAGGAATCATTAATACATAAGTGTTATACTGGTGTGATAAACTTCCACTAAACATATTAGATCGCAAATGTAGCAAATTCTCGATTATGTAGAGGTAGAACACCCTTTATTATATTTGAATTATTAATATATATTATTAATATTTTCATAATTAATTATCTTATTTATTTATTATATTATTAATTAATTATTGAAATTAGTGATTTGACAACCTTTGTGTACTGTACACGAAGGTTGCCAGATCACTAATTTCTAAAAAAATCGTTGCCAGATATTTTTTTCTGAATTCTATAATCAACCATATTGTTCGGATATTTTTTTGAGCGATTGTACTTATGCGAAACGTTTTAATATGCATTCTGCAATTTAAGTTCTTTTGGAAATGCATATACATGGTGTTCCATTAATGGCGGATAAACTTACTTTAGAATATCCACGACTAATGAGACATTTCTTATACATATAAAATTTTTAGTACATTTTGTAATATTTGCATATATGCATCATTTTTATAACATTTCATTTTTAATACCTAAAATAAGAAGATTATACTCTAATGCGTTTAGATGTAAACCCTACGGAATTTAATTATGTAAAGAAATATTTCATTCTTATACAGTATACTTTTAAAAATATTACAATAGTGTAAAAAATAGCCTGTAAAAAGAGGTCTCGAAATTATAATATGTTTATATACAAATGATAAATATTTATAAATCAGATAATCATAAAAGTTCACTAATTTTGCAATTTTGACAAAAGTATATGCAGTTTAATTCAATAACCTATTAAAAAATTCACTAAACTTTGTTTTCAAGTTTAAGTAATACTTATTACTTAAACTTGAAAGTTTAAGTAATAAGTTTACAAGTTAATTCTTTCTGAACATTTCTGTGAAACCTTTTATGCTCTTATTTAGAATCCAAAAACACATTGTATTTTCACTCTTATTTTGACTTTGACATTTTGGCTTTTTTGTTTATTACATAACCTGTGCACGCTAAACAACATGAAGGCAAATTCAAATTATCTTACTTCACAGGATTGACTCAAAGTCGTATATTCTCTTCGTCTTCTCCCAATCATTCAGTAACTGATTTTAGCATTAGCAGTAATCTTCTTTACGGAGACAATCATCAACTGAGGGGTTAGATGGTGGGGGCCATCAATTGCACCTATGTTACCGATCAATATTTGTCTTCTTGTTAGAAGATTAAAAATAAAAATTAGTTAAAAATATTCATGAAACGTTGGTAAAACTTTCCTAAACTTTACCTGTATCAAAGTTTAGATTAATATCTGGTGGGATGATTAGATACCACCCCACTTTGGTCTTCTTGCTGTCTCAATGTATCATTACATTTTTTTCTTCAATTTGAAAAATGTTTAATTACTAAATGACCGGTAGTTTGTAAAAACTTTATTTATTAAACATAAAATATTAACAAGTTATTAATATATATTTATTTTTGGTATGAATATAGTTTACACAGAAATATTATTAATAAGTAGCCTCTAGGGACCCACGGTGGTTTATTCGTTAAATGTTTTTACTTATGCCAACTGGGCATATTCTCAAATGGAGTTGGTAATGGGTAATGGAACCCGCATATCCATACACGATCTCCGATATTATTGATAAAAAATATTTCAGTACAAACTATCTTCATACAAAGAATAAATTATAAAATATTATAGTGCAAAAAAAATAAATAAAAAATAAAAAAGGAAAAGAAATTTTAAAAACAATTTTTTTAATTTCAGTATCATAATTTCTGCATTATAAATTCGGCAGATAAATTTATTAAGCAAATTTAATAGATTATTTTTTTTACTTAGTTTCTCCTTACGGTTGGACTATATTGTAAAGATTCGGTAATATTTTAAACATTTGCTCTAGGGAAATATAAGGAAGCCATCACACTCTACTATATACATTTGTAACATAAAATATAGGTGCTACAGGTGGTACCATTAATTACTTATATACGTAAAATCAATTTTAAGGATTTCTCTTAATAAAAACAATATTTATAAAAGATAAAAAAGCTAACTCCTCAAGCAGCCATTTGCTACAGAGGTCTGAGAGGAACCTGTCAGTTTAACACGCTATAGAGGAGGTCTGTGAGGATGGCGAGACCTCAGCGAAAGATAATCAAAGAAAATATTCATGATTTACTCTGGGGTGCGAACTCAGAGTCCATTTCATCAGTAGCCAAGCATACTCACCACTCTGCTCCCGGAACCGTACATAATTGAAAATTTTATACTCCTTCACAAATTTATATCAGTATAAATTAACAAAGTTATTTAGGTATTAAATATTAAATAAAAATTATATTTGTAACATTAATATATTAAATAGATAAAATACTATATATATTTTTATATAGTATTTTATAAAATAAAAAATATATTATATATTATTTTTTAATATTATTATTATTATTTTATTTATTATTTAATTTTATTATTTTAATAATATATATATAATTATTATATATATATTATTAAAAATAAAAAAAAATAAAAAATAAAATAGGCTATATTAAATAATTTTATTAAAGCAACCAGTCATTTAGTAATTTAATATTTTAAACCTTGGTGTAAAAAAAAAAGTTGAGCATCTGACAAAAAGCGTTGAGTTAATGTATTTTTTCTGTATCCTTAAGATGTGTACGTTTTAAATTCCTGAATAGTCAGGAGTGTTAATACCCGATATAAAATACTATAATCAGGGATATATAAACTTTATATCATTTCACCGTAATGCTGAGAAATGAAAATATGGTGAAAAAAATGCAGCTTTGTCATTACTTTCCGAAAACGGCCCCCACAATAATAAATTTAATCTCCTTCCTATGCTCAAAATAAAAACAATTAATACAAAGTTTACTTCTACACCAAAAAACGTAATAGAATTCTCAGAGTAGACTTCAGCTCCCGAGAAATTGGTGTAGGATTTTATCACATTGAACTCGCTCGCTACGAGCCGAAAAAACATTAAGCTCAATAGAGTTAACCAGCACTGAGAATCACAACTGGATAATAATAGCAAAAAGGACATTTTGCGTTGTGGATGCTCTGTTAGCCTGAAAAATGCTAGAAAATAATTCTTGAGTCTATATAGCAAAGTCTAAAATTGTCTAGTATTATAAAATATTCTTTTGTCACAGATAAAGAAGGCATTCAATTGCTGTGATACTTTGATTGAAGCGATGACTAGATCTAACAGTAAAGCACCGCTGTATGTCAGCTATAAATGCTCTATAGTAGCAAAACGTTCCCAAAATTTTGGGTTTTGTTATGACTAGTGTTCGAATGAAGGAATATTACGGAGGGGGAGGGGCGGTTCTTTCTTTTACGGATCAGGGTTCCAAGGTAAAAAAAAACTGATTCCAAACATCCCCAAAAAATAAGGATCACCTTCCATTATGTCAGTGAAAAGTTTCATTAAAAGTAACCTTACTGTAAAAATCAGCATACTGTGAAAAATGTCAGAGGAAATAAGTTACTGATTTTAATTCAATCTATTGGCAGTTTAATATTTAAAGCTATTGTGTTTAAAGAGTTATGGAAGTAGAAGCATTTTTTTTTCTCAAAATTCATTGGAATTGTAAGAATTATGCCACAAATCCAAAATACATTTCTTTATATATTAGATTTTGATAAATCTTCTAGAATGATTATCGTAACTTCAATACTGGTGTTTAATGATACACCTACAATAATTCTTTAAATACCGAAGGAATATTACTAAAAATAGAAATTTAAGAAGAGTTAATTAAAATTATTTCATATCCAGTTAGTTTGTTCCATAAAATGCTTGTTTTTCAAAGTTATGCAATTTGGCAAGTGGATTTCTATTAACGTAACTTGCGAGTGATCACAGTTTATTTTGTATGTGTACATTATGAGGCTTTTGATATGCATTGTGAGTGCATGTGCTTTAAGATGAAAAATGTGACTGCTTGAAATGCATTACGTCGATATTTCTCACAGTAAAAAGTTTACAAAATGGAATTATGGAGCATGTTAAATATTTCAGTTATTTAAAAATTTTCTTCTAATTTCTTTATTTTTCTTTTCAAGATCACTAATTAGTTTTTAAAATATGTGTGAAAATTCAATATTGAGAGAAAGTTTTAGCATCGTCGAAATTTGAAACAAATACCGAAATCGACTCTAATTCGGACCAGATTGTCTTTTTGCATTAAGCATTAATTCTTTCTAATTTCTGACACAAGGAGGAAATAATCTTATCATGTTTTTATTTGTGCCATAAATCCTTTAGAATGCAGAATATCCTCAGGTTGGGGAGATAATAAATATACATTTTTCTCCTTTGAAATTTAAAAATTATTTTTCTTTATAATAATAGTAATAAATTTATCATTTTTAGGGGTCCATATTGTGATTATTGCTCCCTATACACAGACATCTGCAAATGATTAGGACTAAACAGGTTTCATTTTGATGATAAAAAGCAGATGATAAAAAGTATTCAGTACTTTTTATTATCCTTTTATGTAATTAGTTCATGAAATACGTGTATAAAATATGCAACATAAAAATTAATTTATGCAATTACGGCTTTTAAGTAAGGAATTACTCAAAATCCAATACCCTATTAAGAAGGTATCAATCAAAAT
Organism: Ryuthela nishihirai; assembly: GCA_038380435.1. Lineage (NCBI taxonomy): Eukaryota > Metazoa > Arthropoda > Arachnida > Araneae > Heptathelidae > Ryuthela > Ryuthela nishihirai. The sequence continues at coordinate 113,080,631 of JAWZYU010000002.1, read as the reverse complement.
ATTATAATTCAAAATTTTCCTTAAAAATAAGTATAATTTTCTTATTTATAAAACTAAGAAATGATACTAATACACAATTATTTAATAGTTTTCAAATGACAAAAGAAACTACCACAAGTATTTTAGATAAAGGTATTTCATAAAAAAATAAATTGCAAGTTCGCCTTTTTCATGAGCAACATTCAAAAACCTGTGTACTATATTAGGTGACTTTTTTCGTAATTAAAGTATTCGTATGTTGCCTGCATCCTATGATTCGATATCAGACTTGGACAGGTAATCCTGAATGTTAGGATAATTCCTAGTGTGAATCAGAAAGAATTAATGATAATCATGCAGGAATAAATTTCATTATTTAATTTCCTACTATTTATCATTCTCTTAAAGTAACATATCAATAAATAACTATTAGAGGAAGAATTGTTATTTCCCTTTTATTACTGGCATTGTGCATTGAAAACGTTTTTTGTTGTTGTTTGGTAAAGGAGGGATCATAAAAATCACCTCCGAAAACAATGGATTGAGGATTAAAAATGCTTAAGGACAACTGCATTATCCTATTATGATTTATCTTAAAAGTGATCTTAGTTAAATATACGTGATCAAGACAAATCATCCAAATCCGACCAATTGAAAACAAATCAGACTTCCTTTTAACCGACATTTGGTTAACAGGCCTGTTCAGATAATTCTCTGGAAACAGTGACCTTTCGCACTTCTGCAACTGGCTCAGTCTTATTGTGCGTATATTTTACGATTGCATAACCCATGAAAGTCATCATTCTTTGAACACGTTTTTATTTTTTGTGCTAAAAATCCAGCTCGAGAAGTTTTACTTTTCCACTAGTAGCAGTAATCGAGCTCTGCCTCAGATTACATCTTGTGGAGGAGATTGAGCTCTACCTGCCTCAGTCATAATCTTGGGACAATAATCCAGATCTTCCTCTGAGTCCGTAAGTGGCAAAAATTGAGCTCTACCTGCCTCAGTCGTGTATTGTGGAAGTAATCGCCCTTTGACTTTGACTCCGCCTTGTGGTAGAACTCGAGCTTTACCTGCCTCAATCTTAGTCTTGAGGCAGTAATGCATCTCTGCCCGAGATTCCGTCTTGTAACAGAAATCGAACTCTACTTGACTCAGGGGCGGGGGTGGCTCAGTCGGTAGCGCGTCAGGCTCGTAACCTGTACTTCCCAGGTTCGAGTCCCAGCTGGGTCAGCGTTGAGATTTATCTCCGCAAAATTCCTCCGCCTTGCCCACGGTCAGTAGGGGACACCGATGGGCTTGAAAAGGCCGCCGTCCGTCGGATGGGACGTTAAGCCGTGGCCTCGTGTGCGGGAGAGCCATACCCTGTGCACGTTAAAGAACACGCTGGATGGCCTTGACGGGAGGCTACCATCTGTCTCCGAACAGCTATTCGAGTGGGTCCCCTCCCCCAACCTTCTCTGAGCCTTCGGGGTCCATGTCACCTGGCCATTTAGCCCATGGTGTGCAAAAAAGTGCCGCTCAGAGGTAAAACAACCCAACCTACTTGGCTCAGGTTTGATCTTGGAAGTAATCGAACTCTGTCTATTTCATTCCGTCTTTTATCGACAATAGAGCTCTATCGAACTCAGACTATTTCTTTTGGCAACAGTTGAGCTCAATCAGCTTCAATCTTTCCTTGTTTAGCAATCGAACTCAACGTGCTCCGCCTTCATATCACAGATGAACGGTGTTCTGCCTGCTTCAGTTTCTGTCTTTGGGTAGCAACCTGCTGTTTCTGCCAGCTTCAGTGTTTTCATCGAGCCAGTATTTAAAGAGATGGCAGCTGAAATATTTAATCACTCTGATCGTTCTTTAAAAATCGTTCACGATTGGTGAAAATTTATATAATCATTATAAAAACTGCAAAAACAATATATTATAAATTAGTACAGTTTAATATAATGCCTTTTTTTTTCTTTTTTGTTTCCACCTGTCTGAATTAATTTTTTCATCATTATTGTAACTTGCAATTTAAACAAAAGTCACTATGATTTTTTATTTATTTTCCATCAGATGTTTTTATTTAAAGATTAATTAAAGAATTTTTCAGAATATAATACCCTATTAAGGTCTGAATTCTTATCGACATTTATTAGTTGGGTCGTTTTACTTCAGAGCGGACGTTTTTTTGTTCACAATGAGCTAAACGGCCAGGTCACAAGGACCTCTAGGGCTCAGAGAAGGTTGGAGGGAAGGGACCCACTGACAGCTGTTGGGAGACAGATGGCAGTCTCTCGTCAAGGCTATTCAGCGTATTCTTTAATGTCCACAGAGCATGGCTCTCCCATACACGGGACCATGGCTTAACGCCCTTTCCAAGCCCATTGGTGTCTCCTACTGACCGAGGGCGTGGCTGAGAGTTTTGCGGAGATAAATCTCAACTCTGACCCAGGCGGGACTCGAATATGAGAACTGAGATTATGAGCGTAGCGACTGAGCCCCTCCCCCTTCCTCTTCCTCATTTATTAATCGTTTATTGATTACTAAAGTGGTCACTGAGAGTTTATGCAATTACGTCTTGTAAGGAATTGTTCAGAATCGATACCTATTGAGAGTCTGAATTCCTATTGACATTTATTGACTACTAAAGCGGCCATTTATATAATTTCATCTTGTAATTAAGGAATTACTCAGAATCTGATACCCTGTTGACAGGGTCTGAATTCTTATTAATATTTATTAGTCATTTATTGACTACTAAATTGGCCACTCGGTGTATATATGATTACGGTGACCATTCATCCTATATTTTAAAGAAGAGTCCTATATTTTAAGGCGTTGTCCTATATATTTTAAAAGAATTTCGAAATATTTTTGTTCTATATTTATTTTTTATAGAAAATAAAAATGAATCCGCTACTAATTTTGGTAAAATTTTCTTATTATTTTTGATGTGATTGTGGAATTAAAAACCCGTTACTCTAATATTTATAACTGAGAATTTTTCAATGTACTAAAGTATTAAATAATTCTTGCAATATCGTGAACCATTGACAAATTAAAAGTTTCATGTTTGTCCGCTTTTAACGTTGTAGACTTTTTTTACCTTTTGAACATAATTAATATATGCATATGATTTGTCTTATTTTAGAACTTTTTAGGATATTTAGCACTTTTAATAATAACGCAAAATTAATAGTATCATGATAAAAACAGACGAAAGAATAGTATTAATGACAAAAATTGGCACAAAATATTTTTTCAATAAGTTACCTATAGTTTCCTCGAAAAAAAAAAAAGAAACAAAATGTTCGCCGTATGTATATGTATATAGGTAAATAGAATATTTAAAAGTAGTGACATCAGTTAATATATCATATGATTCAATAAATATTCCAATCTGAATTTCATAGATTTATGACGAATATTAATTTAAAAAATAAAGACCTAGAGAAACCAGTGTTTTTTACTAACTGCCTAATCGATTAAGAGGGAGTCTAATCTTCGTCAAAGCGATCAATTAATTTTCAGTTGAGGATTGGTTGTTCGCATTGCAAATGGACAATTTGCATTCACCTCCTGTACATCATTTAATTAAAACCGAGGAAGGATATTGTGAATCGTAATTGATTTTCATCGTAGTGTTATTTATCAGTGATGTCAATCGATATTATTAGTACAATACTGGTATCATCATTGCAAAGAATGTCTCAATTTACTATTGCCTGTGTTTAGAGACGGGTCTCAAAAACGCGTCCTTTTTATCAGAGAGCCCTCCCAGAAAGCTAAATGTTTCTTCTTTTTTGAAGAAGAAAATTCTGTTCATCAATCTTGTATCCTTTAAAACTATAAAATTAATCTAAAAGTTTTTTTTTATCAAATTCTGGTGTTCCAGTAGGTCTTTGAAAGTAAATTGTTTAATTCCAGTTTCTTCCAGTGAATAAAATATTTGCTCTCTATGAATATCAAATTTTATTCAATTAAGCAACACGTGAGTGACTGTTTCTTTTGTTCTATCACAGTCAGAGGACTCAGCTCTGTTCATCTTATACGTTTGATCATTCAGTTTTGTGGTCCCTGTTCTGAGCCTGGTAATGGTTATTATGTCTCTTTTTAAAACCGAGAAAGGATATTAGGAATCGTAATTGATTGTCATCGTAGTGTTATTTATCACCACTACTTCTTACTATTGTCCTTTTTAGTCGGTCCAAAATCTTGAAATGGGTCAAAGGTTTGACTAATGAAATTTTTTTGTTTCAATGTAATAGAGAATAATTTTTTAAATCAAGGTATAATATTACTGCAGGTAGCTTTTAGTATGCATAACAGATTAATATAATATTAAACGTATTATCTTTACAGTAATAGCACAATTTTATAGTAAATTTAGAGGTATAAATATATATATATATTCAATTATAATTATTTTAAATATTGTTATTCGTTAGTGCTTTATTCATTTATTAGTTGCATTTAAAGCAGCTTGCAGTGATATTGTACCAAAATTTAGAAAAAATATTCCTCCAATCATTACGTTATCAAAACCGCTGTCATTGCTTTAACTTTGGTTGAGCCCAGGTATCCTCAATGATACGATGTCGCTACTTCGACCATAAGCATAGTAGACAACTGTTGTTTACTAATTTAGCTAAACTGCAAAGATCTCATGCAAGTATGCAGAATACGGTCTCCATCAGTCAAATATGAAGCAATAGAAATAAAATTAAGTTTTAAGTTTTGATATTAAAAGTATGCAATATTTAAATAACAAAGCAAAAATGTAAAGCATTATGTTTTGCTTAGTATTGCTTAAAGTAAAATGCAGCTTACTATATATTGAGAAGTAAATGATTTAGCCCTTGAATGATTAGTTAAAATGCAAACCTCAAAGTATTTAAAAGTAACCGATTTGGCCACTGTATGATTAGTTAACATGCACCCCTCAGTGTATTGAAATGTAACCGATTTAATCCTTGCATAATTGCTTAACATGCAAACCGCAATGTATTGAAAAGTAACCGATTTAGATCGCTTTATGATTTGAGACCCTTTGTCTAAATTTCATACTTTTTCTTCTATTCTTACGTTCCATCGTTTTCAAATTCTTCTATTTAATTTTTAAATATTTCATAATCGGTGATTCATTAGTAACCAAAAATTGTTTAAATCACTTCATTATTAATTTTTTAAGACACTGTTTAGAAATTATTTGGAAATATTAATTACACTTGGTACCCTACAATTCCATGTTCCGTGATAATATTACTTATCTAAGAATATATTTATTTATAAAGGCGCAATAGAATTTTGCAATAAACTTCATTATTATGCAATCTTTTACAAAATATAGTTAATCATTAGATATTTTATGGAACATACCTATTCAGTATGCAGTCTTTTACAAAATATAGCTTATGATCAGATATATTAATACAACATATTTTTTAATAAAATATTCATTACCCGATAAAATAATACCATATTGATATGATTGTGCTCTATATCGACACAAGAATTTCTATCGATTGGCATCCTATAGTTTAGAAATATATTTGAATTGTTTCGTATAAAGTTATTTATAAAGCGGAAGTTAGTGATGATAATATGAATAATCAGATACGAAATTTTCGTTGAACATTTCAGCACAATTAAGGCTTCTAGGCGTCTATAGGCTTACTCTAAAATTTCGTTTAAAAAAGGCTAACAGACCATCCAAAGCAGAAGTACATCTGGTTTTTTTATACAATAAGCTGCTGCCTAGTTTTAGCTCGGCAACACAGAGACAGGCAAAAAATCTTCAAGCCTAGTCGAAATTTAGGACTCATGGCGATATATATAAAAAATTTCCAAATACAGTCAGATATACCTAGCCACAAGAGCCAGAAATGCAAGCTGTGATAATTCGTTGGTCGTCCAGTCACTTGTTCGTAAATGCAAAGGCAAAACAACGGCATCCACGAAACCCAGAAAAGCAAGATGAGAACAAATGCCATTATGTGGTCCGGGTTTGATAAGTTTTCGCTTACAGCTGTAGCATATTCTCTTTCTTCTTTTGTTAGGCACCTGCGCAACTTGTACATTGTGCTGAAAATGTAGAAATAGGTGTAGCTGATGGTGAGGATGCTTGGGGCAAGAACAAGCACAGCTAGAGTGATGCTGTACGGCACCATGTTGCCCAGATCAAGCATGCAGATGTAGCCGTTGCTATAGAAACGACCTTTGGAGAAGCCCAACAAGGGAGGGGAGCATAGAAACAATGACGTTAGCCACGTGAAGACCATCCAGCACTGGCAGCGGGTTCTAGTCTGAATGACGTCGTAGCGAAGTGGCTTCCGAATTGCTAGATACCTGTCAACAGAGATCCACATGAAAGTATAAAGGCAAACTGACCAGAGAGTTAGGCCTAGGAATCCACTGAGGCGACATATGACGTCACCGTACACCCACTGCTGAGCTATGGCCGGATATACGGAGAGGGGCACTATGAGAACACCGCACAGTAAGTCAGCGACAGCAATGGACAGAATGTACAAATCGATGGCTTCTTTCTGAGCCGGCGAAGTCACTTCTGTGCAGATGATGAGCACATTGACGGCGATGATGGAGACACAGATGATGAGGATGATGATGGCTTCGATCACGTGTTCCACGCTCACCGGTGCTAATCCGTTTTCGTCGAGAACTGCTGGTTCTCCTCCTTGCGAGCGAACCAACATGACGATGGAACAGAAGTTGGGATGCAAGAGGAGATGATTTTGAGAGGAGAGGCTGGGAGAGGATAACAGGGAAGAGGAAAGATGTGGAGAAGAGGATTATTCGGTTCTCCACTTCGTTAGTCCTGCAAAAGAAACGAAACAATTGATTTTTAGTCTAGAAAGGAACATTCACATCACTTTAGATTACTGAAAGTAAATCATATTACAAGAACATTTCCCATGAAATTATATTAATGAATGTGTGTTTTTTTATCTATCAGTAGCATTTTTTTGCGCACAATGGGCTAAGTGGCCAAGTCACAAAGATCCCGAGAGCTCAGAGAAGGTTCAGGAGAGGGGACCCATTGGAACATCTATTGAGAGACAGATGGTAGGCTCCAGTCAAGCGTTCCAGCATGTTCTTTAGTGAGCACAGGATATAGTTTCCCCCGCACACGGGTTAATGTCTTAACGTCCCATCTGACGGACGGTGCACTTTCCAAGTTCACCTGTGTCCCCTGCTGATCGAGGACAGAGAGAGTAGTTTTTTGGAGATAAATATCAACTCTAGACCAAGCGAGACTCGAACCTGGGAACTTCAGATTGCGAGCCTGGAGTGCTACCGACTGAGCCACCCCCTCCCAGAAGATATTTTTTATTTTATTCTCGAAATATTAATAACTAATATATAAAATATTGCTATGATTGCTACAACCATCATTGTTGTCATAGTAGTAATAAAAATAATAATATAGTAGACCCCTGATTATCGATCTCCGGTATCTAGCATTCCGTGTTATCCGACTAGAGCCAAAACCACCTTGAGACACTAGGCTGGACGATTGTTGAGAAAAGAAGGGAGGGAGATTTGGGTTGGGTTGTTTTACCTCTGAGCGGCACTTTTTTGCACACCATGGGCTAAATGGGCAGGTCACAAGGACCCCGAAGGCTCAGAGAAGGTTGGGGGAAGGGACCCACTGGAACAGCTGTTCGGAGACAGATGGTAGCCTCCCGTCAAGGCCATCCAGCGTGTTCTTTAACGTTGGGTTGTTTTACCTCTGAGCGGCACTTTTTTGCACACCATGGGCTAAATGGCCAGGTCACATGGACCCCGAAGGCTCAGAGAAGGTTGGGGGAGGGGGCCCACTGGAACAGCTGTTGGGAGACAGATGGTAGCCTCCCGTCAAGGCCATCCAGCGTGTTATTTAACGTGCACATGGTATGGCTCTCCCGCACACGGGGCCACGGCTTAACGTCCCATCCGATGGATGGCGGCCTTTCCAAGCCCATCGGTGTCCCCTACTGACCGTGGGCAGGGCGGGGAATTTTTGCGGAGATAAATCTCAACGCTGACCCAGCTGGGACTCGAACCTGGGAGAAGGGAGGGAGAAGAAGCGATGAAAAACACCTTACTTGCAAAGCAATGATGCCAGGTCCGTTTTATGAAATTGGAAAGCTTAAATTCATAATAAATACACAGATTACCTGTAGATATAGAATTCAATAAATACTAATATGGGAAAAATTATTGAGATCCCAACCCACGACTCTCTTCTAGATACATGCCAAAATGCTCTAACCGCTAAACCAACCGTCAGACAATAAATTGTTTCCACAATGTTCCATCTGACGGAATGCATATAAGTAGTTATGGAATTATATAAGGAACACCAAACGAAAGTAGTGGCGGGGGTGGCTCAGTCGGTAGCGCGCCAGGCTCGTAATCTGTAGTTCCCAGGTTCGAGTCCCAGCTGGGTCAGCGTTGAGATTTATCTCCAATGGTAATATGGCAAAAAAGTGTCGCTCAGAGGTAAAGCAATCCAAAATTCCCCACCCTGCCCACGATCAGTAGGGGACACCGATGGGCTTGGAAAGGCCGCCGTCCGTCGGATGGGACGTTAAGCCGTGACTCCGTGTGCGGGAGAGAGCCATACCCTATGCACATTAAAGAACACGCTGAATGGCCTTGACGGGAGGCTACCATCTGTCTCCCAACAGCTGTTCCAGTGGGTGCCCTCCCCCAACCTTCTCTGAGCCTTCGGGGTCCATGTGACCTGGCCATTTAGCCCATGGTGGGCAAAAAAGTGTCGCTCAGAGGTAAAGCAATCCAATCCAATCCCCCGACGGAAGATTTTATTTGGTATAAAACACATTATGATTATTTCGTCCTCCCCCTATTCCCCCTGGGGATGGGAGGGGGGCTCAGTTGGTAGTGCGCCAGGCTCGTAATCTGCAATTCCCAGGTTCGAGTTCCCTCTGGGCCAGTGTTGAGATTTATATCCGCAAAACTCCCCGCCCTGGGACAATAGGGAAAGCCTATGGGCTTGGAAAGACCGCCGTACATCGGATGGGACTTTATGTCGTGGCCCCGTGTGCGGGGAGCCATCCCTATGCACGTTAAAGGACACACTGGATGATTTTGACGGGACCTACCATCCATTTCCTAATGCTGTCCAGTGGGTTCCCTCACCTCAACCTTCTCTGAGCCCTCAGGGTTCTAGTGACCTGGCCATTTAGCTCATTGTTGTATTGTGTGGAAAAAAGTGCCCCTCAGATGTAAAACAAATCAATTACTAAAATAAAAAGATACTCATCGCCTCAAAAAGATAGAAATCGAAAGAATCATTACACGATTTCAATTGCAAATAGAAGTTTTACTTCGAACTACGCAGAAATTCTGCGATGGAACTGCTCCTTCAGTTACTAAACCACCATTCATCCAAAAGGAAAAAGGATTTTGATTTCCTACCGTTTTTATTTTAAAAGTTATGCGAGAAAATGATGTTCAGGCGAAAAACCTGGTTACGGAGAAATGTGTTCTGTCGCCTGGGGATGGACGAGCAAATGTTCGAAATGGGAGGAAACTGAAGAGGCAGAGCGAGAGAAAGAAGAAGAAGAGATCAAGAATGATGAATGCCACATGAAAGTGATAAAGAGAAAGAGGGAAAGAGGTGAGTACAGGAAAAAAAGAGAAAAAAGATCGAGTGATGGTAGGAGGGTGAGGGGCTGGAGTAGAAGGAAAAAAAAAACAATTTGATGAATCGCGTCGCGTGTCTGTGCAATGGGTACGAAGAAAGAGCAACTTGAAGAACAGAATGGCAAGTACTTCTGTGAAATCTGCGGAATTTATTTACGGGGAATGACTTTACAGAATCAATTTCCACGAAAATATCTCAAAGGAAAAGTTGGACATTATATTAGGGCAACGCCATATTACTAAAGTGGAAAGGAGGGAATGTTTGCGTGCAGAGAGAAAAAAAGTTGTGAGATGAAAGGAATAGCTTGTTTAATGAAGTAGATAATCTGCACATTCCGGCTCATCAGTGCAGAGGGAAAGATCTCATTTCGTGGGGATCCAACCATTAAAATTGGTAGCTAATAGGAAACAGAGAAGAAGAGATTATGGTTTAAGTTGTTATGTGACTCTCATCCATTACACTGATTTTCCAATGCAAAAAAAAAATTGTGTAACGAATCAAAGATTTTTGAAAGGAGAAAATTTGTTCTAATTGATATTTAATTTAAATCCTGATTGAAGTCGTGTTCGGTTGTTTTACCTCTGAGCGGCACTTTTTTGCACACCATGGGCTAAATGGCCAGGTCACATGGACCCCGAAGGTTCAGAGAAGGTTGGGGGAGGGGACCCACTGGAACAGCTGTTGGGAGACAGATGGTAGCCTCCCGTCAAGGTCATCCAGCGTGTTCTTTAACGTACACAGGGTATGTCTCTCCCGCACACGGGGGCACGGCTTAACGACCCATCGGACGGACGGCGGCCTTTCCAAGCCCATCGGTGTCCCCTACTGACCGTGGGCAGGGCGGGGAATTTTGCGGAGATAAATCTCAACGCTGACCCACCTGGGAACTACAGATTACAAGCCTGGCGCGCTACCGACTGAGCCACCCCCGCCCCGATTGAAGTCGTGACTCTTGGCTAACCGAACGAATTAACGATACAACAGGACACAGAGGAATTAGAAGCAGACCGTAATATCGCTCATTTTAGTGAGTTACGAACGAACATAGAGCTATCATGCCCACGCCACAAACTGCTACAATCTGTATATGTAGTATAAAAATTATAGGATATATTAAATTCATTTATTATAATTATAAATATTATTATAATTTAAAACTTCTAGATTTTTTTAAGAACAAAGTGTTTGCTGTAATATTTTTTAAGAACAAAGTTGTTGCTGTAATATTTTAAAATTATGACATTTGTACAATTATTACGCCAAATGTATTCGTACGGGAAAATAATAACGAGCATTAGTCGTATTTTGTTTCTGTCGAAGCTACTTCGTTGTCCACACATTGGCCCACTACTCTGGGTGAATTGACATTGTGGATGGTTGGTTGGTTGTTTCACCTCTGAGCGGCGCTTTTTTGCATACCATGGGCTAAATAGCCAGGTCACATGGACCCCGAAGGCTCAGAGAAGGTTGGGGGAGTGGACTCACTGGAACAACTGTTTGGAGACAAATGGTACCCTCCCGTCAAGGCCATCCAGCGTGTTCTTTAACGTGTACAGGGTATGGCTTCCCGCACACGGGGCCACGGCTTAACGTCCCATCCGACGGACGGCGGCCTTTCCAAGCCCATCGGTGCCCCCTGACATTGTGGAAATATTACCATTGGACGTATAGGAAGATAACCCTCTGAATCTATTACTATACGGCTACTATTAAAGGCTATCAAGCTCTATCAAGAGGCTATCTCCATCAAGGACCGTAGACGCAATGTAAAGTATACGACTGTAGAGCCCTCTAAACATGGCAAATTTCTGAATTGCAGTTAAGAATTCGAGTAGTAATAACTAGCGAACTAGTTCGTTCCTCGTTAGTTACTGAATTAACCTTTTACATCCATAGGTTAAAGTTAACAAGGCGAAATTTTATTTGCAAAGGAAAGAAATGCAGTCAAGCATTAAAGTTTCTAAATCTGAGAGATCAGAGATCATTATTGACATGCCATAATACCGGGCTGGTGCCTTTACCTATTTCATCTCATATATCGCCTATTCCACTAACAAATATTTTAGGCAGGGGGTGGCTCAGTCGGTAGCGTCGTAATCTGTAGTTCCCAGGTTCGAGTCCCAGCTGGGTCAGCGTTGAGATTTATCTCCTCAAATCTCCCCGCCCTGCCCACGGTCAGTAGGGAACACCAATGGGCTTGGAGAGGCAGCCGTCCGTCGGATGGGACGTTAAGCCGTGGCCCCGTGTGCGGAGAGCCCCTCCCCCAACCTTCTCTGAGCCTTCGGGGTCCATGTGACCTGGCCATTTAGCCCATGGTGTGCAAAAAAGTGCCGCTCAGAGGTAAAACAACCCAACAACCTAACAAATATTCAAAATAACCCAAGATGGTGCAAAACGCTTCTAACATGACAATCAGATAAAGTAATAAACTAGTTTAGAACAGTCTTGCATCTCTTATACTTTTGTTGAACAGAAGCATCATAGTTGATGGCACTAGAGATTAATTATATTATATAGGGACGGGGGTGGCTCAGTCGGTAGCGCGCCAGGCTCGTAATATGTAGTTCCCAGGTTCGAGTTCCAGCTGGGTCAGCGTTGAGATTTATCTCCGCAAAATTCCCCGCCCTGCCCACGGTCAGTAGGGGACACCGATGGACTTGGAAAGGCCGCCGTCCGTCGGATGGGACTTTACGTCGGATGGGACTTTAAGCCGTGGTCCCGTGTGCAGGAGAGCCATACCCTGTGCACGTTAAAGAACACGCTGGATGGCCTTGACGGGAGGCTACCATCTGTCTCCCACAGCTTGTTTCAGTGGGTCCCCTCCCCCAACCTTCTCTGAGCCTTCGGGGTCCATATGACCTGGCCATTTAGCCCATGGTGTGCAAAAAAGTGCCGCTCAGAGGTAAAACAACCCAACCCAACAACCCTAATTATATTATATAATTTATAAGCTGATTTCGGTGATTTTTCTGCATTTGGAAAGAACTTGATTCCTGAGCTTTGATGTATTCATGTATTGGTCGCACATTAAGATCTCGGTGAATGATCGTGTTTCTCACAAACCATGGTGCTGCCACAGCTAAACTCAGAATGTTTAAAAATTTCATATGATTATGGTATATAATAAACTTACATTTAAAGAAACCAATGTTAGTAATAAAGAAAAAAAAAATAGGTTGCTAAAACAGTATGGTATTAACATAATTATTATAAGACTTTTGTATTTCAATAACGGATTGTAGTTTGCGTATCAACATATTTCTAAAAAAAAATCATTCTATTTTTATCAATTTCCTCTGAGAGCGTCTAACAGTTACTTTTATTGCAATACTTGAATTTGCCATGTTCGATTCACCGAAAATCCGAGAGGCGGCGCCACTTAAGCTATAAGAATCTCTACTTCTCCTTAGACATTCTTTGAACTCCATGAACAATTTATGTTGGGTTGTTTTACCTCTGAGCGGCACGTTTTTGCACACCATGGGCTAAATGGCCAGGTCACATGGACCCCGAAGGCTCAGAGAAGGTTGGGGGAGGGGATCCACTGGAACAGCTGTTGGCAGACAGATGGTAGCCTCCCGTCAAGGCCATCCAGCGTGTTCTTTAACGTGCACAGGGTATGGCTCTCCCGCACACGGGGCCACGGCTTAACGTCCCATCCGACGGACGGCTGCCTTTCCAAGCCCATCGGTGTCCCCTACTGACCGTGGGCAGGGCGGGGGAATTTTGCGAAGATAAATCTCAACGCTGACCCAGCTGGGACTCGAACCTGGGAACTACAGATTACGACCCTGGCGCGCTCTCGAACCGCAGAGAGCTGGGCCGCAACGCTGACCCAGCAGACTCGAACCTGGGAACTACAGATTACGAGCCTGGCGCGCTACCGACTGAGCCTCCCCCGCCCCAAACAATTTATGTAAGAGTTGGTCCATTTCATCAAAAGACACAATATCTGCTGCAGAATGGTTATGCGTTTATGGTCCTTAGAAAACATGTTGCTTATTGACGGAAAATTACCATTTTAAGTATTCATTCTGTGACTTCAAATCAAGTTTTCATAAATTAATCTATGGAAGTAAACGCATCATTTATTTAGCATATATAAAACTTTGCAAAAAAGCTAAAATAAAAAGGGAAAAAAAATTGGTAAAACAATATAAGACAAATTGTTTATTGGGAGTCATTAACACGCTGAAGAATGAAACCTTAAAATAGATCGTGGACCTTTCCTCTTTTCAAAAGATCTTCCAACCCCCTCCAGCAAAAAGCCCCGCTCTCTTTCATTGGACAAAAGCCAAATCGTTGCATTCATTGATCGACAAAACACTCTGGTAGATAAGACTGGGACTTCACAGCTCTCAAACAAAATGAGAAGGTTTTGCTGCAAAATTTAAGAATTAAATTTCGATTTTAAAATTTTACTGCAAGCAACATTTTTTAAACACTATGAAAAAAAAAACAATTTTGTCTATTAAAATTAACATATTTTTAAAAATAGATTGGAAAAAAAATACTTTGGCTTCGGAACTAATTTCCTAAATAAAACCCGCAAAAACTTCCGTCCTGCCCACGGTCAGTAGCGGACACCGATAGGCTTGGAAAGGCCGCCGTCCGTCGGATGAAACTTTAAGCCGTTGGTCCCGTGTGCGGGAGAGTCATATCCTGTGCACGATAAAGAACACACTGGATAGCCTTGACGGGAGGCTACCATCTGTCTCCTAACAGCCGTTCCAGTGGATCCCTTCCCGCAATCTTCTCTAAGCCTTCGGGTCCTTGTGACCTGGCCATTTAGCCCATTGTGTGCAAAAACCCGCCGCTCAGAGGTAAAGCAACCCAACCTAAAGAAAACTGGGTAAATGCTTTAATAAAATGACTTACACGGAAAAATATTAAATATTTTCTTACTTTTTTTTTATTCGGGAGCTGTCCGAGCCCAGTGTTTTCTAGCTGATACGATTTAGATCAGTAGTTAATCTTTTTGGCACCATTCCCTCTTGAGCTAAGAAATAAAATTAAAAATCACTCCTTTACCCTAAAATTACACCCAAATATTTTTTTTAAAATTATTTCCTACGAATGAAAGGCAGAAGCAATAAACATATCATGTGTGAAATTAATTAAATATTAAAGAATGACTTTCCTCAGGTTCAGTTTAACTATTAATTATAATACTTCCCCACTATATCTGGGGCGGGGGTGGCTCAGTCGGTAGCGCGCCAGGCTCGTAATCTGTAATTCCCAGGTTCGATTCCCAGCTGGGTCAGCGTTGAGATTTATCTCCGCAAAATTCCCCGCCCTGCCCACGGTCAGTAGGGGACACCGTGGATTTGGAACACGGTGTCCCCTACTGATCCGCCGTCGTCGGATGGGACGTTAATCCGTGGCCCCGTATGCGGGAGAGCCATACCCTGTGCACGTTAAAGAACACGCTGCATGGCTTTGACGGGAGGCTACCATCTGTCTCCCAACAGCTGTTCCAGTGGGTCCCCAACCTTCTCTGAGCCTTCGGGGTCCATGTGACCTGTCCATTTAGCCCATGGTGTGCAAAAAAGTGCCGCTCAGAGGTAAAACAACCCATAACAATAATAAAAAAAATACCCCCTCAAGCAGCTGCTTGCCACAGAGGTCTGACAGGAGCCTGTCAGTTTATATGCCATAGAAGGTCTGAGAGGATGGCAGGCCCTCAGCAGAAAAACGACACAAACAGCCATGCCTTACCCGGGGCTCGAACCCAGGTCCCTTAGATCAGTAGCCAAGCGTGCTAACCACTCGGCCATGACAACCCACTATATCTATCGACCAGACCGAAACTGACCAACACTACATAGAAGGCCGTTTCATTAAGTTATGACGTCAGCATAAGATGGATATCAGAGATCAGAGATCATAAATCTCTGATCTCTGATATCTGGGACTCGAACCTGGGAACTACAGATTACGACTGTACAATGGTATAGTCAATGAATGACTATACCATTGTACAGTCGCTCAAAAAAGTATCCGAACACTATGGTTGATTACAAAATTCAGAAAAAATATTTGGCAACGATTTTTTTAGAAATTAGTGATCTGACAACCTTCGTGTCACGTGACACGAAGGTTGTCAGATCACTAATTTCTAAAAAAATCAGATCACAGTGATCTGACAACCTTCGTGTCACGTGACACGAAGGTTGTCAGATCACTAATTTCTAAAAAAATCAGATCACTAATTTCTAAAAAAATCGTTGCCAAATATTTTTTCTGAATTTTGTAATCAACCATAGTGTTCGGATACTTTTTTGAGTGACTGTACTTGGTGTATTGTACCCATACCTTCTTCTTTAGGTGTGGCTCAGTCGGTATCGCGCCAGACTCCTAATCTGTAGTTCCCAGGTTCGAGTTCCAGCTGGGTCAGTGTTGAGATTTAACTTTGCAAAATTCCCCGCCCTGCCCACGGTCAGTGGGGGACACCGACGAACTTGGAAAGGACGCCGTCCATCGGATGGGACGTTAAGCCGTGGTGCCGTGTGCGGAAGAGTCATACCTTGTGCGCGTTAAAGAACACGTTGGATGGCCTTGACGGGAGACTACCACCTGTCTCCCAACAGCTGTTCCAATGGGTCCCCTCCCCCAGCCTGGGGTGGGGGAGGGGACCCCAGGTTGGGGGAGGGGGCCCACTGGAACAGCTGTTGGGAGACAGATGGTAGCCTCCCGTCAAGGCCATCCAGCGTGTTCTTTAACACTTCCCAGTCCATGGTGTGCAAAAAAGTGCTGCTCAGAGGTAAAACAACCCAACCCATACCTTCTTCAACTAAAAAGATGCCAATTTCGCACATGATATTCATTCATCGATATATAAATTAATCAAAATATGATATGTCACGAGGAAGCATTTGCGTGGAGGACAAACAAATAAACGTAACAAAAATCTAGATATTTGTACATATTTTTGATATTATTACTGATAAGTTTTGAAACTACTTTTCATACTAATTTACATTAATAAAAATGCAGTTTTCAAAGAAAAATTATTCGCATATATAAATATAAGCGTGGACTCTTGTGTTAATCTTCTTATGATTGTGCTATATATATAAGTTTCCTTCTAAAAGAGTACATTTGTAAAAATCATTGATATAAAGGTAATTTTAAAACTTACCAGTAGAAATAAGAGAAATAAATTTATAAGAATTTTTTCTTTTGTTTTACGGTTTCCATTTTCAAGTGACCTTGAAGGATTATAACGTCTTTACGAAACAATCAGATCTCATCTCGATAGAAGGTATTTATGATAGTAATGAAGTCATGACTTCATCATTTAATTATAATATCGCTACACATATACAATTTGGCTTTGGATAATAATTATGACCTAGCATTGTATGTTTTTATCTAAATACCTTAATGAGAGAAATTTAATTTCACATTTCTAGAAAAAATAAAACAAAGAAGATATTAATCTTATTTCTGTGGTTCGACGGAATGCTATGAGCTTTCTCAACCTCTGTAACGGGTTGGACCGGTAGCCGTCCCGTGGCCGAGTGTGGACCGATAGCCGTCCCGTGGCCGAGTGGTTAGCGCGCTTGGCTACTGATCTAAGGGACTTGGGTTCAAGCCCCGGATAAGACATGGACGTTTGTGTTGTTTTTCTGCTGAGGGCCTGCCATCCTCACAGACCCTCTACTATGGCATATAAACTGACAGGCTCCTGTCAGACCTCTGTGTCAAGCAGCTGCTTGAGGGGTATTTATTTTATTTATTAGAGTGAAATGTGACCTCTATGCGACCTTGAAGGACTACATATATATATTCCCTTTAAGAAGCTCCATAGAACTTTTATGTCATAGCTGGTACTAAAATCATGTCTCAATCACTCTGTCATTCACAATTATCTAGAAATATAAAATTTGGTTATTAATAATAATTATGGCTAACCACTGTACATAGTTAACTAAAATCCATAATAAGACAAAAAGCAATTCTGGTCATTCGCTGTACGTGGAAATGAACGACAAAGCAATAAATTGTCCTTCTTCTAGCCCAAGAATTAAGGTTAAGTGGCTATGAAGGAAATAAACCTAGCAGTACATCCCAAACAGGATATTCTGTCACTCCAACTGGGCGTTTCCTTGTCCAGGGACGCTAAAGGGATCACCAGAGCAGAGGCTGTGTTGGCCTGTTGCCAGAAGACAAGCTGTACTCAGACGCAAAGATGCGGAACAGAATAATTTGATTATCTATATTCGGGCGACGGAACGAAAGAATAAAAATGTCTTCCAGACATGCAAGAAATTCCTGTGATGCTATCCACACCTTCAACCTGTTACTGAGCTAATCGACATGCACTGAGTTCTGTTGCCGCTGATTGCGCTACAAGAGAGCTAATGCACTTTGACAACTGGCGAACTGAAAGTGCCAAATGTTAAGAAGTTTGAGTAAACAAATAACACTTTGGAAAGTGTAATCTGTGGATAGCAATAGAAGGAGATCGAATGCTGGAGAGATACCGTTAATTAATTCGATGTGCTGATTTTTTAAAAACGTTATTGGTAATTTGTTCTTTTTGCTTGCTGTGCAAGGGAAGTTCAGGAAGAGCCGCCTCCATACACCGGGCCTGGACAGAGATCGAACAAAGGAGGAAAAAAAAGAGTGAGATTAATTATGAGTATAATTTTAAGGAATTTAATTGGTCTAAAATTTAACTAAAGGCTATTTATTTTATAATAGAGTAAAGTAAGATAATTTACTTCTATGAGTTTATTAAAATAAGCTTATTATTAAAATGACTTAAAAAAGTACCTGCCAGAAGAATTTTAAGCGATTAAATTTTAATTGAAATACTATATATATATTATACACATATTAAAATTCGCCGTTCCGTGGCCAAGTCGTTAGCACGCTTCGAACCATTCCGTGGCTAAGTGGTTAGCGCACTTCGGACCGTCCCGTGGTCAAGTGGTTGGCGCGTTTCGAACCGTCCCGTGATTAAGTAGTTAGAGTTCTTCGAACAGTCTCATGGCTAAGTCTCCTTGGCTAAGTGTTAGCGCACTTGGCTACTGATCGATGGGACCTGGGTTCGAGTTCTGGTAAGGCTGGAATCCAGGTCTCTCGAATGTTTCGACAAAGCACATCGAATGTTTGCTTTGTCTTTTTTGCTGAGGTCTCATTTTCTCACAGACCTTCTACTATGGCATATAAACTGACAGGCTCTTGTCAGACCTCTGTGGCAAGCAGCTACTCGAGGAGATATTTATTATTTTACATTAATTTTAATGTCTATATTGCTATGTTAATATTTAAAATAATTTTATGTCTATATTGCTATGTTAATATTTAAATTAATTTTAATGTTTATATTGCTATCTTCTTTCAGGATTACTTGAAGGCAGTGTCCTATGTGTATAGAAAATTGAAGTGGAAGGGCAAGTGGCCTAGAAACCTGAAATAGAAGTATGGGCCGCCTGAAATGGAATGACTGGAATGACGGATCACCAACGAAATATATAATCAATAACCGGTGTTAACCAAAGCAAAAAAAAATCTAAAGAGAAACATAAACATAATAATTATAATAATAATCATAATAATACCTTTATTCAATTAGAATAAAGTTCAAAAATATACATAAATTCAATCATCAAAATATAAAATACAAATGATGTTCAGTTGGCCCAAGTGGTCACCAGAACCATCCAGATTACACACTTATAATTACTTAAAACTTGGCATCTTCATAGCTTAAATAATAAACGATGCGTGCTAATAACATAAATATATGATATGGAAATTAATATTTACATCTTCCTCAGTTACTAATAAAAATATGTAGTAAAGAAACTGAAAAATTTAAAAAATTAACGGTAATAAAATACAACCAAAGAGAATGAGGCGAATGAAACGTGACGAAGGAATCAATATCAAAAATACTCGGAAAGTAAATTTTAATTTTTGTTTAATTTTGCCTCAGAGCTTTCGCTCCTCAGATTTATGTCTAAAGAATTAAATAATTAGGAGCCACATAATAAAAATATCATTGCATTATACTTTTGTGTGCCATTGGCACCTTAAATAAAGAACCACTACATCTTTTTGAATCCAAGAAAAAGATCAATATTCTAAACAAGTATAACTGTCTGATATTCATAATATCATTAATATTTAGTAAATTTGGATATTGGTAAAACTCCAAGAGAGAACACAAATTTTACTATTCTCTTATGGAAACAGTTTAATTTTATTAAATTAGATTTATAGACTACATCCTCAACTACATATACCATATTGGAGTCTAGAATAGACCCAAGAAAATATAAGGATTGTAAATGTTTTACCGATACCATATTTTTAGTTTATAAAATTGTATAAAATATATCTTAATTTGTTCAATAGATAGTTAACATGAGTAGTCCAGTTCAATTTAAAATCAACAAAAACATCCAAATATTTGCATTCTTGTACTGTTCGATTAATTCACAAGAGCATTCATCATTACTTAGTGTGCATGACGTATTCTAGAGTTTCACCATTAAATTCAAAGATTTAATTTTCAATTCAAATAAAATAATTTTTTTAATATTCAGTTTAATTCTATTATTATTAAACCATCTGTTCAAGGTAAATAAACCTGCTTCCATTTCTTTTTTTTTAATTTTTCAATATTATCAGAAAAATAAATTATACCATTGTCGACTGCAAAACTAATAGGATTATCATTTAGCTTCACTGAATATAAATCATTAAGATAAATGAGAAACAACAATGGTCATAGCACAGAGCTCTTTGGTACTCCTGTTTTTATAGTCTGAAATTTACTTGTAACATTACTCAAAGTAACTGCTTGCTGTCTATAAGTAAGATGCAAACCACTGATAGCAATTATCTCTAACAACTATTGTATACAATTTTTTCAATAAAATGTCATGATTAACCGAAACAAAAGCCTTAAGAATATCAATAAATATAGCTGAGGTTTTTATATTCAAATCAATACTCTTAAAAATCGAACCAGTAAATTGCAAACATGCCTGTCAAGTATTTCTGTTTTCCCGAAAACCGAACTGATTTTTACTAAAGAAATCAAAAGAAGCTAAAAATTTTATGTCTTCTCTTCATTAAGGTTTCTATTACTTTACTAAAAATTGATAAAATCGATATTGGTTTATAATAAGAAAATAAATTTCTATCTCGCTCTTATAAACAGGCAATACCACATAAAATAAATAATAAATACCCCCTTAAGCAGCTGCTTGCCACAGAGGTCTGACAGGAGCCTGTCAGTTTATATGCCATAGTAGAAGATCTGAGAGGATGGCAGGACCTCAGCAGAAAACAATACGAACATCCATGCCTTATCCGGGGCTCGAACCCAGGTCCCTTAGATCAGTAGCCAAGCGCGCTAACCACTCGGCCACGGGAGCCTTTTTTTAATCATCAACAAATATTCCACTCGTAAATGATTCATTTATTATATGAACTATGAAATCCAAATGATAGTTACTAATAATTTGAATCATTTTTAGAGTTATTCTATCAATTCCAACTGACGTTCTAGCATTTAA
Source organism: Ryuthela nishihirai (assembly GCA_038380435.1). NCBI lineage: Eukaryota > Metazoa > Arthropoda > Arachnida > Araneae > Heptathelidae > Ryuthela > Ryuthela nishihirai. The sequence goes on along the minus strand of JAWZYU010000002.1, from coordinate 113,059,456 downwards.
ATTGTTTATAATATTGTAATACCTCATTAGCTCTAGTTTCAACCTCATTATATTGGTTTATAAACCTCATTAGCTCTAGTTTCAACTAAGAACACAGAATTTGGGTTGTTGATAATAGTAGAGGATGAATTATTTTTATTGTCTAAATGCCTAATATTATCTTCTATAAATGTTCCACATTTAATAAAATTCATGGCATCAGCTGTGTGACATAAGTTATTAGATTTAGACAATATTCTTTGTGCGCAGTCCTTACTCAAAGTTACATCAATACATTTCCACTGCTTTCTTGAATCTTTTCCGCATTTGTTAAACTCCTTTTCATAAAAATTTTCCTTAGCCCTTTTGATTTGCAATTCACCAATATATTTAAATTATCATATTCCATTTTTATCTGAAGATTGCCAAAGTATCTTTTATGCTTCATATACAATATTTCTTTCATATTGATTATTAAAATTAATTATTTTAACGAGATTTCGCTTCGCCGAATTTGAATTTTTTTGTCCCCTGTACGTTCTTTTTCTCTTTTACAAATTCAATTTATTTGTCATCAGCTCACTGATTGCAAAAGAGACGTGACTGGCACAACATAACCGTGATTGTGGTTTACTAAGCCTGATCCACATAATCTTATATGAAAATTTCTAGTATTATTACTGGTGTACTTTTACACTACTCTTTATAATAATATTCAATTATTAATATACTTTTTTAGAAAGAAATTGTTCCTAATAATTAGCATTATGATAATTTCTAATAAATACCAATAATTGTGCTTGTAAATAAGTTGCATTTAAGAAAAAACATTAAAAAATATTAGCATAAAAGCACACCAGTAAAAAATAGAAATAGTTTTCAAGAAATTTTTATATTGTATAATATGGTTTTCAAACATACAAGGTCTAATTTGGGATAGCAGGAAGCCCATTGTTGAAGGGTTTCTAACCTTCCCATCTCATTTTATCACATCACATCACAAGGTCTAATACGATCTACGTAAGTCCTCCTCTACGTAAGATTCAGGTCTTACAGAACAAGATTTTGAGAACTGCGGTCGATGCCCCCTGGTTTGTCACAAACAGTCAACTCCATAAAGACCAGGGCATCGACCATATATATATACACATATAAAAGGCACCTCAAAAAGATTTTTTGAGGCTGTAAGCAAAAATCCCAATGAGATTATTTCTTCTCTGATTCTTTACGATCATACTATTTTGAACAAGAGGCCTAAAACGGTAACGTTCTCTGAGAAGACCTACCCGTTTTAGGTTTCTTATACAATTTTACTGCAATTTTTAGCTTTTCTTATGTTTGCCTTTAGGAGCCCACCTAAGGGTGGTTTACTTATATATTTTGTTCTTACTCATGCTAATTAGTCATATCATTATGATGGAGATGGTTAGGGGTAAAATTATTACCCGGTAAATCGAATATTATTATACGATCTACGATCAAGGTCAAATTTTGTGGTACTTACAGATAGTAGCTCATTTTGTTACTTCTCCAGGAAGACCATGCCAATCCAAAAATAATGTGATTTTCCAAAACATCCTTGAGATTATTGATCAAATATTTGGAAAAGGATCCACAATTACTTTGGGAAATGACAGGGAAATGAAATTTCTGATTTTTTTATTATCAAAGTCAACTCTTAACAATGAAAAATACCTTCAGTTGCAAATTGGGAATTTATATATTTCTAAATTAAATATTGGAAAAACTAAAGGAGAACTTTCTACATCATTTTCAAGCCATCGCTAAAAATAAGACCAATCATCGACAATTAATAGAGACTAAGATCCTTCCAATAAATGATCTGCATCTTTCAAGAAGAAATTTTGTGCAGCATTCATGAACGACTCGCTTTTCAAGATGAGAAAGATTTTCCCCCTCGTTACATACGTGCAAGGTAAAGGAAACGTGATTCATGTTCTGCTGAATTGTACTGCTTACTCGACTCAGAGAAACAACTTAATAGCAAGATTAGGAAAAGAAAACATCTTGGAACTAAGTCTGCACACTTTACTTGAACAAGAGAATTTAACTAAACGCAAAACTTGCTACAATGAAAATATCCAATTTTTACAAGATGCGAATCTTTTCTATAGGATTTAAGAGTTTTTATTATGATCATATAACATAAAAGTGATAAGCTTCTTGGCATTATCGAATCTTGCCATCTGGAGGAGAGGGTCCCCAGATGAAACTTTTTTTCTTTTTTGACTGGCGATGATGATGCTCCTACGTATGGGGCGGGGTGGCTCAGTCGGTAGCGTGCCAGGCTCGTAATCTGTAGTTCCTAGGTTCGAGTCCCAGCTGGGGGTAAGCGTTGAGATTTATCTCCGCAAAATTCCCCGCCTTGCCCATGGTCAGTAGGGGACACCGATAGGCTTGGAAAGGCCGCCGTCCGTCGGATGGGACGTTAAGCCGTGGCCCCGTGTGCGGGAGAGCCATACCCTGTGCATTAAAGAACACGCTGGATGGCCTTGACGGGAGGCTACCATCTGTCTCCCAACAGCTGTTCCAGTGGATCTCCTCCCCCAGCCTTCTCTGAGCCTTCGGGGTCCTTGCGACCTGGTCATTTAGTCCATGATGTGCAAAAAAGTGCCGCTCAGAGGTAAAAACAACCCAACCCATGATCCTACGTATGGTGACATCATAACTTGGTATGTCGTCGGCTTTCTGTTACAGGAGGTGTTGCTTCAATACGTCCTTTCCAAAGTCAAAACACTAAATGAAATCTTTACGTCAAGAATCTAATTTCTGTCCTGAAATGTGCAATAGACTTTCAAAAGACGCGTCACCCAAAATCAGAGCATCATAATTAACACAAAATTCCCCCATCTGCAGCCGTAGAGACGAACATTCCAAATCGAATATCTTCGAATCTGTCGAAATTTGTAAGCGACCCCTATTATCATCTCTTAATGATAATTGCGAAGTACGTGGGAGCATTGTTGATGCCTGTTTCTAAATATAGCATCTGTTGGAGGCGCTGCTTACACTGCACTCATTAGAGCTCTGCAGTGAAGCCTACTAATGAAGTGCCGCGTCTCCGCCAAATATCTCGTGAACCACATGTCAGCTTCCAATTACGCTTTTCATATCACCCGCTTCGTGAACACGCGACTCGGCTTTCGCCACGCGGTGCGTTCACAGTTAATAACGTTGACGCAGAAACTTTGCTCGTGGATCCGGAAACATCTCTTTACGATTCTCTTAAAGTCAACTTGTTTTTCTTATAATGTGTTATTTCGCTATTCGTGGTACAGTTGTCAGCTGAATGTTTGTTATATTTTAGGAGTGTAACACGTGGTTGAAACCAATCTTAAATATATATCTGGTGGTTTGCGGACTGATTTCGATGTAATTTAGATTTATTAATGTAAGGACCAAATTTTTATGCTTTTGCTTGATAATGAAGAATCCAGTACCAATTTCATTGTTATCATTAGAGAGATATTTCATTTTATAAATTCTAGAATAATATTTCTGCAGGTTGTTTAGGATTATCTAATAAATGAATAAAACATATTTGATTAGTACGAATACTTAATAATTAAAAATGGATTTAATAAGTTTCAGTATTTTTTATTTTGTATTTGTTGCTTCAAAGTAATATATTCTATAAACTTATTATATTAATTTGTTTTTTATGCATAGAGCTACCTGTAATAATATTAAATATAAGTAGTATAAAGTATTTCTCTTTTCGCAATGAAATTTAGGTTCATTGCAGCCGTCTTTCTGGACTGGCCAAAGACGTGATCATCAGACCGGTGATACTCTATGCTTCACCCATATGGGCGAATACTAAACCCACCAATATTCGTAAGATTCAGATCTTGTACAGAGCAAGATTTTGGGAACTGCGGTCGATGTCCCCTGGTTTGTCACTAACGTGTATGGAGATTTGTCACTAACATTTCTGTTAGTGACAAATCTCCATAAAGTTAAGTAAAACATAAATGTTAAGTGAAAAACTCCATATACCTGGGCATCGACCATAGGCTATGTCCACACTTGTGCGTTTTACGTGCGTTATATGCACGTGCTGTGGCGCATGCGCAAAGGTATGGCTCAAATAAGTTGAACGGCGCCGTTTTCAGTGACGCATGCAGTAGCGCACATGCTTCCACCAGCAGTGGATTTTTGTTCAACATTCCGTGCAACTTCATAGGTTGTCTGGAAGGTTTCGTTCTGTTTTTGTAATTATTGAGCTTGTTTTTTTGTTCACCATGTCGTCAGAACAAACATTGGATTTTATAAATTATTATTAATAAATATATTCGTTATAGAACATAATAAATTATTCATTATAAAATTATTATTAATAATATTATTATTACAAAAATAAAAATAAAACCTTTATTTATAATATTTTAACTAAATGTTTCACTATATATTCTACCTACGTTATATAACTCTACAAGTACTTGTTTTGACGTGATATGGAACCTTCAGCCGACATAAAGTAATTCATGTTCTCATTCTTATACCTGCTAACATAGCAGCATCAGTTACGTCCATTGCAACTTCACGTCTGCATTGGTGAAAAATTGAAAACTATTTGATGCACAGGTGTAGACAGTTGAAGGCATGCATCCAACGCATTCCGTCTAAGTCATGCTCTGGGGCGGGGTGGCTCAGTCGGTAGCGCGCCAGGCTCGTAATCGGTAGTTCCCAGGTTCGAGTCCCAGCTGGGTCAGCGTTGAGATTTATCTCCGCAAAATTTCCCGCCCTGCCCACGGTCAGTAGGGGACACCGATGGGCTTGGAAAGGCCGCCGTCCGTCGGATGGGACGTTAAGCCGTGGCCCCGTGTGCGGGAGAGCCATACCCTGTGCACGTTAAAGAACACGCTGGATGGCCTTGACGGGAGGCTACCATCTGTCTCCCAATAGCTGTTCCAGTCGGTCCCCTCCCCCAACCTTCTCTGAGCCTTCGGGGTCCATGTGACCTGGCCATTTAGCCCATGGTGTGCAAAAAAGTGCTGCTCAGAGGTAAAACAACCCAACGTTAAAGAACACGCTGGATGGCCTTGACGGGAAGCTACCATCTGTCTCCCAACAGCTGTTCCAGTGGGTCCCCTCCCCCAACCTTCTCTGAGCCTTCGGGGTCCATGTGACCTGGCCATTTAGCCCATGGTGTGCAAAAAAGTGCCACTCAGAGGTAAAACAACCCAACTTTAAAGAACACGCTGGATGGCCTTGACGGGAGGCTACCATCTGTCTCCCAACAGCTGTTCCAGTGGGTCCCCTCCCCCAACCTTCTCTGAGCCTTCGGGGTCCATGTGACCTGGCCATTTAGCCCATGGTATGCAAAAAAGTGCCGCTCAGAGGTAAAACAACCCAACCCTAAGTCATGCTCTAGACTACTCGGGGTTGAAAAGCGGAATTGATAGTTGAAAGTGAAGTTGAAGATGAAAGCGCACAAGTGTGAACATAGCCATATATATACACGTATAAAACGCACCTAAAAAAGATTTTTTGAGGCTGTAAGCAATAATCCCAATGAGATTATTTCTTCTCTGATTCTTTACGATCATACTGTTTTGAACAAGTACAAGAGGCCTAAAACGGTAGCGTTCTCTGAGGAGACCTACCCGTTTTAGGTTTCTTATACAATTTTACTGCTATTTTTAGCTTTTCTTATGTTTGTCCTTAGGGGCCCACCTAAGGGTGGTTTACTTATATATTTTGTTCTTACTCATGCCAAATAGGCATATCTTTATGATGGAGATGGTTAGGGGTAAAATTATTGCCCGGTACATCGAATATGATTATACGATCTACGATCTACGAATGAAATTTAGTATCATAACTTTAACTATTAAATTAACCTTGGCTCTCGCAAGTTCGTTTTGTTTTGCAATAAACTTGTTAGGACACAAATTAATATGCGGCTTCTTTTTAAACAGGAAGAAATCTCTATGTAGGAAACTACCTTTGAATTACAAGTGAGATTTGTGTAATAGAACAAGAAATAAAATTTTCTAAATGCATTTTATTTCATTAATTACTCATTTCTTGTTCTCTGAAAATTTGATTGATTGTGGTTCCCTTTTTCTTTACTAGAGACAGATTTCATCTATATAGGGGGCGGGAGTGGTTCAGTCGGTAGCGCGCCAGGCTCGTAATCTGTAGTTCCCAGGTTCGAGTCCCAGCTGGGTCAGCATTGAGATTTATCTCCGTAAAATTCCCCGCCCTGCCCACGGTCAGTAGGGGACACCGATGGACTTGGGAAGGCCGCCGTCCGTCGGATGGGACGTTAAGCCGTGGCCCCGTGTGCGGGAGAGCCATACCCTGTGCACGTTAAAGAACACGCTGGATGGCCTTGACGGGAGGCTACCATCTGTCTCCCAACAGCTGTTCCAGTGGGTCCCCTCCCCCAACCATCTCTGAGCCTTCGAGGTCGATGTGACCTGGCCATTTAGCCCATGGTGTGCAAAAAAGTGCCTCTCAGAGGTAAAACAACCCCCCACAACCAATTGCTGTTAATGTGAGTTAAGTGAACGACAATTGAATTTCTGCCAGATTGATCTTTAACTTTCGCTGGGCACTTGACTTTAACGTTAATTAGGTTGGGTTATGTTGTTTTACCTCTGAGCGGCTCTTTTTTGCACACCATGGACTAAATGGTCAGGTCACATGGACCCCGAAGGCTCAGAGAAGGTTGGGGGAGGGGACCCACTGGAACAGCTGTTGGGAGACAGATGGTAGCCTCCCGTCAAGGCCATCCAGCGTGTTCTTTCACGTGCACAGGGTATGGCTCTCCCGCACACGGGACCACGGCTTAACGTCCCATCCGACGGACGGCGGCCTTTCCAAGCCCATCGGTGTCCCCTACTGACCGTGGGCAGGGCGGGGAATTTTGCGGAGATAAATCTCAACGCTGTCCCAGCTGGGACTCGAACCTGGGAACTACAGATTACGAGCCTGGCGCGCTACCGACTGAGCCACCCCCGCCCCACGTTAATTAGGTGGACAGAAACTAAATGCAAACAAATTACACACATTTGACCTTTATGTTAACAGAGTGGAAAAATAATGGATGTAATTGCGTGGACAACTGGATGGTTTAACGTATGTCAATTAGGCGGACAAAAAAACTGGGTGGAAGTCAGTTACATCTGACTGGTGTTAACGTTAGTTAAGTGGACGATAACTGATAGACATAGATTGTGTAGTTGGATGAATAAGTAGGTAAGTGAACGGTGAACCGACCGACCGGGTTGTTGAATGAGCATTTCTAGGTATGTCGAAAAAAATTGATAATCTCACAATGCACTCAACATTGGCCATACGCTCCATCAACCCAATAAGAAAAAAATATTTATGTTAATTTATGTTATTTAGCTCTAAACACAGTCCTATGTAGTTTGCTTTTGTAAACCGGGAGGGCGGGTTGTTGGGTTGGGTTGTTTTACCTCTGAGCGGCACTTTGTTGCACACCATGGGCTAAATGGCCAGGCCACATGGACCCCGAAGGCTCAGAGTAGGTTGAGGGAGGGGACCCACTGGAACAGCTGTTGGGAGACAGATGGTATCCTCCCGTCAAGGCCATCCAGTCAACCCAACGTTAAAGAACACGCTGGATAGCATTGACGGGGGCTACCATCTGTCTCCCAACAGCTGTTCCAGTGGGTTCCTCCCAAAACCTTCTCTGAGCCTTCGGGGTTCTTGTGACCTGGTCATTTAGTCCATGGTGTGCAAAAAAGTGCCGATCAGAGGTAAAACAACCCAACCCAACAAACCAAGAACCCAAATGCTCTTAAGGAAATGGATATCGATATACTTGGAAAGGCACACGTCTATGGGATGGGATGTTACGTTACGACATCCTATACCATAGACGTGCAAGAAAGCCATCCTCCTGTACACATTAAAAATACTAAGTGGTCCTGACGGGAGTATTCCATTTTTGTCCTCTCAACTGCATAGTAGATGCGCTTCCCCTATCCTGATCTAAGCCCATGGGTAGGGTGTGTGTGTGTGTTTGACCTGTCAATGAAGCACTGCATTAAAATTCGGAGATTGAAAAAATCTAACTTTTTCCTTGACGTCATTAACGATAGCTGTCTAGTTTCAGTCTTATCCGGATGACTCTGGATAAGTCGAGAATGCCTTTATTTCAGAAAGGAAAAAAGACTTTAAATCAAAGAAAAGAGAGATGATTAAGTTACGGTTGGTTATGGATTGGGGTCTGGGTCTGTTTCTCACAGTTAGGCTGTGCAGAACGACACCAATCCGTTTCGGATCAATAAGAAAGGGACAGTTCCATTAAATGTGGCTGCCGTTGCTAATACAAATGGCAGGACTGCTGCAGATAATGAGTTACTTTTGGAAAGGAAACACGACGGTCTGTCGCGCCTGAATCCATTGAAGGAAAGGATTATTAATTGGAAAAAGAGATGGGGGTGGGGAGTAAAGCATTTTCATGGATCGAACAAAATGGATGGAATAGATTGGAGGTTGGGTTGTTTTACCTCTGAGCGGCACTTTTTTGCACACCATGGGCTAAATGGCCAGGTCACATGGACTCCGAAGGCTCAGAGAAGGTTGGGGAGGGACCCACTGCAACAGCTGTTGGAAGACAGATTGTAGCCTCCTGTCAAAGCCATCTAGCGTGTTCTTTAACGTGCGCAGAGTATGGCTCTCCCGCACACGGGGTCACGGTTTAACGTCCCATATGACGGACGGCGGTCTTTTCAAGTCCATCTTTGTCCCCTATTGATCGTGGGCAATGCGGGGAGTTTTACGGAGATAAACCTCAAAGCTGACCCAGCTGGGACTCGAACCTGGGAACTGCAGATTATGAGCCTGGCACGCAACCGACTGAGCCACTCCCGCCCCAGAGAAGGTTGAGAACCCAGTGCTGTTAGGAAACTGATGAAAGCGTCCCGTCAAGGCCATCCAGCGTGTTTTTTAGCGTTCACAGGATATGGCTGTACCGCACATTGGGTCACAGTTTAACGCCCCATCCGACGGAAGGCGACCTTTCCAAGCCCATCAGTGTCCCCTATTGAACGATGGTAGGGCGGGGAGTTTTGCGGAGATAAATCTCAGTGGGAGCATAGTAGGGACTCAAATTTGGGAACTGCAGATTACAAGCCTGGCACAATACCAACTGAGCCACCCCGGACCATTATTCTCAAATAAGTGAATATTTTTTATGCAGTATATTTTTTAAATTTAACCGATTATTTATTTAACACTTGGTGACTATATTTTAATTTTTTACATGAATTTTTTAGCATGAATATTTATTATATGTTTTTACCTTAAATTACAATTTTAATAATATTTATTTTAAATATTTAATAAAATTATTTCGTCTTTTAGTTTTTGAGGAAAATATGTCATTTACGTCAAATTGAAATTGTCACACTTAACTATCACTGATGTTCCATTCTTTTGTGATGTCTTTAATTAATGATAACTATTTAAACCCGGTCTTATGCAAATAGTTGTAGTTTTATACATTACACGTCGTCCTGATCTGCCACCCAAGTTTGGGATAATTAAAACAAACGCTTCATAAAGCGACTGAAATCGAATAATTATCCCAAACAATCCACTTTCTGCAACCCAGAACCATTTTGCATCTATTCTGATCGACATAGCAAACCACCGTTCATTTGTTAGTAATAAACCGACCAAGCAAAATCGTTTCCGGTATTCCTAATATTTCATAGTTTGGGAAAATTATTTTACGGTTGTGAAAAGCTGTACAGCAGTTCATTTGTTAGGAGGACAATCCAATTAGCTGCTATCTGATGAGTGATCAGGCCGTGCCCTAATTACGTCTTACGTCATCATTGTGCTTCCCTCGACAGCAGACTCTCCTTTATTACGCCGCTGGCTTCCTGTCGATTGTTGCGTCTAAAATTTATGGCATTCTCGAAGAGCCAGGGAAATTGGTCGTTGCAGAGTCTCATTGAGCTGGTTTATTGCGTACCGTTGCCCGACTGCCTTTTGTTGTCTACCAGCTCGCTCAATTATTTATTTTCTTTTCCCACCGCCCTACACCACAGAGGGAATCAATCACCTCTTTAAATTCGTGACGGACAACGATGTCGAACTATTCTGAGTTGAAGTTCACAATGTGTTATTTTTTTGGTGGAATTTTATTTCTAAGAGATTTTTAGTATTGATAAGAATGGATGAGAAGTAGATAAATTTTTAATTTCTATATCTTAATTTCGTAATATGGTATTAAAATAAATTAATTTTTAGGTTTTTAAAATTAAAATATTTTTTATCATCATAATAATATAACGATAACGTTTTTAAATCTACTGGTAGGACATATAGGGGAGCTGAAATTGGATCTGACCATTACCTAGTTAAAAGTGTCTTGCAACTTAAACTTAAAACGTGCTTGCAACTTAAACTTTAAACGTTAAACTTTAAATGTGCTAGGGTTAAAAAATTTGCTTTTAATACTGAAGCTCTGAAAGACCCAGTTATAACCAAAGCTTATCATGATAGGTTACTTAGTCATTATGACAGTCATGGTATGCTTACTACAGAAGTTGAGGAAGAATGGGATCATTTTAAACAGGATTTTTTGGACACTAACAGTACTCTTTTAGGAAAAAAGGAGCAGAAGAGACAGAATTATCTGAGTGATAAGACACTTGAGCTTATTTCGGAAAGAAAGAACTGCAGGAATGCCCTTAATCAATACCCTACTAGTACTAATAGAAAGCATTACAAAGAACGAACTTATGAAACGTGTAAAAGATCAGTTAGCTGCTGATAAGAATCTTTGGCTTGATGGTTTGGCTGACAAAGCCGAGGAAGCAGTTAGACAGCACAACAGCAGAGAGCTGTACCAGATAGTTAATGTTTTGTGTGGTATAAAACGGACAGGCATACAAGGATTGAAGGATAAACAAGGTAAGGTTATAGAAGGGGTTATAGAAGGGGAGGATTCTGTCATGGCTAGGTGGGCTGAGCATTTCAGTGATGTTCTAAACAATGTAGTTAGTTCTACTCCCATTGTTTGCAATGATGATAGATGCATTGGTGGCTTTAATGTTGGCCCTATAACACAATCTGAAGTTATTTTGGCTGTTTCTAAACTTAAACTTCATAAATCCCCAGGGGTAGATGAAATTACTACAGAAATGCTTAGAGCTGGAAATGTTTCGGTTACCACTTGGATGACTGAAATTCTGAATATCGTTTATGATAAAGGTATGGTTCCTAAGGATTTTACCAGAGCTATTGTTATCCCTATTTTCATAAAAGGTGATCGCAGTTCTTATGATAACTATAGGGGTATCAGCCTACTCTGTTCCAGGTAAAGTTATTTCCATGATTGTGCTCAATAGAATTAAGAATCTGGTTGACAGTCAATTGCGTGATGAGCAATGTGGATTCAGAAGTGGTAGGGGATGTGTGGATCAGATATTTTCACTTAGGCAGATTCTTCAGAAATGTTTAGAGTTTCAGAAACCTTTGGTTGCTAACTTTGTTGATTTCAAAAAGGCTTTCGACTCTGTTGATCGTCATAATTTGTGGTTGATTGTGAAATCATATGGTATACCAGACAAGTTAGTTAACATAGTGAAAGCTCTCTATAATAACACAGAGTCGTGTGTGAGAGTTGGTAAGGCTTGTAGCAATTGGTTTAGCATTACTTCTGGTGTTCGACAAGGGTGCATTTTGTCTCCTTTTCTCTTTAGTTTGGTTATTGATTATGTTATGCGAAATTCACTTCAAGGGAAAGATTTTGGCCTTAAATGGGCTGGAGATACGAAAATTTCTGATTTAGATTATGCTGATGATTTAGCCCTTTTGGCAAATGATGTTGATGAGATGAACTCTTTCATTCGAGCTGTTGATGAGACTGGTAGTAGAGTAGGTTTGGTTATAAACAGAGAGAAAACTGAAGTGATGAAAATTGGTCAGGCAGGCTGTGATCCAGTTAATCTGAATGGTTGCAGTCTTGAGCAGGTGTCACAATTTAATTATCTTGGGAGCTATGTAACAGATAATGGTGATGTGCGGCATGAGATTAACAGACGAATAGGGATTGCTGCCGGGACTTTTAAGAATCTATGGAGAGTGTGGAGAAATAGGCGTATACACCTAAAGACTAAAATTAGACTTATAATAGTTTGGTTCTTTCTAGGGTTAGTTATGGTAGTGAAACGTGGACACTTTGTAAACAAGATAACAGGAAACTAGATGCTTTTGATTCCAGATGCTTACGCAGTATCTTGGGCATTAGGTGGTTCAACTTTGTAACTAATGATGAGGTTAGGCAAAGGAGTTTGCAACCTCCTTTAAGCAGCATATTGTGCAGAGAGAGACTCCGTTGGTTTGGCCATGTTGCCCGTATGAATAATTATAGATTGGCGAATAGGGGGTTATGAACAGTGTGCCTAAAGGCCTCAGAAAGAAGGGGAGACCTAGGATGCGGTGGGCGGACAATGTCAAATAGGACCTTGTTAGAATTGGTGTGCAGTGGCCAGATGCAGTAGATGTAGCTCAGGATAGACTTGCTTGGAGAACTAAATTGCACGGTCTGGTTGGACCTCCGTAGCCCATGGCTGCTTGAGGATGATGATGATGATGATGATGGTAGAAAACAATTTAAACTTTTTAAATAATCGCTATTTTTTGAAATACTATATGTACAGTCGCTCAAAAAAATATCCTAACACCATGGTTGATTTTTTTAGAAATTAGTGATCAGGCAATCTTCGTGTCACGTGACACGAAGGTTGCCAGATCACCAATCTCTAAAAAAATCGTTGCCAGATATTTTTTCTGAATTCTGTAATCAACCATAGTGTTCGGATACTTTTTTGAGCGACTGTACCACGAAAGGTAGGACATAAAAATATTTTTACAAGTCGTGATCTTACCCTTGTCATAAACTGTTATTAGTTATAGTTTAAAAAATATAAACTAACATTTATATTTTTTAAAATTTAAATTTTAAAAAATATAAATTTTTAAAATTATTATGATTACATAAAAATTTTATATTAGAGAGTAATCTAAAATTGAATACTAGCTTTTTTTTAGAAATAAAACCATCCGTCAAATTTTAAAATTTAAAAATATACTAAGTTGCTGTTTCTTACGATTAACATTATTGATTTGAATAAATTTATTTCAACCAAACATGCATACACAGTCGTATCAGAATAATATGACCACCTACCACATATATGTATGGTAGGTGGTAATATTAGTACATAAAACACAGACAACTTCACAGGTGAAAAAGAACATAATGATAAGCCGTAGGTTTTGAAAAAACATTTTCTGAAATACACTTAAAACATTACAGGTGGCCTTAATTTACATTTTTATTTGAGCACGTGAATTTGTGCTTCTGACACTATCATTGCCTTGATAAGGTTGGGTTGTTTTACCTCTGAGCGGCACTTTTTTGCACACCATGGGCTAAATGGCCAGGTCACATGGACCCCGAAGGCTCAGAGAAGGTTGGGGGAGGGGACCCACTGGAACAGCTGTTGGGAGACAGATGGTAGCCTCCCGTCAAGGCCATCCAGCGTGTTCTTTAACGTGCACAGGGTATGGCTCTCCCACACACGGGACCACGGCTTAATGTCCCATCCGACGGATGGCGGCCTTTCCAAGCCCATTGGTGTCCCCTACTGACCGTGGGCAGGGCGGGGAATTTTGCGGAGATAAATCTCAACGCTGACCCAGCTGGGACTCGAACCTGGGAACTACAGATTACGAGCCTGGCGCGCTACCGACTGAGCCACCCCTTGCCTTGATAATAAGTATAGTTTACATTTATATTTAAAATTCTATCTGTTACATTTCAGCAGTATCCTCTGGGATCTCATCGTTCCATATCTTAATGTTCTCTGGCCTAGAGATTTCTTATAAAGAGGCAAGAGATTCTTATTCTCAAGTCGAGTATCATAACTGAAAGTCTTCGTTCTTTCTAAGCAGCAGCAAAGTTCCGAGTACTCTATCATTTTATTCTTCACTCTGTACATAAAATTCCCCATAACATACTTGTAAATGTTATATATATTTAGTATTCCATTCTCTGCCATTAAGTGTTGTACCAGATTTTTGTAATTTAATCTTAGAATATATCTCATAATTCTCTTTTGCAGACAAAGTAAACTATTCAAATTGGCTGAACTAGTATCTCCCCAAACACTAATTCCATATATTAAATGTGGGTACACTAATAATATAATAAATACCCCCTCAAGCAGCTGCTTGCCACAGAGGTCTGATAGGAGTCTGTAAGTTTATATGCCACAGTAGAAAGTCTGAGAGGATGGCAGGACCTCAGCAGAAAAACGACACATACATCCATGCCTTATCCGGGGCTCGAACCCAGGTCCCGTAGATCAGTAGCCAAGCGTGCTAACCACTCGGGCATAATATAAATTTATCAAAGCTTTTTGATTTACATAATATTTTATACTTTCAATCGATCCAATATTTTTTGAAATAGTAGCTCTTAGCTGGTTAATATAATAATTCCAAGTTAAATTAACATCTACCCAGAGTCCACGAATTTTATATATTCACATATTTCAATATTTTGATCATTTATCAAAATACTTATTTCATTATAATTCAATTTTTTATTCTCGTTCTTAAAGATTTTATTGGATCTGACGATTACCTTGTTAAAAGTGTCTTGCAACTTTAATTTAAAATGTGTTGTGCTAAGGTTAAAAAAGTTGCTTTTAATTCTGAAGCTCTGAAATAACCAGTTAAAGCTAAAGCTTACCATAATAGATTACTTTGTCATTATTACAGACATGGTTTGCTTACTACAGAAGTTGAGTAAGAATGGGACCATTTTAAACTGGCTTTTCTTGAAAACAACAGTACTCTTTTGGAAAAAAGGAGCAGAGCAGACAAAATTATTTGAGTGATAAAGAATTGCGGCCTATTTTGGAAAGAAAGAACTGAAGGAATGTCTTTAATAAATATCCTACTAGTCCTAATGAAAGTATTACAAGAGCTTAATACACGTATAAAGGATCAGATAGAAGCTAATAAGAATCTTTGGCTTGATGGTTTGGCTGACAATGCCGAGGAAGCAGTTAGACAGCACAACAGCAGAGAGCTGTACCAGATAGTTAACGTCTTGTGTGGGAAGAAAACGGACAGGTATACAGGGATTAAAAGATAAACAAGGTTAAGAAGGTGAGGATTCGGTCATGGCTAGGTGGACTGAGCATTTCACAGATGCCCTAAACGATGTGATTAGCTCTACTCATCTTGTTTTTAATGATGATAGATGGACTACTGGCTTTAATGTTGGCTCTATATCACAATCTGAAGTCATTTTGGCTTTTCTAAATTTAAACTAGATAAATCCCCAGGGGTAGATGAAATTACTACTGAAATGCTTACAACAGGGAAAAGCTTACAACAGGTATAGGCATTGTTCCTCAGGAACAATGCCTTTACCCAGAGCTATTGTTTATCCTATTTTTGAAAAAAAAAAAAAAAGGTGATTGCAGTTCTTGTGATAACTATAGGGGTATCAGCTTACTTTCTGTTCCAGGTAAATTTCTTTGTATGATTGCGCTTAATAGAATTAAGAATCTGATTGACGGGCGATTACGTTGGGTTGGGTTGTTTTACCTCTGAGCGGCACTTTTTTGCACACCATGGGCTAAATGGCCAGGTCACATGGACCCCGAAGGCTCAGAGAAGGTTGGGGGAGGGGACCCACTGGAACAGCTGTTGGGAGACAGATGGTAGCCTCCCGTCAAGGTTATCCAGCGTGTTCTTTAACGTGCCCAGGGTATGGCTCTCCCACACATGGGACCACGGCTTAACGTCCCATCCGACGGACGGCGGCCTTTCCAAGCCCATCAGTGTCCCCTACTGACCGTGGGCAGGGCGGGGAATTTTGCGGAGATAAATCTCAACGCTGACCCAGCTGGGACTCGAACCTGGGAACTACAGATTACGAGCCTGGCACGCGCTACCGACTAAACCCCCCGCCCCCCCCAAAAAAAAATGATTGCAGTTCTTGTGATAACTATAGGGGTATCAGCCTACTTTCTGTTCCAGGTAAATTTCTTTGTATGATTGTGCTTAATAGAATTAAGAATCTGATTGACGGGCGATTACGTGATGAGCAATGTGGCAGATAAGAGTTTTTCGCTTAGGAAGTTCTTTTGAAATGTTTAGAGTTCAGAAATTTGTGTTTACTAGCTCTGTAGATTTAAAAAAATGCTTTTGACCGTGTTGATATTCATAATTTGTGGTTGATCGTGAGATCTAATGACATACCCAGCTGGGTCAGCGTTGAGTTTATCTCCGCAAAAAACTCCCCGCCCTGCCCACGGTCAGTAGGGGACACCGATGGGCTTAGAAAGACAGCCGTCCGTCGGATGATACGTTAAGCCGTGGCACCGTGTATGGGAGAGCTATACCCTGTGCATGTTAAAGAACACGCTGGATGGCCTTAACGGGAGGCTACCATCTGTCACCCAACATCTGTTCCAGTAAGTCCCCTCCCCTAACCTTTTCTGAGCCTTCGGGATCCTTGTGACCTGGTCATTTAGCCCATGGAGTGCAAAAAACGTGCCACTCCGAGGTAAAACAACCCAATCTAACTCTAATGACATACTAGACGAGTTACGTCTTGTGTGCCATAAGATCTCACGATCAACCACAAATTCTTGCGCAATTATGGCTTAATTAGCGTAATGAAAGCTCTTTATAGTAACACTGAGTGATTTGTGAGAGTTGGTAAGGATTTTAACGATTGATTTAGCATTTGTAGTGGGGATAGATAGAGGTGCATTTTTATCTCCCTTTCTCTTTAGTTTGGCTATTGTTTATGTTATGCGAAATTCACTGCAAGGGAAAGATTTTGGGTTGAAATGGTCTAAAGATTTGTTTGCTAATGATATTGATGAGATGAATTCTTTCACTTTCAGAGCTGTTGAGGAGACTAGTAATAGAATATGTTTGGTTATAATCGAGAGAATGCTAAAGTGATGAAAATTGGTCAGGCAGGCTGTGGTTCAGTTAATCTGAATGGCTGCAGTCTTGAGAAGTGTCTCAGTTTAATTATCTTGTGAGCTATGTAACAGATTCTGATGATGTGCGGCATGAGATTAACAGACGAACAGGGATTGCTGCCGGGACTTTTAAGAATCTATGGAGAGTGTGGAGAAATAGGAGTATACACCTCAAGACTAAAAGTAGACTGTATAATAGTTTGGTTCCTTCTAGGGTTAGTTATGGTAGTGAAACTTGGATTTGGGTTGGGTTGTTTTACCTCTGAGCGGCACTTTTTTGCACACAATGGGTTAAATTGCCAGGTCACATGGACCCCGAAGGCTCAGAGAAGGTTGGGGGAGGGTACCCACTCGAATAGCTGTTGGGAGACAGATGGTAGCCTCCCGTCAAGGCCATCCAGCGTGTTCTTTAATGTGTAGAGGGTATGGCTCTCCCGCACACGGGGCCACGGCTTAACGTCCCATCCGACGGACGGCGGCCTTTCCAAGCCCATCGGTGTCCCCTACTGACCGTGGGCAGGGCGGGGAATTTTGCGGAGATAAATCTCAACGCTGACCCAGCTGGGACTCGAACCTGGGAACTACAGTTTACGAGCCTGACGCGCTACCGACTTGAGCCACCCCCGCCCCAGTGAAACTTGGATCCTTTGTAGACAAGGTAACAGGAAACTAGATGCTTACGCAGTATCTTGCGTATTAAGTGGTCCAACTTTGTAAGCAATGATGATGAAGTTAGACAAAGGAGTAGGCAACCTCTTTTGTGCAGCATATTTTGGAGAGAGAGGTTCCGTTGGTTTGACCATGTTGCCCGAATGCGTAATTATAGATTACCGAATAGGATTATGAACAGTGTGCGTAAGTGCATAAGAAAGAGTGGGAGATCTAGAATGCGGTGGGCAGACAATGTCAAACAGGACCTTGTTAGAATTGATACATGCAGTTGGCAGATGCAGCAGATGTAGCTCAGGACAGCTGTGTTTGGAGAACTAAATTGCACAATCTGCTTGAAGCTACATAGCCCACAGTTACTTGAGGATGATGATGATGAATGTTTTCTGCACCAAATAGCTTCCTACTGGTTTTTAATTAAAATTTCTTATAAAAATATTAATATAAAGGAAAACCTCGCATTTGACATGTATATCTTCATGTTTATATTATCATTTACCCTTGCTCTGCATCCTGTTTTTTTACTGCAAATTTTCATAAAAAAGGAGAGTTGGGTTGTTTTACCTCTGAGCGGCACTTTTTTGCACACCATGGGCTAAATGGCCAGGTCACATGGAACCCGAAGGCTCAGAGAAGGTTGGGGGAGGGGACCCACTGGAACAGCTGTTGGGAGACAGATGGTAGCCTCCCGTCAAGGCCATCCAGCGTGTTCTTTAACGTGCACAGGGTATGGCTCTCCCGCACACGGAGCCACGGCTTAATGTCACATCCGACGGACGGCGGCCTTTCCAAGCCAATCGGTGTCCCCTACTGACCGTGGGCAGGGAGGGGAATTTTGCGGAGATAAATCTCAACGCTGACCCAGCTGGGACTCGAACCTGGGAACTACAGATTACGAGTCTGGCGCGCTATCGACTGAGCCACCCCCGCCCCATATATAAAAAAAAAAAGGAGATAAACTCCTAATATTTATTCTAAGCTAATAAATACTTCCTTTACTAAATCCAAGTGTAAAATCCTTGGAATGCATAGTTGCACATTTTTATTCTCATTTGTATCTGCTTTCAACAGTTGAAAAGTTTTATTGCAGATCCGAGCACGATGAACTTAACTAAGGAAGTTGTCTTCTGCTAGCACAACAGAACTTCAACTCAATGGTACCAAAATTCTGAGAACGTTTGCGGCCTATAGACCGATAAAAAATGCTCAAGTATCGAGTTTTGAGGAGCAGCGATTTGTGGAGCAGCGAGTTAACTATTTTTCGTAGATCGTAGAACGTGCATGGATATGCGATGTTCCAGGTAAAACTTTACCCATTACCATCTCCATCTGAGAATAAGCCCAGTTGATATAATAAATAAAAAATAAAATAAAATAAATACCCCCTCAAGCAGCTGCTTGCCACAGAGGTCTGACAGGAGCCTGTCAGTTTATATGCCACAGTAGAAGATCTGAGAGGATGGCAGGACCTCAGCAGAAAACAACACGAACATCCATGCCTTACCCGGGGCTCGAACCCAGGTCCCGTAGATCAGTAGCCAAGCGCGCTAACCACTCGGCCACGGGACGGTAAAAACAAATAATAAGTAAATAATAAGTAAATCACCCGTGGGTGGGCCCCTCGAGGCTAACATAAAACACAAACTAAAAATAGCATGTATCTTGCACAAGAGACCTAAAACGAGTAGCTTTCCTCAGAGAAAACCATCATTTTAGGCCTCTTGTGCTTATTAACAACATTATGATCATAATTAAGCAAAGAAGAAATAATCTCATTAGGATTATTTTTAACAGCCTCAAAAAACTTCTTGAGATGCATTTAATACGAGTGCCCAAGTCTTTATGAAGTTGTCTGTTAGTAACAAACCAAGGGGCATCGACCGCAGATCTCAATATTTTGTTTTGCAAGACCTGAATCTTGCGTATATTCGCAGAGGTGGTGTTTGCATGTATAGGTACGGTGACCATATTTTTTTGGAGAAAATAAAGGACAAATCAGAAATTGTTTCATAATAAAAAAAAGCAAGTTGGGTTTATTTGTTTCACTAAAACTAAAAAGCTTTATAACATTTATTATGAAATATAACCATATACATAGCATTTTAAACAATCACTTTATTACTTAAGGGGCGGGGATGGCTCAGTCGGTAGCGCGCCAGGCTCGTAATCTGTAGTTCCCAGGTTCGAGTCCCAGCTGGGTCAGCGTTGAGATTTATCTCCGCAAAATTTCCCCGCCCTGCCCACGGTCAGTAGGGTACACCGATGGGCTCGAAAAGGTCGCCGTCCGTCGGATGGGACGTTAAGCCGTGGCCCCGTGTGCGGGAGAGCCATACCCTGTGCACGTTAAAGAACACGCTGGATGGCCTTGACGGGAGGCTACCATCTGTCTCCCAACAGCTGTTCCAGTGGGTCCCCTCTCCCAACCTTCTCTGAGCCTTCGGGGTCCTTGTGACCTGGCCATTTAGCTCATGATGTGCAAAAAACTGCCGCTCAGAGGTGAAACAACCCTATGTTAAAGAATACACTGGATGGCCTTGACGGGAGGCTACCATCTGTCTCCCAACAGCTGTTCCAGTGGGTCCACTCTCCCAACCTTCTCTGAGCCTTCGGGGTCCTTGTGGCCTGGCCATTTAGCCCATGGTGTGCAAAAAAGTGCCGCTCAGAGATAAAACAATCCAATCCAATACGTTATTACTTAAAAAATTTTATTTTGATACTTTTCACAATAAGGAACTTTTTTAATAAATCAGGTTTGTCTTTTAAAAATTCATAAAACTGTATACAATTTATGTCAAAGTTGTATTTGGTATAAATGCATTCTCTCAATATTTCGATTTTTAATCTGGTTTTTTCACTGGTCCACGTATTGATCACTAATGAGAGATATTGATCACTCGTTAGTGACATATCATGCATGTTTATCTTTTTAATATTTAAAAATTTCAACTTATCTGCGTTGGCAGAATTCGTCATTTTGTCGCCATTCTTCGATCTTTTCACTGGCAACAATAACTTTTAATACACGAAACTTCATCAAATAGTTCACTGCCATTTATATTTATGTTCAGGTAACTAGAAATGAACAAAACGCTTTCCACGATCCTCGTCCACAGAGGGATTTCTCGTAGTAGGATGACCCATTGAAATACTTCCATTTCCACGAAAGAGCTGTTCCAGTTATATAAATAATCAATGCAGGTTTGGTAAAATTTATGAATTGCATTTTTTAAATATGTTGATATCAATGTTTGGGTTTTTTCTAAATCTAAAATTTTTTTTAGTATTTATGGGTAAAAACCTATAATAACCTATATTATCACAAAATAAAGGACAAAATGACCATTTTAGGAAAAAAAATAAATCTAAAAGACAGAGCAGTGAAATAAAGGACTGTCCTCTTAAATAAAGGACGTATGGTCAATTTATGTATAGGAGAAGCATAAGTGGTTATGAAACGAATGACCATGTTGTACAATAATAATTTATGGTCAATCATCATAACATTTCTCCGAAGGAGAGGGTAACTATTTTTGTTTCGAATTTTAATATAAAACTTTGATTTAAAATTACACAAGTAGCTATATTTAAAAAAAAATCCAGCAGTTAATTTTAGATTATTCTATAATGTTCTTGTGTAATATTAATAAATGAACATTTCTGCTTCACATTTCTTGTTGCAAAAGGCAATAAAAAACTATAAAGCAAAATGTCCATACTCTCTGAGAGTTAGTGGGAAATAAGGATTACTGTAGGCTGCTAAATGTGGTGCTGCAAGCAGTTGTACTAAATCATTCAGCTTTGACAATTAATTATTATGTGTGCATTTCATTAACTACCGTTAGTTTAATAAATAAATTTTATTTAAGAGAAAGAAAGAAAAAACGTTTTGTTACTTATGGCACTTTAGCAAAGTGATATCATTAATAATGAAGCATATTTCGGAATCAAATTCCGAACTATTGTTAGTGCTCAAATGTTAGACAGAAAAGGGGTTCCAGGAATCATTTGTTAAGCCAGGCGATATTAATCAATTGATACAAGCTGGAATCCTGCCAAAGTGAAGCCCTAGAAAGATCTTCCATACCCTTTTGTAACGCTCTGTTCCAATCTAGGGCACTATGCAAGAATGAAGTTGGCTAATTTTGAAGCTTTCATTGTGAGAGTGTATTAGTGTATCTCAGTATGAGAGAAATTGAGGTAATGATGCAATAATAGTCTTTCATACAGTGCATGGGGAGAAGCACTTTTGTACGTCTCTCTAGCTGTCTGGCAGCTCTTAGTGACTGATAATGTTAAGCCTGCACTTCCCTTGAAAGAGAAGGGAACGGATTATTATCATGGGTTGGGAGCTGTTTTAAAAGCTTTTGCAACAAACGTTTATGGACGAGATGAGTTCATGTTGTTCAGTGAATGACTATGCCATCAAATCAGCCATGAAGAAAACAGCTCTCCTGTACACTAATAAGAGTGATGTAAGATTGAGGGAAATTCCCCATATTGAGAGAAATCTCATCCACAATAGAATTTGCCCTCATCCGTTTTGGGCGGAAAAGGGAAAAAACAGAAGATTTGTGGCGAATATCGATTCAAGTTCATAAATTTTAAACGGTTAAGACGTTTAAATTTAGAATTAAGTTTTAATTCTTTCATTTAGAAAATTCAGAAATTTCGTACTGAAATAATCAGTTATGGGATTGATACCATTTTGCAATGTCTTGTGTATCTGGCTAGTGGTTACAATTATCTATTGCAAAAAATATATAATTGAATGGTTTTTACAAATATCCAATTTTATAAATAGCAAGAAAAAATAAATTTTTTTACGTATTTTTTCCCGCATGTATCAATAAATGTGAATCATTTTCGTTGGTTTAATAAGGAATTTCTTACCAGTGTTTATCAGAATAAATATGTAATGGTTTAATAACTTAAAAATTGATTTTTAATTTTTCTTATTAAAAAGCTATTAATTGTTTTAATTGTTTTCAATTGTTTAAAAAATTAAAAAAAATTACCCTTACAGAGGTATGACAGGAACTTGGTCAAAGTCTCCTATATGATACTTGACAGTATAGTAAGAGAAGAATTAATTGTAATGTATGAATTAAATAATACGTCACAAAGGTCTGACAGGAGCCTAGCAGTTAAATAATACATGACAGAGGTTTGACAGAAGCCTAGTAGTTAAATAATACGTCACAGATATCTGACATGAGCCTAGCAGTTAAATATACAGTAAACCCTCGGTTATCTGGTACTCAAGCATCCGGAATTCTCATGCAACCGGATAAATTTCGAATTGAATATTTGAACTTGGTACGACAAATTTCAATACACATGGTAGTTCTCCCCGGAAGCCACAAGCGTCGTCTTTCATGTATCGTTACATTCACACTGACACACTAGTTTCTTTACAGCCATTAAAGTAGCAGGTATTGGATTTTGTGATCGTGCTTTTCTGTTTATCGGATATTGTTCACAAATAAAGTTAACTTACTCTCACTATTCTCGTGTCTCGGAAAGGGATAAGACATATCTATCTCTATGGTTAAAGCTGCGACAGCGACTTTAAACAATGAATATGAAATTTAAAATTAATTAATATTGTTGCGGATTACAAAAATGGATAGCCGCTGAGCGTGAGTATTAAAAGCTATATTTCAAAACCAAATTCAATACAAGGTAAATTGTTACAAAGGAAATATGGATGAAGTATCTTATTAACAAATCAACTATTAACATGCACAAGTCATCAATCTTCACGTAGAGCACACAACATCAGCTCTGTGCATTTTACTAAATACTACCTTTTACTTGATTTACCAGGTCACCCGAAGATCTTCACTCGTAAACCAATTCTCGTCCTGTGCTAATAACTTTTCACACACCAGCCGAACAAAAAGACAGTCCGTGTAGACATTCGAAGTTAGCCATAAAAGTTCCCACTTTTATACTTCCGCGTATACACAACACATCAAGTTACTTCTTGATACTTAACGATAAAAGATCCCACTTTTATCCTTCCGCGTATACACAACACATCAAGTTACTTCTTGACACTTACGCGCACTGTCTCAGAACAGCTCACCGTCCATTTTCGAACTCTCCCGACCGTTACAACACAACGACCGTTACAATACAAAACGACCGTTAACGCTCCACTCTTCTTCTCCAAATTCTCCCAAAGTTCTTATTCGTTGGCTGAAACTTTTTGCTTTCGGTTGCCAGATTCCTTCTGTCGTAACACTGCCCCCTTCCTAGGTCTTGTTCGTCCCGAACAATTCTGGATTCCAAAGTTTCTTCAGTTCTTCGATGAAACGGGGCCAAACGATCCACGTGAACCACCTTGCACTTTGTAGCTGGACGTCGACGAATGCGATATACCACGTCTGTGTCAAAATGAAAGCGAATCTCATTATGACGTAGATTTCTTTTCTGACTGAAGCCTCGTCCACAAACATAATACGTGTAAGGCCTATAGCCCTTGTGAACACGTTTATGTCTCTGCAGGGAGAAGAATCGACTAAGAGTTTTCGTGCAAAACCTGTAAAAAGTTTTCTTCTTTGTCGAAAGTTTTCTTCTTTGGATTTTTACTTCTATCAAGAGTAACAAGGAATGAAAGTCATTAGTGACATAAAATCTAGGGAGGAGTTTCATCCTCCAGTCTGACCCTTTTGTCAGTTGACTTTCACTTAATTCAGAACTGTCGTGATGAACCTTCAGCCATATTTCACCTGATTCAATTTGATCCCCAAGGTGCTTCACAATTATATCAGCTCCATAATTCTTTTTAGCGCTTCGGTCCATCTCCTCCTTCCATACTCTTGCTAGAACTGCAGCTTCTAATCCGACAACCTTACCTGTTTCTCCTGTATAAGTGAAATCAGTGATGTGTCGGGCTGCTAGCAATATTTTTTCTGTTTTACCTTCACATAGCCAGCTTGCAACATCTTCAGATACTCTTTGTTCTATTAACATGTTACGAAACTTGTTCAAAGCATTGCCGTTATGCAGAACCTTACGGACACGTGATGCTTCATCTACCCTATTATCCACAATGTTCACAAAACGCAGAAGTTCTCCTCCTAACTCTTCGACGAGCTCTTGCAGTTCCAAGGATCCGTTACCAAGGAAACACTGAACAGCTTCCATCACTTCCAGAGAGTTGTCAACAGAGTTTTCAAGAGGTGAATCCATGTTGCTGATAACAGCTGAACAACTCAAACTCTTCATTCCACGAGCTTGTGATGCTGCAACCACTTTCTTAACTAAATCAACAGCAACATCTTCTGTACTGATGAGATCAATAGCTCCTTTTCCGAATTCAACATCATAAACCAAAGCACACACTCCTTCAGCCAGCTTTTTGGACACAATTGAGCATATCATTAGAGGAACGCTATCTATGGTAGCCATCAGATCCTTGCAGCGGTAAATCTCCTTATCTGTTGGCACCAGCTCCTCTGTCTGTCCTACGATGCAGCATCCGACGTCTTCCATCATCTGCTCGATTTTATCTTTAGTGCAGTCCACTGTGAAGCCAGGGATGGATTCCAATTTGTCCAGAGTATATCCCTTCAATTGGAGAGCACGACCGGAGATCATAGGGACCTTGAGACCTAAAGCAGCAAGTGCAGGAGCCAAGACAAGACTCACTTTGTTGCCGACACCTCCTGTGCTGTTTTCATCTACCATCCGATGGCGCCACTTGGGTCTCCAGCAAAACACATGACCCGAGGAGGTCATATTTGCTGTTTCTTCCGAATTCACTTTCTTGGAGCTCTCATTGTAATTAGCCAGGGAAACATCAGTCATGATTGCCAAATTGTTCATTCTGGAGATCAGCGACGAGTTTTGTAACATGATATTGTCCACTTTAGAGCTCTTGTAGTCGTGATAAAACTTTTCTATATCCTTATAATCTAAATGGTTATAATGTCCAAATCTGCACATTGACTGTTCAGAAAAGAAATTCAGCGTGGCTACGTTGAAATTATCTGAGGGATTCACTTCTCTCTGATCGTAACTCTGAGGCTTAGTTTCATCCAGAAAGTTAGTCTTTGAAGTACTGTCTCTGCCTGAAGCTCCTTTACTAGCATCTCCTGTTACGCTTCTAAGCCATTCTTCGGAATTCTTCTTTCTTAAATCCCCACTTTCTATAAACGATTCGAGTGTGGCTATATGTTTCGGAAAAATCTCTCCGACTTCCCCAGTAACGTCGAATGGCACTTTGTTTCTATGATGAATGGACGCCTCTTCTTTACTCGGACCACTCTGCGAAACGTAAACTCTGTTTCGTTCCCCCTCATTACCACTCGTTACTCTGCCTTTGCGATAATTGTCCATGACACATTTTGCTGACGGCGAGGAATAGAATACCTTTCGTGTGGATCTCTCTTCATATCGTGCCAGACTTGTATACCTAGGTATTTTGAAGTGCAAAGCGTACTGTATAGTCTCACAGCTCTCTGATCTGTGTGATTGTTCTTCACAGTTCCTAGACATGTCACCAGCGACATAGACACTCTGCCATGCATCACCAGTAGTTGCGTGGTCAAAGGCATTATCTGCGCTATCTCTACGATTCTTGATTTCCAGTAGCAGATCCACATTTTTATATGCGTTGCCTTTCTCTTTTTCTTTTCCATGTTTACAATCTAACTTAACACTATCAAGATCAACTTTTTCACTGACAAATTCAACATTTAAACTATTGAATTGTCTATTGAGTTCGGTTTTACTATCCTTGAACTGATCAATAATCTTACCAACTTGAGGAGCCACTTCATCTCTCATCTCAGTATTTTGTGCGGCCATTTCGGCTTTCAAGTCACCTATTTTATCGCTTTGGGCAGCTAGATCACTTTTAATATCAGTCATCTGCGTAGCCATATCGGCTTTCATATCGGTCACCAGCGTAGCAATAACGGCTTTCCTATCAGTCATCAGCGTAGCAATAACGGCTTTCCTATCAGTCATCAGCGTAGCCATATCGGCTTTCATATCAGTCATCAGCGTAGTCATATCGGCTTTCATATCTTTCATATCAGTCGTCAGCGTAGTCATATCGGCTTTCATATCTTTCATAACAGTCATCTGCGTAGCCATATCGACTTTCAAGCTATTTATCAACTTTACTAATTCATCCATACTTCTAGTTAACGGCATTCAAAAAATTATCCCGCTTCTGACACCAAATGTTGCGGATTACAAAAATGGATAGCCGCTGAGCGTGAGTATTAAAAGCTATATTTCAAAACCAAATTCAATACAAGGTAAATTGTTACAAAGGAAATATGGATGAAGTATCTTATTAACAAATCAACTATTAACATGCACAAGTCATCAATCTTCACGTAGAGCACACAACATCAGCTCTGTGCATTTTACTAAATACTACCTTTTACTGGATTTACCAGGTCACCCGAAGATCTTCACTCGTAAACCAATTCTCGTCCTGTGCTAATAACTTTTCACACACCAGCCGAACAAAAAGACAGTCCGTGTAGACATTCGAAGTTAGCCATAAAAGTTCCCACTTTTATACTTCCGCGTATACACAACACATCAAGTTACTTCTTGATACTTAACGATAAAAGATCCCACTTTTATCCTTCCGCGTATACACAACACATCAAGTTACTTCTTGACACTTACGCGCACTGTCTCAGAACAGCTCACCGTCCATTTTCGAACTCTCCCGACCGTTACAACACAACGACCGTTACAATACAAAACGACCGTTAACGCTCCACTCTTCTTCTCCAAATTCTCCCAAAGTTCTTATTCGTTGGCTGAAACTTTTTGCTTTCGGTTGCCAGATTCCTTCTGTCGTAACAATATATTACTGCAGGTAGCTTTAAAATATACCAAACTAATTAATATAATATTAAATATATTATTTTTACAGCCAAGAATGCAAAATCAAAAACAGTAAAATTCTTAGATCTATATATACATATATTTAATTGCTATTTCCTTAAATATTGTTATTAATTAGTATTTTAATTATGTGTTAAACATATGTTAAGCAATATGCAATAATATTATACTAAAATTTCAAAAATTATCCCTCCAATTATGGCGTTATTAAAATGGCTGACAATTGCTTTAACTTTGTCTAAGCTACTGTGGCCTTAATGTCTCGAGGGGAAACAAACTTAATGACTTATGGGGAACGTCTCGTCCATGTTACCTTATGGTGCAGTTCACAATACTTTCATTGTAAAACCCTTTTCCTTCGAGGAAGATTTTTTTAATTAATTTTTTACAATTATATTCAATTAATGAACTATCTAGTCAATTTTCTTTCAATCCATTTTTTTTATTGTATGGTCCATGGCCGAGTGGTATTATGCCGTCCCATGACCGAGTGGTTAGCGCGCTTGGCTACTGATCTAAGGGACCTGGGTTCGAGT
Source organism: Ryuthela nishihirai (assembly GCA_038380435.1). NCBI lineage: Eukaryota > Metazoa > Arthropoda > Arachnida > Araneae > Heptathelidae > Ryuthela > Ryuthela nishihirai. The sequence goes on along the minus strand of JAWZYU010000002.1, from coordinate 113,031,351 downwards.
CCCGGGTAAGGCATGGATGTTCGTGTTGTTTTATGCTGAGGTCCTGCCATCCTCTCAGATCTTCTACTATGGCATATAAACTGACAGGCTCCTGTCAGACCTCTGTGGCAAGCAGCTGCTTGAGGGGGTATTTATTTATTTATTTATTTATTTATTTATTTTTATTTATGGTTTAATATTAATTCCTGCATCCATGTCAAACTGTAAGTGGGTCCTGTATTAGAATAGCATCCCAATACTTTTGACAATTTAATGTAATTTTTTTCATTTCCAGAGCAAAAAAATAAGCTCCGAGGAAAATGAATATTTATATTTGAAACTGAAAAATTTAATTTTTTAAATCTTACTAAATATTACAAATATATGCAGGATATATTAATTTGTTACATTAATTTTTTACAGGACACCCAGGCCCTGCTATGCAAACATTCATTATATGAATCTTCACTTGTTCTGACATGGAGGGGGGCGGGGGTGGCTCAGTCGGTAGCGCGCCAGGCTAGTAATCTGTAGTTCCCAGGTTCGAGTCCCAGCTGGGTCAGCGTTGAGATTTATCTCCGCAAAATTTCCCGCCCTGCCCACGGTCAGTAGGGGACACCGATGGGCTTGGAAAGGCCGCCGTCCGTCGAATGGGACGTTAAGCCGTGGCCTCGTGTGCGGGAGAGCCATACCCTGTGCACGTTAAAGAACACGCTGGATGGCCTTGACGGGAGGCTACCATCTGTCTCCCAACAGCTGTTCCAGTGGGTCCCCTCCCCCAACCTTCTCTGAGCCTTCGGGGTCCTTGTGGCCTGGCCATTTAGCCCATGTGTGCAAAAAAGTGCCGCTCATAGGTAAAACAACCCAAAATTAAAGAACACGCTGGATGGCCTTGACGGGAGGCTACCATCTGTCTCCCAACAGCTGTTCCAGTGGGTCCCCTCCCCCAACCTTCTCTGAGCTTTCGGGGTCCTTGTGACCTGGCCATTTAGCCCATGGTGTGCAAAAAAGTGCCGCTCAGAGGTAAAACAATCCAATCCAATACAATCTGACATGATGAGGATTTTCACCTCAAAATTCGCTACGCAAATGCCTGATTCAGTTATACAAACTTTACAATTCGCAAGTGGGTAAAAAATGCGAACAAGGTTTTCGATGCACGAGAAACATCGTCCCGTGACGTGCGAACAATTGTTCAGCTACGCATCATGAAGAGTCATCATCATCAATCAAAAATAAACGTTTCCTCTGGAAATGTTCGAGTCTTTCGACCCTCTCCTCCAGATGACAAGGTTGAATAATGCCAAGAAGCTGATGATGTTTATGTTACAAAACCTTGATTAAAAAATTCTTAAAGCCTATGGAAAAGATTCGCACCATGTAAAAATTTGATTGTTTCATTGTAGCAAACTTTGCGAATAGTCAGATCTTCTTGTCCAAGTAAACTGTGCAGACTTAGTTCAAAGATGTTTTCTGTTTGTAATCTTGCTATTAAGTTGTTTCTCTGGATCGAGTGAGCAGTACAATTCAGCAAAACATGAATCGCCGTTTCCTTTACGTTGCACGTCTGGCAATTGGGGGAAAGAACCTTTCTCATCTTGAAAAGTGAGTCATTCAAGAGTGATGCACCTGTTCTGAGTCTGGTGATGCACACAAAATTTCTTCTTGAAAGGTGCAGATTATTTAATGGAAGGATCTTATTCTTTGCTAATTGTCGATGATTGATCTTTCTTTCAACGATGACTTGGAAGTGATGTATAAAGTTCTCCTTTCGCTTTTCTTTATTTAATTTAGAAACATAAATTACCAATTTGCAACTGGAGGTATTTTTCATTGTTAAGGGCCGACTTTGCTAAAAATTCAGCAATTTCCTTTCCCTGACCATCTACATGTCCAGGGATACATTGTAATGTAATTGCGAATCCTTTTTCAATTATTTAATCGATGGTCTCAAGGATGTTTTGGAAAAGCCCATTATTCTTGGAATGACATGGATCTTCACGGAGAAAAAAAAAAGATGCGCTACTATCTGCAAGTACAACAAAATTAGATTTTGGTTGTTTAAAACACTACTTTAGAGCCATTCCAATTGCAATTAACTCAGTATTCATAACATCTGAGGCCCCTTGCAGCCTGATAGTTTCAAAGTGAGATATTTCTGAGACCCAGAAAGCCGCTCCAGTTCTTTGTGTTAAATTGTTTAAAGATCCGTCGGAGAAAATCTTAATATGATTTTCATATATTTGTTCTATGAGCTCTTGAGTAATAATCTTTTAACTGAGCTTTCAAGTTCGTTTTTAGATGTGAAACCTGGAATGGAAACAAAGCAATAAAATTGTTGAAAGGTCCAAGGAGGTTTTTCGGAAAATTTATCTACCTCATTGTGAAGAGGTTCATAAAAGGGAACTCTATATTGCTAGATTATTTTTCAAAGCGGTAGTTGCGTTAAGTTTGTTGTGCATTCATGTGTTTCATGTTCTGTTGTTTCCAATATTTCCTGCATCATGCCCCCAAAAGACATCAAGAAAGCTGAAAAAATATTGGCCAAGATAGAAACAAGGAACAGAAGGAGTAGAATAGAAATACATTCAAGATAAAACATGAAGTTGTGGATCGTATTGAGTGTGGGGGAACAAAACAAGTCATTTGTTTAGCGATAGGTTTATCTAAGTCTGCAATTCGTACATATTTAGTAATAGTAAGAAAATAAAAGCAAGTGCTGGAAATGTGCAAGGTGAAAAGTTAACAAAAGTGATAAAAGAACGAACAGGCTAGAATCGGCTTCAAAAGGAATAAACGGGTCAGAATCGAGTTCTAAAGGAATCAAGAATACCAGAATTGACTTCTAAAGGAATTAAGCAGGCAAGAATCGATTTCTAATAGAATTAAGCTGGCCAGAATCGATTTCTAATGGAATTAAGCGCGCTAGAATCGATTTATAATGTAATAAAAGAGCCTGAAATTGACTTCTAATGGAATAAAGCGAGACAGAATCGACTTCTAAAGGAAAGAATGGAGCGGGTCAGAATCGACTTCTAATAGAATAAAGCAAGCCAGAATAAATTCTAAAGGAATTAAGCGATCCAGAACAAACTTGTAAAGGTATAAAGTGGGAACCAGAACGACCACTAATTGAATAAAACAGGCCAGAATCAATTTCAAAGGAAATAAATCGAGCCAAAATCGACTTCTAATGGAATAAATGGGCCAATATCTATCTTCTAATAGATAAAATTTTATTCCTCTAAAAAAATTATTTTACCAAGCTTGTGCTTAAGAATGTTATGATGTTTTGGTTCAGTTTTTTTAGGGTTTTACGGCACATCAGTGATTGAGGCTATAAAAGCTAAAAGACATATAGAACCGTGAACCAAAATTTTAAAACATAAAAAAAGCACACAAAATAAAACCTGCAAAATTTAGAGCAACGTAATAAAATGTATAAACAACAAAGGATTAAATTGCTTTATCTCTGAGCTGCACTTTGTTTTACACATAATGGTCTAAATGACCAGGTCACAAAGATTGTACTCGTTAAAGAACACGCTGGATAGCCTTGACGGGAAGCTACCATCTGTCTCCCAACAGTTGTTCCAGTGGATCCCCTCCCCCAACATTCTCTGAACCTTCGGGGTCCTTGTGACCTGGCCATTTAGCCCATGATGTGCAAAAAAGTGCCGCTCAGAAGTAAAACAACACAACCCAACTCGTCACTAGGTGACATGAGCCATATTCTCACATCCTAAGAATCTCCTGTTCTTCTCAAAGTCGAGAACCTTCCATAATCCAACAGCCAGTATGCCTAGATCAACTGTCTTTCCATCCATATAACCAGCTTCCCACGTGATCACTCATTGCAGAATTGTAATCATTCGTTGCAGAATTGTAATCATTTACATATCTCATCATCCAGGACAATGCTGAGCGCAATTTGCTTAGTTCTATCTATCCTCCTTCGTGATGTTGCAATTTCCGTGTAGCATTGTGTATATCAATCAAATTATAACAATCTACCCGAGATTAAGTGTAGCTGCTATCAAACTCGCCAAAATTGACCAGCATAAGTAATCAGGAACTTTACAGAATTCTGGAGCACAGCACATTATAAATCCCTCGCTATAATTCACTATGTTTACATAAGTAAACTCTCTATTTCCATGGATTAAACAACAACCTCTACCGCTGTATATTTATTGGGCGAATGACTATGATTCAACTTCTCTCTAGAATCTACCAGCTGATTACCTCTACTCCTCATGCAACTTAGTCATAGAACTTGACACGTAGTAGACAAGGCTCCCTAAATAAGATCGTGCCCGGAAAAAAAAAAAGAAAAAGGTTATTATACCTTTCTAAAGAATTGAGTTACTTTTTAAAATTTAATAACAAGTTATTAAACTTAGAATGACAAAAAAAATATTTTTGCAATTTTGTAGCAATATCATTGAATACTCTTATACTAATTACTAACTTTAAAAAGCTAGCTACCAGTAGTATTTTATTAAATTAAATTTAATTAATTGATTATAAACGTATGATTATACTTGTCCACAAAATTTCAAAAGACCTATGAATATATTGTACTGAGTTACTGTTTTCTTTTCAAAGAACTGTTCTACTAACTTTCGAGCTCCGGTTTTAATTGGTATATCTCTACATTTTATCAGTACCATTGGCATAATTACGTTGAAGAAGGTATGGGCTAGCTACGTAGCCCGGTACTTCATTCTATCACTCTATGATCTATGAGGATACTGAATGGGAAAGAGTCCAAACTTTATTCTCTCTAGATGGCTCTGCCCTAGCAGTCATGATGATATGATTCGATTAAACTAAAGGTTCATGAAAAAATATTTAAACTATCTCATACATTGAGATCGTTAATGTTTACAATACAGTTTTAATTGGCCCTCTTTATTCAATTAGAAGTCGACTCTGACCTACTTGTTTCCTTTAGAAGTCGATTCTGGCACGCTTTATTCCTCTGAAAATGTTAAAATTTAATTCTGGCACGCTTTATTCCTCTGAAAATTTATTTCAAAATTATTTTTTAAATAAATATGAGTTTTAATAACCTACTGGTTTTTACAGAAAAAAAATCCCAGTTTTTACATTTCACCAAGTCGATCACATCACGGTCCATTGTAGCTAACATTCGACAAGCATTGAATAAAACTTCGAATTTTGACAACTATCCTAGTTTCTGCCAAGAGTTCCCGGTTTTGCCAGCTTCCCTAGATTTTGCCAACTCTCCTTAATTTCATAAAAACAATCCCAGTTTTTACATTTCACCTGAATTTGCCACGTCACTTCAAATTTTTCAAACTCCCCAATATTTGGCCGTTTCATCAATTTCGTCAACTCTCCTTTAATTTCACAAAACCCATCCAAATTTTCACAACTCACCTGTATTTTACCAAGTGGCTCCGAATTTTGCCAAGTGGCCTTGATTTCGCCAACTTGCAATTTTAAAGAAAAAATCCGAATTTTTACATCTCAGCTGAATTTTGCAAAATCACTCCGAATTTTGACAACTCCCAAAAATGTGCCAACTCTCCTAGATTTTCGTAACAGGAGGCTACCATCTGTCTCCCAGTGAAACCCCAACCTGCTCTGAGCTCTCGGGGTTCTTGTGATTTGAATGTTAAGCTGTTGTGACCTGAATGTAATGTTATTCTGAATAAAGTAAGGCAAACAGGAGGCTACCATCTGTCTCGCAGTGTCCCCCCAACCTGCTCTGAGCTCTCGGGGTTCTTGTGACCTGAATGTTAAGCAGTTGTGATCTGAATGTAATGTTATTCTGAATGAATGGCCATGTGCCAGAGAGCCATAACCAGATCAAGTTAAGTAACACTCTGGATGGTCTTGACGGGAGGCTTCCAAATGTTTTCTAACAACTATTCAGTGGATTTCCTTCCCAAACGTTCTTCGAATCTTTTGGGTTCTTTAACCCGGTCCATTAAGCCCATAGTATGCAAAAAAGTGCCTCTCAGAAATAAAACACCCTAACCTCTTTTTTTCTCTGTGAAAATGGGGACACTATAGTCTTGGAAAATCTTGGAAAGACATTAAGTGGTGTATTCCCTGTACAATCGTTTTGTAGACACGTGATACAGTCTTTTGTGGGTGTAGAGCCTCATTGTATACTTGTCGGAATTGATCTTGATGCGCCATTTTATGTACCAACCCTCAGATGCGTTTAATATATTTTGTATTTTCACGCAATTTGTTTTGTGGTTTCAGCAAAATATATATTTAATAGGTTGGACCGAGGAGAGAACCCTAAGGGACTACTGCAGATATAGGTTTCCATGATGAGAGTTTACTTCGCACTCTGACTTCGAATGACCTGTCAGACAAATGGTTGAAGGTGATCTTGGAGATAGGAGCTGGAAAATCATATCTCGTGAGTTTGAAAACTCTGTCAAATGAAGTATCAGACCCAGTGAAATGCTTTTGCAATGTTTTATCTTCAGATAGATAGCTAGTTTAAAATGTGGTGGGAAGGTTAGAAACCTATCCTCCACATTCCTATATTAGGTAAATCACAATGTAGTAAATATTTCTGTGATTCAATACTCTTGGATCCAAATTTCCTTTCCTTTCTGCACCAAAATAGACTTCAAAAACAAAAATCAACAGATCAAACAAGATATAAAAAGTAACAGAGTCAAAGTTTTTTCTTCAGTTCTAACACCAAACATTTTCTCTTGAACAGTTAAATATTGCATACTGTAGATTGAATTCCTCTTTTTTTTTCTTTTCCCAAAAGCGAAATCCTCAGCAAAGGGCAAATTTAGATTCTGTTTATTAAAGCATTTCCTCCAAGAAGCTGAGAAGCAGGGTCTAAATTTTTAATATAGTCTTTTACTGTAGCTTCTGCGGTTGGGTTGTTTTACCTCTGAGCGGCACTATTTTGCACACGATGGGCTAAATGGCCAGGTCACATGGACCCCGAAGGCTCAGAGAAGGTTGGGGGAGGGGACCCACTGGAACAGCTGTTGGGAGACAGATGGTAGCCTCCCGTCAAGGCCATCCAACGTGTTCTTTAACGTGCACAGGGTATGGCTCTCCCGCACACGGGGCCACGGCTTAACGTCCCATCCGACGGACGGCGGCCTTTTCAAGCCCATCGATGTCCCCTACTGACCGTGGGCAGGGCGGTGAATTTTGCGGAGATAAATCTCAACGCTGACCCAGCTGGGACTCGAACCTGGGAACTACAGATTACGAGCCTGGTGCGCTACCGACTGAGCCACCCCCGCCCCAGCTTCTGCGGAGAAGAGATTTCATTGGCAATTTCTCAGCAGTAATCTTCTTCATTGTCGCTGAAATGATAGAGAGGACCATGTGGTATTGGATTGTTTTACCTCTGAGCGGCACTATTTTGCACACCATGGGCTAAATGGCCAGGCCACAAGGATCCCGAAGGCTCAGAGAAGGTTGGGGGAGGGGACACACTGGAACAGCTGTTGAGAGACAGATGGTAGCCTCCCGTCAAGGCTATCCAGCGTGTTCTTTAACGTGCACAGGGTATGGCTCTCCCGCACACGGGGCCACGGCGTAACGTTCCATCCGACGGACGGCGGTCTTTTCAAGCCCATCGGTGTCCCCTACTGACCGTGAGCAGGGCGGGGAAATTTTGCGGAGATAAATCTCAACGCTGACTCAGCTGGGACTCTAACCTGGGAATTACAGATTACGAGCCTGGCGCGCTACCGACTGAGCCACCCCCGCCCCGCCCATGTGGTAATACACGATAAATATTTTCTGGAGTTTTGCAGATGGTTGGGACATTTGATTCCTTGATTCCTTATTAAATTATATAGAAATTGTAAGAATCGATGTCCCTTGGCCGAGTGGTTAGCGTGCTTGGCTACTGATATAAGGGACCTGGGTTCGAGCCTCGGGAAAGGCATGGATGTTCGTGTTGTTTTTCTGTTGAAGTCCTGTCAACCTCACAGACCTTCTACTCTGGCATATAAACTGACAGTCTCCTGTCAAACCTCTGTGGCAAGCAGCTGCTTGAGGGGGTATTTATATATATTTAAGGATCGATCAAGCTAGGACGAGGGAGAGAATCCATGAGCGCTATTGTGACAGACCTCTTCGTCTAGTAAGAGCATCGGAGCCAGTTCCGTTGGGGGTAGGGGCTGAGAAATGTGCCTAAGGACTTCTGCGTTCCGGAAGTTCCGGCAGCGCGCAGAAGATGGGGACATACCCCATTGGCCAACAGACCCTTACATGCCCAGTAGACATCATGTGACTGAGACGTTACCGCACTTTGGAGGGAAGTTTCAATGCAAAGAGATTACCGAGAGAGCTCTGGGGATGTAGGGCGGTGATTGCCGTTATCTGGCTTCATGTAAGTGGTTCCTTTGTGAACCTGAAGGCTTGGTTTAGCCTTGTTTCAGTAGAGCGGAAACTCTGCGGTGTTTGGATATTGGTCAGGCGGTAGTCGCTGTTTCTTGTATTTTGTCGCTTTTTCATATAGTTGATGAATAAAGTTGTATAAATGTACATACTACTTGTGTAGTTGAGTGAGTTATCGACCACTTGAGTAGATCCTGACATATCCTGACGTATACAATGAAATAGTTATTAACGCAAACTCTCACACAGGACGAGAAACGAAGAAAAGAACCAGCATGTTATAAAAATTTAATTTAAAAAACTAACGGAAATTTTTCATTTAAATATATCTTTAATTTAATATTAACTGTATGCAGATCATTCTAATGAATTTTGGTATCAATCGCATTAGATAAACAATCGCATTAGATAAACAAGATAAGGAGAAAGAGTAAACTTGATCACTTTCCTCTTGATTTAAGAGAGCAGGAAGCCAATTAAATTTACATTTTTCCGCTATCCCTTTAATCTTGGATATAGGTAGCTGTATACGCTCTATGAACATGATGGAATTCATCTTTCTCTGAATTGATGTCATCCGTCGGATGAGACAATAACCCGTGACTTTGTGTGCTAGAGAACCATACACTCACATGTGGACGTTAAATAACACGTTGGATGGCGGCATTCATGGGAAGCTACCATCTATCTACTAACAGCTGTGTAGTGAGTCCCCTTCCACCAATTTCTCTGAGCCCTGGGGGTCCACGTGAGAACACTGTGCGCGTTAAAGACACTCTAGATGGCCTTGACGGGAGGCTACCATCTGCCTAGTAATAGCTGTCAAGTGGATCCCTTTCTCCAATTTTATCTGAGCACACGGAATCCATGTGAGAGCCATACCTGTGCACGTTAAAAAGCACGTTGGATGGCTTTGATGAAAGGCTATCATCTGTCTATAACAGCCAACCAGTGGATCCTTTCCCCAACCATCCCTGAGTCTTCGGGGTCCATGTGATAGCCTTATCTTATGCACGTTAAAGAACACGTTGGATGGCCTTGATGAGAGGCTATTATCTGTCTATAACAGCCAGCCAGTGGATCCTTTCCCCAACCATCCCTTAGCCTTTGGGGTCCATGTGATAGCCTTACCTTATGCACGTTAAAGAGCACGTTGGATGGCCTTGATGAGAGGCTATCATCTGTCTATAACAGCCAGCCAGTGGATCCTTTCCCCAACCATCCCTGAGTCGTCGGGGTCCATGTGATAGCCTTACCTTATGCACGTTAAAGAACACGTTGTATGGCATTGATGAGAGGATATCATCTGTCTATAACAGTCAACCAGTGGATCCTTTCCCAACCATCCCTTAGCCTTCGGGGTCCATGTCATAGCCTTACCTTATGCACGTTAAAGAACACGTTGGATGGCCTTGATGAGAGACTATTATCTATCTATAACAGCCAGCCAGTGGATCCTTTCCCCAACCATCCCTTAGCCTTCGGGGTCCAGGTAATAGACTTACCTTATGCACGTTAAAGAACACGTTGGATGGCCTTGATGAGAGGATATCATCTGTCTATAACAGTCAACCAGTGGATCCTTTCCCCAACCATCCCTTAGTCTTCGGGGTCCATGTGATAGCCTTACCTTATGCACGTTAAAGAACACGTTGGATGGCTTTGATGAGAGGATATCATCTGTCTATAACAGTCAACCAGTGGATCCTTTCCCCAACCATCCCTTAGCCTTCGGGGTCCATGTGATAGCCTTACCTTATGCACGCTAAAGAACACGTTGGATGGCCTTGATGAGAGGCTATTATCTGTCTATAACAGCCAGCCAGTGGATCCTTTCCCCAACCATCCCTTAGCCGTCGGGGTCCATGTAATAGCCTTACCTTATGCACGTTAAAGAACACGTTGGATGGCCTTGATGAGAGGCTATCATCTGTCTATAACAGCCAGCCAGTGGATCCTTTCCCCAACCATCCCTTAGCCTTTGGGGTCCATGCGATAGCCTTACCTTATGCACGTTAAAGAACACGTTGGATGCCTTGATGAGAGGCTATTATCTGTCTATAACAGCCAGCCAGTGGATCCTTTCCACAGCCATCCCTTAGCCTTCGGGGTCCATGTAATAGCCTTACCTTATGCACGTTAAAGAACACGTTGGATGGCCTTGATGAGAGGCTATCATCTGTCTATAACAGCCAGCCAGTGGATTCTTTCCCTAACAATCCCTGAGCCTTCGGGGTCCACGTGATAGCGGTACCCTATGCACGTTAAAGAACATATTGTATGGCCTTAATGGGAGTCTATTATCTGTCTATAACAGCTGTCCATGAGTCCCATTCCTCCAATCACTTCTGAAACTCTGGTCCTGATAGCCATACTATGTGCATGTTAAAGAACACGTTGGATGGTTTTGATGGGAGGCTACCATCTATCTATAACAGCTGTCCAATGCGACCCCTTCCCCCAACCACCTCTAAACCTCTGGGTCCATGTTATAGTCATATACAGTGGACGTTAAAGAACAGTGGAAGGGCTTGACAGGAGACTACCATCTGTTTACTAACAGCTGTCCAGCCTCCCGTGTCTTCCCCCAACTATCTCTGAGCCTTCGGGATACTTGTGACCTGGCCATTTAACTCATTGTGTGCAATAAAATGATGAACAACCCAAATCAACCCTCTTCCCTGAAATCTGTCTGGTGAATTCTCTGACATTTGTATTGGGGCTTTTTATTACTAAATTATCTGCAGCGTAATATAATGTTAATCAGTGGAAAACAATAGATTACAACTCTTAACAACACATCAGAAATTGAGAATAAAAACAAAAATCGGTAATGCATAGCTGACAGTGAATTAGCATATTTAATGAAGTGGCAGGCGTCTCAGGTTCCGACTAATAGCGAAGTAAATGCAATTTGACAACGCTCTGCTAATCTAGATAAATGATTGTGAAGCATTGCGATTAGAGCATTAGAGCAGACAAGATATAATAACCAAGAGAGTAATTATCATAATGCTTAGAGTAGCAAATGGGCGCAGAAGATAAGCAACTTTCAGAAACTCAAAGAATATTTATTGTTAGATCGGACAGTTCAGTTATTGATTTCGTAAGACGGAAAACGGACAGTTTTAAATTTGAGGAGAAGTCCGATTATGGAATCGAAAGTTATTTAATCTTAGGATAGTTGAAATTTTTTTAAAAAAAGTTGAAAATCTGGATTTTTGAATATAATGATACTGAAACACTTCTTTAAAAATTGTTAATAATCGTTATTTTGGTAGTTATAGATTTTGGTTTTGAATTTCTGTCTTCATTATTTTGAATATAGAATGGATAATTTTATCACATCTATAAATTTTGTATTGAATTTGTTGCCTTTTTCATAATTTCATGAGAGTTATTTGAACTCTTGTGGTTATTTTCAATGTTCCTAAAGTTGAATATATAGTTTCAGAAAATATATTAGATAAAATTCTTTATATGGCATGTAACTTGTCTATTCCATGGGAATAAAGGTCTATGTCTATGTCAAAAAATATAGGGATTATCACAGACAGGCTATAGAACCGAGATGCTGTGAGACCATCTTCATAGAATACACCTGGCCAGCAGTTGAGCAAAAAAACGGTTTTTAAATATGCATAAAAATTTAACTGATACCTACTAATTTTTACACAATGTAAATAAAACAATTTATTCATTATAATATAATAAAATATTTATGAATGTTTTATTTATCAATTTCCAGATTTTTAAAAATTAATAGTTACCCTTAAAAGGGCACCAAAAGAACAGGTGTTATAGAAATTCAGTGTTATAGACTCTTGTTGCAAATATTGTTTTGTCACAGAGTTCGAACCCTCTTCGAGATTGGCTACATTTTTCAATTTTTTATTACTCATGTCGTAGTCCCTATCGTGTGTCAATTTAAAACCGACACCTGGAATTCCCGCTGGTCCTCTTTCGGAACCGGTCTCACAGCTGATGACGCCAAACTTTGTCAAGTAATTCATCTTTATTTACCAAAGTTTTTTCTGTACTTGAGAGGCATGTGCTTGGTTTTTTTTATCGATTAATAAGAAATCGTGTGGTTTTGAAACTGCATATGCATAAAACTGCATAAAAATATCTTTCCTGATCCATTTGTATCTGCAACATTTCTCTCTTGTTCTGCATATTAAAGAATATAAAATAATTACATTGTAGTCGAATGTCTTTTGGAGTCGAAAAATAACTCTGTGTCAGGTAAATCAATGATATGTTCTTTTTCCTTCCTCTGACGAATAATTCTTCGATGAGTATTTGATCTCTTTCCGTTACGAAATCGTCGAAAACAATTAAATTTTGCATGTCGGGATCCAGTTCGTTGACCTTGACGATATCTTCTTTACTGGCAGAGTAAGTTGTAATTGAGATTTTTTCGCCAAATGTTTTCTCCAAAATTTCGTACAAATCGTCGAATATTTCTTGCATAAACTGATATTTCGGCTCGGTTAAATCTTTGGCATATAAAAAGATTTTATTATAGTAGAGATGTTTAAATATTAAGTTCAACAAAAGGTTCGTCTTCTCTGAGCCCGATGGACCACAGATTAAAGTCTAAAAGGCCAGAGAGGTGCTAATACGTTTCTGTTCAAGAATTTCTCATCTTCTTCAAAGTCAAAATTATGAATCTCCATTTGCTTTATTTAAAAAGATTATGTTCTTTGACCCAGGAATTAAATGTATTATCATAACCAAACCATTTAACATAATACTCTATTTTATTATTCTTCACTCTAGTTTTCAGAATGGTTTCAATTTTATAAATGTCATCTTGCTTTTCGTATTTCACAATTTCTTGGATGTAAAAATTCTCCTTTCAGATCCTTGATCTTATAGGTTATGGAATCTGTATTCAGAACTTGAGAGCAATTTCAAAAATCTCTTCTGTTAAATTCGGCAGATAACGTTTTCTAAACGGTGACTTGTACTTGGCGATTCTCACTCTGTCGCCAATTTTAAATTTTGGTGCTGTAAGGGATTTAATTCTTTTACCAAACAGATTAAAATACACAACATCTCTGTTTTTCTGCAAGATTGCTTCTTTTGGGGTCATTCTTATTGATCTGTGATAAGAAGTATTGTAATTCTTAACGAGTTTTGGTAGGACATCGATCCATTTTCTAGTGTTATTGGCAGTGAGATATTCCCACATTTTTGTTTTTAGAGTCCTATTAAATCGTTCCACAATTTGAGCTTTAGTCTCATTTTCAATGGCAAACCAATGGACACCTCGTTGGTTAAACAATGCTTGAGTTTCTTTATTGATAAACTCAGTTCCCTTATCCGTTCGTAACTTGGATGTCTTACGTTGTTTAAAAATTTCGACAAATGCTTTGGTAATCTCGTTACCCGTTTTCTTTTTAATAGGTATTGCCCAGGCGAATTTGCTGAAAATGTCAATCACGGTTAAAATGTAATTCGTGTGGTTATTGCGAAATTTAAATTTTTGCATATCGATTAAATCACTCTGCCACTGGTAGTCTAAATTCGAGACATAAACCCGTCTGGTTTGGAATTTTTTATAAATGGGTTTGTGTAACGTATACACATCTTGTTGTTGGAGAAATCTTTTTACTTCTTTTTCCGTCAATCTAGTTTTGCGCATTAGATCTTTTATACCGGAAAATCCCTTTAATGGGTCATAGTAAACGGAAGAAAGCATCTTATTTCTTGTGTCCTAAACAGAACCGTTTCTTTGTTTTAATGATAGGTTTGATTATCGTTCTTGAAATTCTTTCTCCTAAAGTTGGATTCTGAATTTCAACCAAATCATTTAATAATTCTTGGTCAGCTTCGTGTCTCTTTAGTTTTTGTAGATTTGCTGTAAGAAATGTCGTGCTTTTTGCAGGCTTTGTCCACACGGTTAATACCAGGATCTCTTCGCATTAACCTTTTCTCCAGTTTCGTAAAAGGTCCACAATACTGGTAACCTGAAATGTGCATTTCGGGTGGATTAAACTTTTCTTGAATCCAGCTTACTATATCTCCAGCTTTTACAAATTTCCCTTTCTGTTTCACAAATTTGTACTTCATTTTTCCACACGTTCGACATCTACCTCTCATCATTACTCTTTTATTCTTTGATGTGACCGTCACGATGATGTGACCGTTTTGATGTGACCGTCTTTGATGTGACCGTCTTTGATGTGACCGTCTTTGTTCGACGTTATCCGTTAAAGTTTTCGTTTTACACTTTACACAATACATGCTTAATTTTTATATATAAAATATAAGTGCGTGATACTAATAAAATAAAGTGTAATGTATCACAGTTATCTGACTAGTTTAACGCCTGGACAAAAGCAGAAATTGAAGAGTGCATTTGTAAATAAGAATCCTATAACTTTAAGTACTGATCCACAAAAGAAAGGTAGCGATATTTTGAAACTGACGAAGAGACAAATCATTAAACTGAAAAAATTTAAAACGCCAGTTCGACTTCGTTTCAATAAAACACAGCTAGGTGGATTTCTACCGTTCTTAATACCTGCACTCGTAGCATTGGGAAAAGCAGCTGCAGTTGGAGCTGCGGGATATGCTGGTACTAAGCTTGCCCAAAAGGTTTAGGAAAAGGGCTATACATTCCTGGAAAGCAAAGAGCAGTTGATTTATCTAAAAATAAAAGAAAGGGAAAAGGTTTGTACATTCCAGGAAAACAAATAGCTCAGGGATTTTAAAAAATAGCCATTAAGTACCTTAGCTATCGGAAATATAATGAAAAATGAAAAAGGATTCCGTGGTGTATCGATTCTTTGCTAACAAAAATATTCAAGAACGAAAATGGTATAGTGAACTTTGATGTTTCCCGTGGTTTAGGAACTCATTGGGTAGCTTATTTTATGATGCGAAGTTACCGTACGTCGAGTACTTTGATCCATTCGGTTTATCGCCACCAGAAGAAATATAATACGAGACATATAATGTATTGTATCAGTTTGAACAAACTCCTAACGATAGGAATGAATTGTTGGTAACAACTAGCATATAAGTACTACACAGTACTACACCATATTAATGAAGATGGTACTCATAACTATCAATTTCTCTACTATTACGGAATAAAACCACAAAGATTTGGAAATTAATTATGAAACGCCGATCACACTCAATGGTGAATATGAGATAGCACTGATCGGTAGCAATATGTGGTATTCCTGGTACAACATCAGTGATAAATATAACAATAACACTCTGAAATACTTCAATAGAAGGCAATGGAATAAAATAACTTTCCCGAATGTAATGTACGATATAGACGGATTTAATGATGTTTTAAAAAATGTCTTTGGGGTATTGCGTATAACACTAGAAAGCAACCTCCCTACATTAAGATTTGTTATTCGTTTGGCAAGAGGATATAAAATATATTTTTTTGAAGGAAAGTTGCCAGAAATTCTAGGGTTCGAATCGAAAATTATCGATACAGCAAAAAACGAAGGAAAGTGCCCACCCAACATAACGAGAGGAGTCGATCGCATTCTGATTCACTGTTCTATTGGCGAATCTTCCTATCTCAATAACCAGAAGAGCGACGTGTTGTACAGTTTCGTGCCTCAAACACCGCCTGACAGTTTAATCGACACACATCCTTTCTTCCCTATATATTTACTGCTGAATAAAACTGATTACATTTACAACGTTAGAAAGAAAGTAACCGATCAGAACAATAAAGTAATTGACTTGAACAAGGAAAACGTGTCTTATATGTTACACATCAGACCCAAATAAAGATGAAGATACTGAGAAAGCGAATTAAAATATTTTATACAAATCCGTCGCCTATCGTTCGAAAAAACGAGAAAATATTCCCTAAGAGCAGAAATATTCTTAATCAGTTAATTTACGGAAATGGCCTAAAAATCATAAAGCCATAAAGTAAGTATAGGACGAACGTTGAAGCTACTTACTGGAATTTGTTCGAAGATGCAATAGACGATAATTCAACGACAAAATACGAGTACTTGGAATATCGAGAAACCAATGTGAATGTTAAAAATCTCGAAAAATACGAAATATTTACCAAAGATATGGACGTTTTTCTACATCCGCACAATAGTTATATACACGTCAGAGGCAAAATACTGAAATCAGATGGGTGTGATATCGGCGGCAATGATGTAGTTACGATGGCCAATAATGGGTACAACATTTTTAAGAGAGCTCAATATTATATCGAAAACAGAGAATTGGAAGATATTGAATTGCCAGGAGTGACGACCACGATTCACAATTTAATTGATTTTACCGAAGACTTTTCACACAGTGCTGCCACAAGTATGATGTGGTTTAAAGATACCGCAGACAGTTCGAAAATGAATAAGTATTTGTACGACGGAGGCGAAGATAAATTGAACACGAATAATAAGATAAAGGATTTTGCACAGGCGTTGAAGAAAAATCCTGAATTCAATCATGGATTCTCGGACAGATATGAAATTACAAAAATAGTCAAAATGTAAGTTTATTCTTACCACTGAATCGACTATTTGGATTCTGCCGAGGCGTGGATAAAGTGTTTCGCGGTGTAAACCGTACCATAAAACTGGAAAAAAGTGACGACAAAGACATTATTCAGAGAGTTGGGGCAACGCTGTATAAATTTGAAATATCTCACGTATCTTGGTTTATTCCAAAAGTGGAACCATCACTACAAGTACTTGCAAAACTAGAATCTCAGTTAGCAAGCGGCAATCCACATGAAATCTTTTGGGAATCGTACAAACTGTACAAATCTGATATTCGAATTGTCAGTTGGCGGGTTACATGTCAGTTGGCGGGTTACTACAACTCAAAATAAACCTGTCCATCTTTATGTCGTCTTACAAAAGTCTAACCGATTAAATAATCAAACCAGAAACAATATGGTGTTTGATCACATGTTACTAGAACGGATTCAGATCAGAGCGAATAGCAAACAGTTTCCCGAAAAAGAATTCGAGTGAAACTTTGAACCCAACACTTTACACTATGCGCGGGTTTACAACAGTTTTTTAGCTGCAAAAAATATGGATATCGACTCGGGTACACAAGTCAGTTGCCAAGATTTTTTGAAACTGTATCGGATATTCCACTTCGATGTCGGGGCGGGGTTGGCTCAGTCGGTAGCGCGCCAGGCTCGTAATCTGTAGTTCCCAGGTTCGAGTCCCAGCTGGGGGTAAGCGTTGAGATTTATCTCCGCAAAATTCCCCGCACTGCCCACGGTCAGTAGTGGACACCGATGGGCTTGGAAAGGCCGCCGTCCGTCGGATGGGACGCTAAGCCGTGACCCCGTGTGCGCGAGAGCCATACCCTGTGCACGTTAAAGAACACGCTGGATGGCCTTGACGGGAGGCTACCATCTGTCTCCCAACAGCTGTTCCAGTGGGTCCCCTCCCCCAACCTTCTCTGAGCCTCCGGGGTCCATGTGACCTGGCCATTTAGCCCATGGTGTGCAAAAAAAGTGCCGCTCAGAGGTGAAACAACTCAACCCACTTCGATGTCAGCAAATACGAATCACGTCTATATGAATTATCAGCAACTGCTGACATCGAAATACGATTTAAATTAAATAGACCGCCAAACGAATTATATCACGTATATTGCATAATTGTCTCAGAACGCAAAGGGA
The DNA here is from genome assembly GCA_038380435.1 of Ryuthela nishihirai. NCBI lineage: Eukaryota > Metazoa > Arthropoda > Arachnida > Araneae > Heptathelidae > Ryuthela > Ryuthela nishihirai. The sequence goes on along the minus strand of JAWZYU010000002.1, from coordinate 113,013,347 downwards.
CCTTGAAACCACTAGAGGGAAAACTCTTGCTTCTTGGTTAAAAATATATTTTAAATACAATCAGAAACTACATTTATTTGCACGTTTTAAAAAAAATGTATATTCCCATTTCAGCTTGCCATTAGCAGCGATCTGCAGTGGTGGCTGTCTATTTACTTGCCTCGTGGGGGCGAGGGTGGCTCAGTCGGTAGTGCGCCAGGCTCGTAATCTGTAGTTCCCAGGTTCGAGTCACAGCTGGGTCAGCGTTGAGATTTATCTCCGCAAAATTCCACGCCCTGCCCACGGTCAGTAGGGGACACCGATGGGCTTGGAAAGGCCGCCGTCCGTCGGATGGGACGTTAAGCCGTGGCCCCGTGTGTGGGAGAGCCATACCCTGTGCACGTTAAAGAATACGCTGGATGGCCTTGACGGGAGGCTACCATCTGTCTCCCAACAGCTGTTCCAGTGGGTTCCCTCCCCCAACCTTCTCTGAGCCTTCGGGGTCCATGTGACCTGGCCATTTAGCTCATGGTGTGCAAAAAAGTGCCGCTCAGAGGTAAAACAACCCAACCCAACTTGCCTCGTGTTGACCTTTGTGTTGACCTTATAACCTCTTTCTTTGATAGCCAGCTTCCTATCATTTCGAGAGCGGTAACATACGATCATCTCTTCATGCGGCAATCAAATCTATCTAAATAAAAACGTACTTTACCCTTCAGGGGAGAAACACAAACTGATTTTTCTTGCAGCTGAGAGCGTTTAAATACTCAACCGAACCCAACTTAAAACCAAAACTGAATAAATTTCTTCTTCCATGATAAGAGAAATATTCAGTCAAAATTATATTACTTTATTTTTGGATAAAAGTTTTATTTCCTAATCAAATCCAAAGCTGAATATTTCTTCTATGATAACAAATTTATTCAGTTTTTGTTTTAAGTTTCGGTTTGATAACAGAATTATTACTTGGACTTTGGTTTCACATAAAAGTTTTAATATTCTTGTAGCAAAATTATTACTTGAACGTTGCTTCGGTAAAAATTTTAATATTCTTCTACGTTAAATTATCATACACTTCACAAAGTTTCGGTTTGATAACAGAATTATTACTTTGGACTTTGATTAGATAAAAGTTTTAATATTATTGTAGCAAAATTATTACTTGAACGTTGCTTAGATAAAAGTTTTAATATTATTGTAGCAAAATTATTACTTGAACGTTGCTTAGATAAAAGTTTTAATATTCTTGTAGCAAAATAATTACTTGGACTTTGATTAAAAGTTTTAATATTCTTCTATGATAAGAAATTTATTCACTTTTGGATAAAACTTTTAATATTCTTCTTTGATAACAGAATCAATACTTTGGACTTTGCTTAGACAAAAGTTTTGATTCTGCTGTATCCAGTGAAGTGTATGATAACTCAACAAAACACATCATTTTTATCTCATATACACACACCTCATTTCAACCTAAATCATTTAAACTAATTTACAAATTAGTTTAAACCTCATTTAAAAAAAAACTTAAATTAGTTTTCACATGCTAAAAATCACCCCCGTTTTTTCTAATTTTCACACATATTTTCACAAAAACCACAAGAAACATACTTTTTTCCTCATCCCCCATAACTTTTCCCATGGATTTTCATAGAATTCTCAATCCCCTTTTACTGTGCCAGAACTCTCATTTATGCTACTACTATTCTTTCTACGGATACCTTAACAAATCCCCATTCTTTCTACGGATACCGTAACAAATCCCAATTCTTTCTGCGGATTCCCTAATAAGTCTCTTCTTTCTACGGATACCTTAACAAAACCCCATTCTTTCTACAGATACCCTAATAAATACCCATTCTTTCTACGGATTCCCTAATAAGTCCCCATTTTTCCTACGTATACCCAAATAAATACCCATTCTTTCTGCGGATTCCCTAATAAGTCCTCAATCTTTCCAGGGATTCCCTAATAAGGTCTCATTCTTACTTCCGATTCCCCCATGAAGTAATTCCTTCTGTTCTTTTCATTATTACCTGACACATTTTGTTTATCTAAAATGTAGATCCCCACAATATGGATTTCTTAAATTTTATGGTTCTTTTCGGAGAACAAAAAAGCAAGGTAGGTTTAAAGCTCTCCTTCTAAGTTTCAACTTAAGAGTGATTGCGTCTCAAGAATTATAGATAAAAAGGGCATTACATGCATTTTATTTATATTTGAAATCATTTCATATAAAATATTATATTACTGCATTTATTCACTGTTTTACAGACTAAATTTATTCATTACCAGCAATTTAAAATGCTATATTTTTGAACTTTGTTTTTACTGTATGTATGTATGCATTTATCTATATTATTTAATAAACAGTAAATTTCACTGAAATAAAACGGTAGATGTTCTAAAGAATTTTTTGTACAAATGTCAAACCGTAGGGGAATGAATGCTCAGGAATCATTTCATTAAGGTAGAGCGTATGAATGAGCTGTCACAAAAGGGAATACCACCAAACAAAAGCCATAGAAAGATCATTACTTTCTGTAACATACATGTTCCCATTTAGTAGAGTATGCAAAGGATGGCTTATTCCGTAGCTCCCATTGCGAGAGAATGCATTAGAGCAACTCTGCATCAGAGAAACAAGTAATAATGCAATAATAGCGTTTTTGATGCATTGTATGAGGTAGAAGGGTATTTCTGCATCCTCTTCAATTTCATAAAAGCTGCTAGTAACTGATAATGTTAAGCTTGTACTTCATTTTGTTGTTTCCTTGCTTTGGAGTAGATGTAGTGCTGATAAAGGTTTACATCGTATAGCCAACACCTCATATAACAAAAAGCCAGTGCACCAAATTTATGATATCAACATGAGTAGTTCGTTTTCTTCTTCAACATAATCTATTATTCCGGAAATCACTCGGGGCCTTTCGCCCCTCTCCTCCTGAAATTCTTTTAAGAAAGATCCGTGCACTATGTCGAAGAGTTCTCCCAACTGAGTCTGGAAAACCGAAATTTCAAAAGCAAAACCATAAAATTGCCAGTAATCTTAGATTGGCGGTCAAATAAACATTCCATAAACATTCCAGAGTTTTCTGAAGGAAGGAGGTAGTTCTGTAAAAACTGAAAGTTCTTGATTCATTATCATCATCATCATCATCATCATCCTCAAGCAGCCATGGGCTACGGAGGTCCAACCAGACCACGCAGTTTAATTCTCCAAGCATATCTGTCCTGAGCTACATCTGCTGCATCCGGCCACTGCACACCAATTCTAACAAGGTCCTGTTTGACATTGTCTGCCCACCGCATCCTAGGTCTCCCCCTCCTTCTGAGGCCTCTAGGCACGCTGTTCATAACCCTATTCGCCAATCTATAATTATACATACGGGCAACATGGCCAAACCAGCGGAGTCTCTCTCTGCACAATATGCTGCTTAAAGGAGGTTGCAGACTCCTTTGCCTAACCTCATCATTAGTTACAAAGTTAAACCACCTAATACCCAATATACTGCGTAAGCATCTAGAATCAAAAGCATCTAGTTTCCTGTTATCTTGTTTACACAGAGTCCAAGTTTCACTACCATAACTAACCCTAGAAAGAACCAAACTATTATACAGTCTAATTTTAGTCTTTAGGTGTATACGCCTATTTCTCCACAATCTCCATAGATTCTTAAAAGTCCCGGCAGCAATACCTATTCGTCTGTTAATCTCATGCCGCACATCACCAGTATCAGTTACATAGCTCCCAAGGTAATTAAACTGTGACACCTGCTCAAGACTGCAACCATTCAGATTAACTGAATCACAACCTGCCTGACCAATTTTCATCACTTTAGTTTTCTCTCTGTTTATAACCAAACCTACTCTACTACCAGTCTCATCAACAGCTCGAATGAAAGAGTTCATCTCATCGACATCATTTGCCAAAAGGGCTAAATCATCAGCATAATCTAAATCAGAAATTTTCATATCTCCAGCCCATTTAAGGCCAAAATCTTTCCCTTGAAGTGAATTTCGCATAACATAATCAACAACCAAACTAAAGAGAAAAGGAGACAAAATGCACCCTTGTCGAACACCAGAAGTAATGCTAAACCAATTGCTACAAGCCTTACCAACTCTCACACACGACTCAGTGTTATTATAGAGAGCTTTCACTATGTTAACTAACTTGTCTGGTATACAATATGATTTCACAATCAACCACAAATTATGACGATCAACAGAGTCGAAAGCCTTTTTGAAATCAACAAAGTTAGCAACCAAAGGTTTCTGAAACTCTAAACATTTCTCAAGAATCTGCCTAAGTGAAAATATCTGATCCACACATCCCCTACCACTTCTGAATCCACATTGCTCATCACGCAATTGACTGTCAACCAGATTCTTAATTCTATTAAGCACAATCATGGAAAGAACTTTACCTGGAACAGAGAGTAGGCTGATACCCCTATAGTTATCACAAGAACTGTGATCACCTTTTTCGAAAATAGGGATAATAATAGCTCTGATATAATCTTTAGGAACCATGCCTTTATCATAAAAGTTATTCAAAATTTCAGTCATCCAAGAGGTAACCGAAACATTCCCAGCTCTGAGCATTTCTGTAGTAATTTAATCTACCCCTGGGGATTTATGAAGTTTAAGTTTAGAGATAGCCAAAATAACTTCAGATTGTGTTATAGGGCCAACATTAAAGCTGCCAATGCATCTATCATCATTACAAACAATGGGAGTATAACTAACCACATTGTTTAGAACATCACTGAAATGCTCAGTCCACCCAGCCATGACAGAATCCTCACCTTCTATAACCTTACCTTGTTTATCCTTCAATCCTTGTATGCCTGTCCGTTTTCTACCACACAAAACATTAACTATCTGGTACAGCTCTCTGCTTTGTGCTGCCTAACTGCTTCCTCAGCTTTGACAGCCAAACCATCAAGCCAAAGATTCTTATCAGTAGCTAACTGATCCTTTACACGTTTATTAAGTTCTCTGTAATGCTTTCTATTAGGACTAGTAGGGTATTGATTAAGGACATTCCTGCAGTTCTTTCTTTCCGAAATAAGCTCAAGTGCCTTATCACTCAGATAATTCTGTTTCTTCTGCTCCTTTTTTCCTAAAAGAGTACTGTTAGTGTCCAAAAAAGCCTGTTTAAAATGATCCCATTCTTCCTCAACTTCAGTAGTAAGCATACCATGACTGTCATAATGACTAAGTAACCTATCATGGTAAGCTTTGGCTATAACTGGGTCTTTCAGAGCTTCAGTATTAAAGGTAAATTTTTTAACCCTAGCGCAACACTTTTTTAGTTTAAGTTGCAAGACACTTTTAACAAGGTAATGGTCAGATCCAATTTCAGCTCCCCTATATGCCCTGGTATTTCTAACAGAACTAGCCCATTTGCTGTTAATTAATATATAATCAATCATATTCCTAGCAGCCCATCAGGTGAAACCCATGTGTATTTATGTATGTCGCGGTGTTTGTAATATGTGTTAGTTATTCTGAAACCATTGAGTTTACTTACCTGTAGGAGACGTTGCCCATTGCCATTGCAGCTACCAATACTAAAAGGGCCTATCACCCCTCCCCAAAAGTCAGAGTCAGTACCAACTTTGGCATTGAAGTCACCAAGAACATGGGTAATATCTCCTTTCTTGACAGAATCAAAATATCCTGAAGTTGTTCATAAAACCTATCCTTCTCATCCTCATCGGCATCCTCAGTGGGGGCATAACAGCAGATAACATTCAAGTCTTTAATGCTTGTCTGAAATTTTGCTGTAAGAAACCTTTCATTAATGCACTCATATCCTAGAAGAGTATCACTAGCATGTCTGCTGAGCAGCAGACCCACGCCTTGGTGATGCTTTCCATCCTCCCTCCCTGTAAAGAGAAATTTAAAGTTATTTTTAAGTATCTCACCTTTACCTGTCCATCTGGTCTCTTGCAAGCCTAGAATATCTAGGTTATAGCGCTGGAATTCCTGCATGAGGACATCAAGAGAATAATCTCTATGTAATGTCCTCACGTTCCACGTTCCTGCAGAGAGAAAATGATTAGTAGGATTTTTAAAGAAATTAGGTTTATTGAGATTGGTAGGGCCAACAATATCAAACAGCCCCCTAATCGCAGGCATGGGGCAAAGACCTGTTCCTCCTCTACTAAAGGCTGAAGTCACCAATGGTGGTAGGAACATCAAGCACCACCTTTTCAAGTGGACTTTTTCAAGAGCCACATGGCCTTCCTGAGACACATTACTGTAGTTTAGGCACTATTTGGGTATTAAATCAAATTCTGTCAATCAAATTAGTATCCTTTAAAAATAGTAAAATTAATTTAAAAGTATATTTTCTTTTTATCAAATTCTGATGTCCGAGTAGATCTTTGAGTGTAAATTCCTTAATTCCAATTTCTTCCATTGAGTGAAACATTTGATCTCTATGAGTATCAAATTTGCTGCAATTATCAATTATCTGCAATTATCACATGAGAGAATGTTTCTTTTGTTCTACATATATCACAGGAAGATGACTCAGCTCTGTTCATCTTATGCATATGATAATTCAGTCTTGTGGTCCCTGTTCTGAGCCTGGTAATGGTCACTATGTCGTTTTTAGTGAGTCCGAAATCTTGAAATGGATCAATGGTTTGATTAATCAAACTCCTGTGATTCAGATGTGAGGAAGAATGAACTTAAAATAATGCAGAAAATTTCGGTTTAAAATTTGTTTATTTTTGCCTTTTTAATAATTGAGACCTCTTGGAATATTGAGCCAGTTTTCACGTAATAACGCTTCCTTAGCAATTTTGTCAACAATTTCATTTCCCATAACGCCGACGTGGCTGGGAATCCACTGCACGTTTAACTCAATACCACTTTTCATCATTTTATTCGCCAACTTCAAAATGTTGCAAAAAAGCTCATTGTTGCTAGGTCTTCCCGGATCTCCTTGTAAAAATTGAATAACCGATCGGCAATCAGACAGAATAACAACTTTGTCACAGGACAGAGTAATAGCCCACTTAAGGGCCATTTCTATGGCTACTAATTCAGTTGTGAAAACTTCTGTTTGGTCCGGTAGTCTAACTACTAAATGAATATTCTGATCTGGGCTCCAAACTGCAGCAGCCGCTCTTCCCTTATCCTTGTTCACAGAGCCATCCCTAAATAGTTTTGTAAAGGAAGCATACTTTGCCTCAACTAAAGTTTCAGCTAAATTCTTGAGTACATAGACATCTTGATTTTTCTTAGTAGCAATACCCTGCATCTTCTGAAAACAAGGAATTTTTTCAAAAACCCATGGGGGCAAATCATCCCATTGGTCCACTGGTCGCTGGAGGCCCCGAACGTCTTCGAACAGAGGAAACCCTCTGATTACTTCATAAATAGGACATGTTTTCCTCAGAGAATGACTGAAAATCTTCTCAACCAGTGGGTTAGTCCTCTGTTTATAGATCATTCTTAAAAAGTGTTGAAAGAGGATATTGGGTCTCCTTAGAGAAAGAGGTTCCAGATTGGCTTCAACAAGAAGCGAAACAGTAGGACAAGGAGGGAGTTGGGCCAGACAGATCCTTACGGCTCTATTTTGAATTTTTTCCATTTTATAACTAAGGTGTAGCTAGCATTTTCCAAATGAAATTCTCCACATTCCTGTCTGGATCTTATTAAGATTTTATAAATGTTTAACATTTGTTGAATGGAGGTTCCTCGTTTCCTCGGAGCCAGACATCGCAGGACGCATTTACCAGACATCGCATTACGAAGGATCTTGTAGTTTCTTCCATGAATTCGATATATTTGGACCATATGAGTTCTGAATCTAGTACAATACCGAGAAATTTGTGAAATTTAGCAATCTTTAGTATTGTATTGTTCATTCTTAACTGTAAAGAAGGAAATTTGCGGAGGGAGCAAAAGGGAAGCACAACAGTTTTTTCTGGTGACACCTGCAGTCCCCATTTGTCGAAGTAAATTTCTAACTTCAAAAGCGTTTTCTGAATCTGTTCTTCCAATGATTGTAAATTTCTTCCAGATAGCCAAATCGCGATATCATCCGCAAAAACAGAGAACTTGACAGTAGTAGGAAAGGCATTTGGAAGATGGTGTAAAAATAAATTAAACAATAAGGGACTCAAGGATCCGCCCCGAGGCAAGCCTCTCTGAAGTTTGATTGGCCTTGAGAGGATGTCATTTAGTTTAACTCTCATATTTCTGTTGATTAACAAATTTTGCAAATATTTTAATATTTTACCTTTAATGTTAAGCTTTAGACACATAAATCAATCCCTCTATCCATACTGTATCATATGCCTTTTTGAAATCCAAGAAGACTACAATTGTATAAATATTTTTTATTCCGATGTTGACTTGAACATCTGTGACAAGCTCTAGTATATTATCCTGAACACTTCTTCCAAAGCGAAAACCTGAAAAACGAGGAGATAGAATATTCTGGGATTCAATAAACCAACTCAATCTTTTATTGACCATTCTTTCCACAACTTTTCCCATGCATGAGCGTAGTGAAATTGGTCTAAATGATTTTAATTCTGATAAATGTTCCCAGGTTTTGGAATCGGGACCACATATGAAGTACTCCAGCTCTCTGGGTAATTTCCCATAGTCCACATGGTGTTGATAAAAGTTAGTAATTTATTTAAAGCGGAGTCAGGCAGATTTTTGAAAACTTTATAAGAAAGTTCGTCATGTCCTGGAGCTGTGGAGTTCTTACAGAATTTGAGAACTATCTTAAGTTCAGAGATGCTAAAATTTAAATTTAAAACATCACTTCCCTTTTGGGTAAGAAAATTAAATTTTTCAAGTTCTTCTAACACTTCCGTTTCAGTTTGTGTAAATCATGGGAGAGTCGAAATGTCTTCAGAAGAAGAGAAGAATTCTGCGAACGTATTAGCTAGGTCTTGTGTGGAGAGATCCATTTCAAGGACTAAGAATTTCCAATGAGAAACTGGTTTCACAGGCTGACCAATAGATTTAATAATCTTCCAAATCTTCCCGGAACTCGAAAAATTGTCTAAATTCTCACAAAACCGTTCCCACTCAACTCGTCTAGCTTCCTTGATCATCTTTTTAACAAAGGCATTGATTTTCTTATAATAGATCAAGTGATTCAATCTTCTTGTCCTTCTGGCCCTTCTCACCGCCCTCCTACGTAACGCTATTAGTCTGTTAATAAATACAATGTTGTGTTTTAGATATTTTGGATTGTCCACAAGAATTGTGCTTTTATCTCTAGCTTCCTTAAATATATTGGTAAGCTGTTCTATAGACGTCACATTGTGTTCCAATTCTTCTTCAAGGCTTAGTCTAAAAGATGTCCAATTTGGAATCTTATTTTTATTTTGCAATTTGTTTTGAGATCCTCCTAGTCCAGTGATTATAACGGGGAAGTGGTCACTAAGGTTTGTATCATTCAGTATAGAACAATCAAGAGTTGCAACTATATCTGGATCTACTAAAGCAAGATCAATAATTGATTCTTGTCTACCATTCCAAAACGTTGCCTGGACATAATTTTTAATAACTAAATTAAATTCTTCAAAATCTGATACAATACGGTCCCTCTTTGATTTTCCAAGGTAGATCCCCACAGAGGGTTATGGGCATTGAAATCTCCCAAAAAAATTCTAGGCGGAGGGCAGGCCTTTAATAAGCCATAAAATACTTCAAAAGGAACATTTTCTTCAGTGTTGGAGCAAGAAATAATAGTGAATTTCTTATTATGAATCTTTATTTGCACTGCAATTGCTTCCATTAATGAATGATTATAAGGTAAAACAATCTGCCTTTGAATTAAAGTTCTGTCTACAAGTATAGCCACTCCACCTCCTCTCTGTTTTTTATTCGTCTGGTAACAAACAAAACCTCGAATCTTCATTTGTTTCTGAAAGGTGTCCTGAAGTGTCAGGACTTTTAAATTATATTGGGAAATCAATCTGTTTAAATTAAAATATTTGTTTCCAATACTCCGACAGTTCCATTGTAGAATATTATAAGAATCTTTAAAGTTGGTCATCTTGGATTTGATTTTTCATATCATTTAAGGAGTTTAATTCTTCTTCGCTTAACGTAACTTTTGCACTTATGAAATCGATGCACTTGAGGACAAGAACTACCAATTTGTCAATATAGGTTTGTGTTTTGTCACTGGTGCCCATCTTCTTCTTCTCTACAGCTAGGAAGCTTTGGAAAGTCATGCAAAGACAGAGGCAGAAAAAGATTGAAGTTTTGTCTTTTAGGGTAGGTAACCTCTTCATTATCGTTGAAAGTTTGAGGGAAAGAATTATACTCTTTGATAGCTTCGGCACATGAAATATTTTTCTTCACTTGTAATTTTTTAATTTGACATGCTTTTGTCTTTTCCTTGCACCCTGCGTATGTCGCTGGGTGAGCAAGGCCACAATTATTACAACAGAATGCTTCAGCAGTGCATCCACAGAATGCATCCATGGTTTCCTTTGCATCTTTACACTTTGTTGCGTTTTTGTACATGGCAGCTCGGTGCCCATGCTCATTACAGTTGAGGCAAAGAATAGGCGGTTTCAAATACTCCTTAACCCTTTCACGACTAAGGGAAACATTTTTCCCATTTTAAAATTGGTGAATGTCGTATTTAATTATAACCTTATCTGCATTTTTTATACAGAATGTCAAAATAGAATGTATGCCGAACGCAATTACGTAAACGGGAACGTTTAGAAAACAAAAACAGAACTGTCAGGACGCATAATATATGTACTATGTGCAATGTCCATCTTTGCCTCACAACCAAAAGAAATTGCTTCGCCGAATATCATAATTAGCACATCATTTTGTATAGTAATTTTATTTCATAATTTTGTATTATTTTAGTTAACATTTTGTTCTAATAAACCAATAAATAAAAGACATTGCATAATAAGCCTAACTATAATTTGTGTTCCCTTTATAGTCCATTGGGAAAAATATTTCCCATAAAATTCCAAAAAAAACTACACATTGTTATGTATTTTTCTTATGATTTTTATTTATTTTACGTCTAAACAAACTAAAATAAACAGTTACATACTAATATTTACTCTTAGAAACCTTATGGTCCTGAAAGGGTTAACAGGAAAGCTACAAGCTCCTAAATAAATATTGCATGGTAGTTTGCTTACGGAAAAAGTTAGCACAATATTATCCGTAATTATTCTTTCAGGTGCGACGCCTTTTCCCCCTTTCGAGTATCTGGCCATTCTTCTGCAATACGTAACTCCTAGCTCCTTTAGAGCATCTAACACTTCTGTCTCGGACAAATCCTCGCAAACATCCGAAATTCGTCCCATTGTTTTGAAATATCTGACTGGGAAACGGGTTGTTGGAAAAACGGAAAGGTGTTCACTTCTTTCTTCGTTGGAAACGGGTTCACTTTCTTTCTTCTGTTCACTGTTTTACCTCTGAGCGGCACTTTTTTGCACACCATGGGCTAAATGACCAGGTCACATGGACCCCGAAGCCTCAGAGAAGGTTGGGGGAGGGGACCCACTGGAACAGCTGTTGGGAGACAGATGGTAGCCTCCCGTCAAGGCCATCCAGCGTGTTCTTTAACGTGCACAGGGTATGTCTCTCCCGCACACGGGGCCACGGCTTAACGTCCCATCCAACGGACGGCGGCCTTTCCAAGCCCATCGGTGTCCCCTACTGACCGTGGGCAGGGCGGGAATTTTGCGGAGATAAATCTCAACGCTGACTCAGCGGGGACTCGAACCTGGGAACTACAGATTACGAGCCTGGCGCGCTACCGACTGAGCCACCCCCGCCCATTGGGAAACGGCAAGAAATATTCAGGCCGAAAACCGTTTTAAGCTTTTTTAGTTTTTCAACTTGCTGTTGTGTTTCAAGGTAAATAAGCAGATTACCTTTTCTGGTAAACTTCCCTTTAACTTTACAATCCAAGAAATTCTCAAGTGATTTTTGTTACCTTTAGTACATTTAAAGAACTTAACTTCTTTGATTCACAAGAAAGAATTGCAACTATTGTTCTATTCTCTACATTTTGTGATATATTCTTGTCTGATTCTTCTTATTTTTACCACATTTAACTACTGTAAAAGAATCCAAATTCCTTTCAGGCTGCAGGGAGGGCAGCTCCAATTCAGTCATGCTGTCATCATCAAATCGCTATCCATCCTAGTATAATCATGTCCGCCAGGCTCAGAAACAGGGTTCTCTTCTTTTCAACAAGGTCTGTCAACCTAATAACTACATCTCGTTTCTTAGGTTTACTACAACCCTTAGAAGGCCCAGAGCCATCGGCTGTACTTTTCTTCTTATCAGATCTAGTCTTCTTTGCTACTAATAATAAAATAAATAAATACCCCCTCAAGCAGCTGCTTGCCACAGAGGTCTGACAGGAGCCTGTCAGTTTATATGCCATAGTAGAAGGTCTGTGAGGATGGCAGGACCTCAGCAGAAAAACAACACACATATCCATGCCCTATCCGGGTTTCGAACCCATGTCCCTTAGATCAGTAGCCAAGCGCGCTAACCACTCGGCCACGGGACGGCCCTCTTTACTACTACTGAGCTCATATTACATCACAGAAATCAGGACAAAATTCTACAAAGATTAACCTTTCTATAACGTGTGAAAGACATCCTATGTATAATATACGTACCTTGATACGAGGCAAAAAAGGGGTCTTCAAAAATTACCTTAACCAATATCAAAATGTTGAGCTTGAAAGCACAGTCCAAACAGGTTCTTGATGCCAAATTAGTATCTGCTTTCTTCTGTTCACTTCCCGACCCGATCACAAAAGGCGCGAAATTCCCATATTCTGACTACCATATAGACAAATCTTATATATATTTAGTTCTAATATTATTACTGGTGAACTCTTGTGTTAATCTTGATACTAATATTTATCTAAAATATATTTTATTTAGGAGAAAAATCATGTGTATTAGTAAGAATTATAATATTGATTATAAACGGGAATAATTTTTTTCCGAATAAAATACGTCTATGGATAAAAGTAGAAAGGAGATTAACACAAGAGGTCACCACTAATAATAACAAAAATTAAAATATTAGAATGGTCTAAATGGTAGGGCTACTTATGTTTATGTCATGACTTGTCCACTGGCCTTCTTCTATAGGAGGTGTTGGTGGCAAATGTAGGCTTGCCATCAAGGAGGAGCCACCTATCTAAGACTGGGCTCCGAACAAGTCAGTAACAGGAATAAATTAAAAACCTAATGCTTAGGTGGCCTGGTTCTCTGCTCTGAGCCATCATTAACTGGAATATTTCGCGAATAATGTTTAGTAATTTCCTTTCTTTCAGAAAAGGGAAATAAAATTTTAAAGCAGGCATGTCCAACTTGCGGCCCTGCACAGCTAGTAATGCGGTCCACAAAATCGTCAAGTTTACGACATAAGCTTTCAACATGATTATGTGTTTATTTTGATATCCACTAGTTTTATGTTGCCCTTTTTTAAATTTTAAAATAAAAAACATAAGAAAATAAATGAAGTTTTATTATTCATATACATTAGCTATATTATGTATTTTATGTGCGTCTCAAAAAAATTCATCTTCACTCAATGTGGCCCAGGGAAGTCAAAACTTCACTCAATGTGGACAAGAACTACCAATCAGGAATATAATAATAATCTCAGGAAACATTCCTGTTACAAAAGGTTGTAAACGCCTGCTGTAGAGTGTGAAGTTATCAGATATTAAATGAATAGTGTTGGATATCGAATTTAAAGATTTTTGAGGTAAATTTTAATTTTACTTTCAGCACATTTTTCCGTCAAATGTTATTTATACAGTTAGATATCTCTGAATGTGATTTTCCATTCAAATAACATGGAACGGTCAGAACCCTTTTCGTCATATAGTGTACGCTATTCAGGTCACCCCCAAATTTCGCTAAATGACGATGTTTATGATCTATATGAAAAGGTTACCTTGCAAGATGCAATGGAATAATAAAAACCTTCCAATATGCAATGGAATAATAAAAACCTTCCAACATGAAATGAATTGCTTCATTGCTATTACTAAAGCAAGTCAAAAATACTCCCAGATTGGGTTGGGTTGTTTTACCTCTGAGCGCCACTTTTTTGCACACCATGGGCTAAATGGCCAGGTCACAAGGACCTCGAAGGCTCAGATAAGGTTGATGGAGGGGACCCACTGGAACAGCTGTTGGGAGACAGATGGTAGCCTCCCGTCAAGGCCATCCATGGTGTTCTTTAACGTGAACAGGGTAAGGGTCTCCCGCACACGGAGCCACGGTTTAACGCCCCATCCGACGGACGGCGGCCTGTCCAAGCCCATCGGTGTCCCCTACTGACAGTGGGCAGGGCGGAGAATATTGCGGAGATAAATCTCAATGCTGACACAGCTGGGACTCGAACCTGGAAACTACAGATTACGAGTCGGGAGCGCTACCGACTGAGTCACCAGCGCCCTACGCCCAGATTGAATATTGCATTTGTTCACTTCAGAAGAAAGAGAAGAATTTGGGAAACACTGTACACACAGTAGATTAAGACGGGCCTCACACGAGACGCTTTCGTTTGCCTAATATATAACTGTGGGTCCTCGCATTCGGAAGATATATTTGGAAAACTCATTTCCAAATTTCTCTCTCTTTCAGTAGTAAAGAATCACAGGATAAGTCCTGTAGACATGGAACTCATGAAATAATGAGCTGAAAAAAATTTGATTTTGCCATGAGTGGGATTCGAACCCATGTCTTAGGAAACATGCCTGTTATGCTAACCACTACACCATTAATGGTTAACCTTTTCTCATCTTAGTGACCTCTTTTTATTAGATGGGAAGTAATCACGAGAGCTTCTTTTATATTATATAGCGTAACGCTCCCCACGTAACAAACTTTTGATTTGACACAACTTGTTTTGTTGAATGGTCAATTGTCTTAACAAATATATAAACGAACAAAGAACTAACCAACTAACAAACGTGTAAATTATGAGTGAAAAACAATAGGAAGAGAGGTGAAAAGGATGTCAAAAAGATGTCAAGGTGTCATTAAGGTAAATGACTCGCCTATAATATGCTGATTTTAAAACGTTTAATTTTCTCTTTAAGATGTTTAACCACTCCTCTGTAATCTATAATAATAAAAGATGTCTGTGTCAGTCATAAATTAAAATGGTGGTAGACTTTCAAAATTTCACACAGTACTTCTGGTTGTCGTCTGAGTTGCAGTGCCGAATTTCGATTCGATATTCCAAAACGGAGGTTTTCTACAAACAAATATATGGGGCGGGGGTGGCTAAATCGGTAGCGCGCCAGGCTCATAATCTGTATTTCCCAGATTCGAGTCCCAGCTGGGTCAGAGTTGAGATTTATCTCCGCAAAATTCCCCGCTCTGTCCATGGTCAGTAGGTGACACCGATGAACTTGGAAAGACCGCCGTCCATCGGATGGGACGTTATAAACCGTGGCCCCGTGTGCGGGAGAGCCATACCTTGTGCACGTTAAGGAACACGCTGGATGGCCTTGACAGGAGTCTACCATCTGTCTCCCAATAGCTGTTCCCCCAACCTTCTCTGAGCCTCCTCTCTGAGCCTTCTCTGAGCCTCTCTCTCTCCTCCTCCCACTGGAACAGCTGTTGGGAGACAGATGATAGCCTCCCGTCAAGGCCATCCAGCGTGTTCTTTAACGTGCACAGAGTATGGCTCTCCCACACACGGGGCCACGGCTTAACGTCCCATCCGACGGACGGCGGTCTTTCCAAGCCGATCGGTATCCCCTACTGACCATGGGCAGGGCGGGGAATTTTGCGGAGATAAATCTCAACGCTGACCCAGCTGGGACTCGAACCTGGGAACTACAGATTACGAGCCTGGCGCGCTACCGACTGAGCCACTCCCGCCCACTGGGAAACGGCAAAAAATATTCAGGCCGAAAACCGTTTTAAGCTTTTTTTGTTTTTCAACATGCTGTTGTGTTTCAAGGAAAATAAGCAGATTACCTTTTCTGGTAAACTTCCCTTTAACTTTACAATCCAAGAAATTCTCAAGTGATTTTGTTACCTTTAGTACATTTAAAGAACTTAACTTCTTTGATTCACAAGAAAGAATTGCAACTATTGTTCTATTCTCTACATTTTGTGATATATTCTTGTCTGATTCTTCTTATTTTTACCACATTTAACTACTGTAAAAGAATCCAAATTCCTTTCAGGCTGCAGGGAGGGCAGCTCCAATTCAGCCATGCTGTCATCATCAAATCGCTATCCATCCTAGTATAATCATGTCCGCCAGGCTCAGAAACAGGGTTCTCTTCTTTTCAACAAGGTCTGTCAACCTAATAACTACATCTCGTTTCTTAGGTTTACTACTACCCTTAGAAGCCCCAGAGCCATCGGCTTTACTTTTTTTCTTAGCAGATCTAGTATTCTTTGATACTACTGAGCTCATATTAGATCACAGAAATCAGGACAAATTTGTATAGAGATCTATACGTACACCTTTCTATAACGTCTGGGATGGGTTGTTTTACCTCTGAGCGGCACTTTTTTGCACACCATGGGCTAAATGGCCAGGTCACATGGACCCCGAAGACTCAGAGAAGGCTGGGGGAGGGGACCCATTGGAACAGCTAGTGGGAGACAGATGGTAGCCTCCCGTCAAGGCCATCCAGCGTGTTCTTTAACGTTGGGTTGTTTTACCTATGAGCGGCACTTTTTTGCACACCATGGTCTAAATGGCCAGGTCACATGGACCCCGAAGGCTCGGAGAAGGTTGGGAGAGGGAACCCACTGGAACAGCTGTTGGGAGACAGATGGTAGCCTCCCGTCAAGGCCATCCAGCGTGTTCTTTAACGTGCACAGGGTATGGCTCTCCCGCACACGGGGACACGGCTTAACGTCCCATCCGACGGACGGCGGCCTTTCCAAGCCCATCGGTGTCCCCTACTGACCGTGGGCAGATTTAGGGCCTGATTACGACAGATTACGAGCACAGCGCGCTACCGACTGAGCCACCCCCGCCCCCTATAACGTCTGAAAGACATCCTATGTATAATACACGTACCTTGATACGAGGAAGAAAAGGGGTCTTCAAAAGTTCACTTAACCAATATCATAATGTTCAGCTTGAAAGCAGAATCCAAACAGGTTCTTGATGCCAAATTAGTATCCTCTTTCTTCTGTTCACTTTCCGACCCGACCACAAAAGGCGAGAAATTCCCAAATTCTGACTACCATATAGACAAATCTTATATATATTTAGTTCTAATATTATTACTGGTGAACTCTTGTATTAATCTTGATACTAATATTTATCTAAAATATATTTTATTTAGGAGAAAAATCATGTGACTTAGTGAGAATTATAATACTTGATCATAAACGAGAATATTTTTTTTCCGAATAAAATACGTCTATGGATAAAAGTAGAAAGGAGATTAACACAAGAGGCCACCACTAATAATAACAAAAATTAAAATATAAGACCGGTCTAAATGGTAGGGCTACTTATGTGGATGTCATGACTTGTCCACTGGCCTTCTTCTGTAGGAGGTGGTGGCAAATGTAGGCTGCCATCAAGGAGGAGCCAACTATGTAAGACTGGGGTCCGAACAAGTCAGTAACAGGAATAAATTAAAAACCTAATGCTTAGGTGGCCTGGTTCTCTGCTCTGAGCTATCATTAACTGGAATATTTCGCGAAATGTTTAGTAATTTCCTTTCTATCAGAGAAGGGAAATAAAATTTTAAAGCATGCGTGTCCAACTTGTAGCCCTGCACAGCTAGTAATGCGGTCCACAAAATCGTAAAGTTTACGACATAAGCTTTCAACATGATTATGTGATTTTCAGCGAGTTTTTGATATCCCACTAGTTTTATGTTGCCCTTTTTTAAATTTTATAATAAAACATAAGAAAATAAATGAAGTTTTATTATTCATATACATTAGCTATATTATATATTTTACGTGCGTCTCAAAACAATTCATCTTCACTCAATGTGGCGAAGGGAAGTTAACAGGTTGTAAACTCCTGCTTTAGAGTGTGAAATTATCAGATATTAAAAGAATAGTGTTGGATATCGAATTTAAAGATTTTTGAGGTAAATTTTAATTTTATTTTCAGCACATTTTTCCGTCAAATGTTATTTATACAGTTAGATAGCTCTGAATGTGATTTTCCATTCCAATAACATGGAACGGTCAGAACCCTTTTCGTCATATAGTGTACGCTATTCAGGTCACCCCCAAATTTCGCTAAATGACGATGTTTATGATCTATATGAAAAGGTTACCTTCCAATATGCAATGGAATAATAAAAACCTTCCAATATGAAATGAATTGCTTCATTGCTATTATTAAAGCAAGTCAAAAATACTCCCAGATTGGATTGGGTTGTTGGGTTGTTTTACCTCTGAGCGGCACTTTTTTGCACACCATGGGATAAATGGCCAGGTCACAAGGACCTCGAAGGCTCAGAGAAGGTTGATGGAGGGGACCCACTGGAACAGCTGTTGGGAGACAGATGGTAGCCTCCCGTCAAGGCCATCCATGGTGTTCTTTAACGTGAACAGGGTAAGGGTCTCCCGCACACGGAGCCACGGTTTAACGCCCCATCCGACGGACGGCGGCCTGTCCAAGCCCATCGGTGTCCCCTACTGACAGTGGGCAGGGCGGAGAATATTGCGGAGATAAATCTCAATGCTGACACAGCTGGGACTCGAACCTGGAAACTACAGATTACGAGTCGGGAGCGCTACCGACTGAGTCACCAGCGCCCTACGCCCAGATTGAATATTGCATTTGTTCACTTCAGAAGAAAGAGAAGAATTTGGGAAACACTGTACACACAGTAGATTAAGACGGGCCTCACACGAGACGCTTTCGTTTGCCTAATATATAACTGTGGGTCCTCGCATTCGGAAGATATATTTGGAAAACTCATTTCCAAATTTCTCTCTCTTTCAGTAGTAAAGAATCACAGGATAAGTCCTGTAGACATGGAACTCATGAAATAATGAGCTGAAAAAAATTTGATTTTGCCATGAGTGGGATTCGAACCCATGTCTTAGGAAACATGCCTGTTATGCTAACCACTACACCATTAATGGTTAACCTTTTCTCATCTTAGTGACCTCTTTTTATTAGATGGGAAGTAATCACGAGAGCTTCTTTTATATTATATAGCGTAACGCTCCCCACGTAACAAACTTTTGATTTGACACAACTTGTTTTGTTGAATGGTCAATTGTCTTAACAAATATATAAACGAACAAAGAACTAACCAACTAACAAACGTGTAAATTATGAGTGAAAAACAATAGGAAGAGAGGTGAAAAGGATGTCAAAAAGATGTCAAGGTGTCATTAAGGTAAATGACTCGCCTATAATATGCTGATTTTAAAACGTTTAATTTTCTCTTTAAGATGTTTAACCACTCCTCTGTAATCTATAATAATAAAAGATGTCTGTGTCAGTCATAAATTAAAATGGTGGTAGACTTTCAAAATTTCACACAGTACTTCTGGTTGTCGTCTGAGTTGCAGTGCCGAATTTCGATTCGATATTCCAAAACGGAGGTTTTCTACAAACAAATATATGGGGCGGGGGTGGCTAAATCGGTAGCGCGCCAGGCTCATAATCTGTATTTCCCAGATTCGAGTCCCAGCTGGGTCAGAGTTGAGATTTATCTCCGCAAAATTCCCCGCTCTGTCCATGGTCAGTAGGTGACACCGATGAACTTGGAAAGACCGCCGTCCATCGGATGGGACGTTATAAACCGTGGCCCCGTGTGCGGGAGAGCCATACCTTGTGCACGTTAAGGAACACGCTGGATGGCCTTGACAGGAGTCTACCATCTGTCTCCCAATAGCTGTTCCCCCAACCTTCTCTGAGCCTCCTCTCTGAGCCTTCTCTGAGCCTCTCTCTCTCCTCCTCCCACTGGAACAGCTGTTGGGAGACAGATGATAGCCTCCCGTCAAGGCCATCCAGCGTGTTCTTTAACGTGCACAGAGTATGGCTCTCCCACACACGGGGCCACGGCTTAACGTCCCATCCGACGGACGGCGGTCTTTCCAAGCCGATCGGTATCCCCTACTGACCATGGGCAGGGCGGGGAATTTTGCGGAGATAAATCTCAACGCTGACCCAGCTGGGACTCGAACCTGGGAACTACAGATTACGAGCCTGGCGCGCTACCGACTGAGCCACTCCCGCCCACTGGGAAACGGCAAAAAATATTCAGGCCGAAAACCGTTTTAAGCTTTTTTTGTTTTTCAACATGCTGTTGTGTTTCAAGGAAAATAAGCAGATTACCTTTTCTGGTAAACTTCCCTTTAACTTTACAATCCAAGAAATTCTCAAGTGATTTTGTTACCTTTAGTACATTTAAAGAACTTAACTTCTTTGATTCACAAGAAAGAATTGCAACTATTGTTCTATTCTCTACATTTTGTGATATATTCTTGTCTGATTCTTCTTATTTTTACCACATTTAACTACTGTAAAAGAATCCAAATTCCTTTCAGGCTGCAGGGAGGGCAGCTCCAATTCAGCCATGCTGTCATCATCAAATCGCTATCCATCCTAGTATAATCATGTCCGCCAGGCTCAGAAACAGGGTTCTCTTCTTTTCAACAAGGTCTGTCAACCTAATAACTACATCTCGTTTCTTAGGTTTACTACTACCCTTAGAAGCCCCAGAGCCATCGGCTTTACTTTTTTTCTTAGCAGATCTAGTATTCTTTGATACTACTGAGCTCATATTAGATCACAGAAATCAGGACAAATTTGTATAGAGATCTATACGTACACCTTTCTATAACGTCTGGGATGGGTTGTTTTACCTCTGAGCGGCACTTTTTTGCACACCATGGGCTAAATGGCCAGGTCACATGGACCCCGAAGACTCAGAGAAGGCTGGGGGAGGGGACCCATTGGAACAGCTAGTGGGAGACAGATGGTAGCCTCCCGTCAAGGCCATCCAGCGTGTTCTTTAACGTTGGGTTGTTTTACCTATGAGCGGCACTTTTTTGCACACCATGGTCTAAATGGCCAGGTCACATGGACCCCGAAGGCTCGGAGAAGGTTGGGAGAGGGAACCCACTGGAACAGCTGTTGGGAGACAGATGGTAGCCTCCCGTCAAGGCCATCCAGCGTGTTCTTTAACGTGCACAGGGTATGGCTCTCCCGCACACGGGGACACGGCTTAACGTCCCATCCGACGGACGGCGGCCTTTCCAAGCCCATCGGTGTCCCCTACTGACCGTGGGCAGATTTAGGGCCTGATTACGACAGATTACGAGCACAGCGCGCTACCGACTGAGCCACCCCCGCCCCCTATAACGTCTGAAAGACATCCTATGTATAATACACGTACCTTGATACGAGGAAGAAAAGGGGTCTTCAAAAGTTCACTTAACCAATATCATAATGTTCAGCTTGAAAGCAGAATCCAAACAGGTTCTTGATGCCAAATTAGTATCCTCTTTCTTCTGTTCACTTTCCGACCCGACCACAAAAGGCGAGAAATTCCCAAATTCTGACTACCATATAGACAAATCTTATATATATTTAGTTCTAATATTATTACTGGTGAACTCTTGTATTAATCTTGATACTAATATTTATCTAAAATATATTTTATTTAGGAGAAAAATCATGTGACTTAGTGAGAATTATAATACTTGATCATAAACGAGAATATTTTTTTTCCGAATAAAATACGTCTATGGATAAAAGTAGAAAGGAGATTAACACAAGAGGCCACCACTAATAATAACAAAAATTAAAATATAAGACTGGTCTAAATGGTAGGGCTACTTATGTGGATGTCATGACTTGTCCACTGGCCTTCTTCTGTAGGAGGTGGTGGCAAATGTAGGCTGCCATCAAGGAGGAGCCAACTATGTAAGACTGGGGTCCGAACAAGTCAGTAACAGGAATAAATTAAAAACCTAATGCTTAGGTGGCCTGGTTCTCTGCTCTGAGCTATCATTAACTGGAATATTTCGCGAAATGTTTAGTAATTTCCTTTCTATCAGAGAAGGGAAATAAAATTTTAAAGCATGCGTGTCCAACTTGTAGCCCTGCACAGCTAGTAATGCGGTCCACAAAATCGTAAAGTTTACGACATAAGCTTTCAACATGATTATGTGATTTTCAGCGAGTTTTTGATATCCCACTAGTTTTATGTTGCCCTTTTTTAAATTTTATAATAAAACATAAGAAAATAAATGAAGTTTTATTATTCATATACATTAGCTATATTATATATTTTACGTGCGTCTCAAAACAATTCATCTTCACTCAATGTGGCGAAGGGAAGTTAACAGGTTGTAAACTCCTGCTTTAGAGTGTGAAATTATCAGATATTAAAAGAATAGTGTTGGATATCGAATTTAAAGATTTTTGAGGTAAATTTTAATTTTATTTTCAGCACATTTTTCCGTCAAATGTTATTTATACAGTTAGATAGCTCTGAATGTGATTTTCCATTCCAATAACATGGAACGGTCAGAACCCTTTTCGTCATATAGTGTACGCTATTCAGGTCACCCCCAAATTTCGCTAAATGACGATGTTTATGATCTATATGAAAAGGTTACCTTCCAATATGCAATGGAATAATAAAAACCTTCCAATATGAAATGAATTGCTTCATTGCTATTATTAAAGCAAGTCAAAAATACTCCCAGATTGGATTGGGTTGTTGGGTTGTTTTACCTCTGAGCGGCACTTTTTTGCACACCATGGGATAAATGGCCAGGTCACAAGGACCTCGAAGGCTCAGAGAAGGTTGATGGAGGGGACCCACTGGAACAGCTGTTGGGAGACAGATGGTAGCCTCCCGTCAAGGCCATCCATGGTGTTCTTTAACGTGAACAGGGAAAGGCTCTCCCGCACACGGAGCCACGGTTTACGCCCCATCCGACGGACGGCGGCCTTTCCAAGCCCATCGGTATCCCCTACTGACCGTGGGCAGGGCTGAGAATATTGCGGAGATAAATCTCAATGCTGACACAGCTGGGACTCGAACCTGGAGACTACAGATTACGAGTCGGGCGCGTTACCTACTGAGTCACCAGCGCCCTACGCCGAGATTGAATATTGCATTTGTTCACTTCAGAAGAAAGAGAATAATTTGGGAAACACTGTACACACAGTAGATTAAGACGGGTCTCACACGAGAAGTTTTCGTTTGCTAATATATCACTGTGGGTCCTCGCATTCGGAAGATATATTTGGAAAACTCATTTCAAATTTCTCTCTTTTTCAGTAGTAAAGAATCACAGCATAAGTCCTGTAGACATGGAACTCATGAAATAATTATTTGAAAAAAATTTGTTTTTGCCATGAGTGGGATTCGATCCCATGTCTCAGGAAACATGCCTGTTATGGTAACCACTACACCATCAATGGCTAACCTTTTCTCAGCTTAGTGACCTCTTTTTATTAGATGGGAAGTAATCACGAGAGCTTCTTTTATATTATATAGCGTAAAGCTCCCCACGTAACAAACTTTTGATTTGACACAACTTGTTTTGTTGAATGGTCAATTGTCTTGACAAATATATAAACCAACAAAGAACTAACCAACTGACAAACGTGTATATTATGAATGAAAAACAACAGGAAGAGAGGTGAAAAGGATGTCAAAAAGATGTCAAGGTGTCATTAATTTAAATGACTCGCCTATAATATGCTGATTTTAAAACGTTTAATTTTCTCTTTAAGATGTTTAACCACTCCTCTGTAATCTATAATAATAAAAGATGTCTGTGTCAGTCATAAATTAAAATGGTGGTAGACTTTCAAAATTTCACACAGTACTTCTGGTTGTCGTCTGAGTTGCAGTGCCGAATTTCGATTCGATATTCCAAAACGGAGGTTTTCTACAAACAAATGTATGTGGCGGGGGTGGCTCATTCGGTAGCGCGCCAGGCTCGTAATCTGTAGTTCCCAGATTAGAGTCCCAGCTGGGTTGAGATTTATCTCCGCAAAATTCCCCGCCCTGCCCATGGTCAGTAGGGGACATCGATGAAGTTGGAAAGACCGCCGTCCATCGGATGGGACGTTATAAACTGTGGCCCCGTGTGCGGGAAAGCCATACCCTGTGCACGTTGAGGAACACGCTGGATGGCCTTGACGGGAGTCTACCATCTGTCTCCCAACAGCTTTTCCCCCAACCTTCTCTGAGCCTTCGGGGTCTATGTGACCTGGCCATTTAGCCCATGGTGTGCAAAAAATGCCGCTCAGAGGTAAAACAATCCAACCCAAATAAATGCATTTGTCCTGCTATTCTTGGGGGCGTGAGTGGCTCAGTCGGTAGCGCGCCAGACTCGTAATCTGTAGTTCCCAGGTTCGAGTCCCAGCTGGGTCAGCGTTGAGATTTATGTCCGCAATATTCCACGCCCTTCCCACGGTCAGTAGGGGACACCGATGGGCTTGGAATGGCCGCCGTCCGTCGGATGGGACGTTAAGCCGTGGTCCCGTGTGCGGGAGAGACATACCCTGTGCACGTTAAAGAACACGCTGGATGGCCTTGACGGGAGGCTACCATCTGTCTCCGAACAGCTGTTCCATTGGGTCCCCTCCCCCAACCTTCTCTGAGCCTTCGGGGTCCATGTGACCTGGCCATTTAGCCCATGGTGTGCAAAAAAGTACCGCTCAGAGGTAAAACAACCCAACCTGCTTTTCCTACGGGAAACTGTAATCGCTGCGAAATCTGTTGGTGTAATTTACTGTTCCTTAACTGTGAACGTAAGAGTCAACAACGTTTAAATCTGCTGCCGTTGTCAGATCCCACATTCCTAATCGTATTATTATAGTAATGCTTCCCATTGCAAGTAAAAACTGGATTTTTTCAAACCAAAACGGGGTCATGCAGAGGAAGCCCTCGTATGAAATGTGGGCCTGTTCATTCGATTACATCGGGAACTACAGGGTACAAAAATCTCGATAGTTTACATAGAAACGAAGTCATGGGTTATGATTTCTTAGCTAGAAGTTACTAACAAGAGAAACAAGCAAAAAACTAGGTGTTCAGGACATTTTGCCTCCATTGTAACTGCTATCATATTACAGTGGATCGTAGATCATACAATCATATTCGATGTGCCGGGTAATAATTTTACCCCTAACCATCTCCATCATAAAGATATGCCTATTTGGCATGAGTAAGAACAAAATATATAAGTAAACCACCCTTAGGTGGGCCACTAAGGGCAAACATAAGAAAAGCTAAAAACAGCAGTAAAATTGTATAAGAAACCTAAAACGGGTAGGTCTTCTCAGAGAACGCTACCGTTTTAGGCCTCTTGTACTTGTTCAAAACAGTATGATCGTAAAGAATCAGAGAAGAAATAATCTCATTGGGATTATTGCTTACAGCCTCAAAAATTCGTTTTTGAGGTGCGTTTTATATGTGTATATATATATTGTCGATGCCCAGGTCTTTATGGAGTTGTCTGTTAGTGACAAACCAGGGGGCATCGACCGCAGTTCTCAAAATCTTGTTCGGTAAGACCTGAACCTTACGAATATTGGTGGGTGTAGTATTCGCCCATGTGGGAGAAGCATAGAGAATCACCGGTCTGTTGATCAACATAGATTGCGCTAGGAGCGAATCAGCAAAAATATGCGGGAATGTCTATTGTTATACTGTTAGTAACAAACCAGAGAGCATCGACCGCAGTTCTCAAAATCTTGTTCTATAAGACCTGAATCTTACGAATATTGGTTGGTGTAGTATTCGCCCATATGGGTGAAGCATAGAGAATCACCGGTCTGATGATCAACATAGATTGCGCTAGGAGCGAATCAGCAAAAATATGCGGGAATGTCTATTGTTATACTGTTAGTAACAAACCAGAGAGCTTCGACCGCAGTTCTCAAAATCTTGTTCTATAAGACCTGAATCTTACGAATATTGGTTGGTGTAGTATTCGCCCATATGGGTGAAGCATAGAGAATCACCGGTCTGATGATCAACATAGATTGCGCTAGGAGCGAATCAGCAAAAATATGCGGGAATGTCTATTGTTATACTGTTAGTAACAAACCAGAGAGCATCGACCGCAGTTCTGAAAATCTTATTCTATAAGACCTAAGTCTCATCATATTACAGTGAAAATTATAACTTGTTTTATAGTGTATTGACAAAGAAAAAATTATTTATTCTTAAGTGTCTTCTTGCCACAGAACTAGTGCGAGAGCCTTTAAATTTAATACCCTTGGAACGTTAAATTAGTTTAATAACCATAGACCTATGTTTATGGCAAGGTGATGGAAAGTAACAATAAATTAAAAAGGATTAAAATTTTATAGGATATTTCATCCTTATTTTAAACATTACAGAGTATTTTTATGCATCTTAATAAGAATATTAAACATTTTAAAACCACGAGACAAATGATATGGGTTTTACAGACCTTAAAGGTATGCTCCATTATTTTAGAAGAATATTATGCTTTTATATTTCAAATTTTGAATGCATCTAGAAAAGTACATCCGTAACAAGACAACTCCACATAATCGGTAAAAGTCACGTGCTAACTAAACGGACTATTTTAATTTGTAATAAATTTACATATAAATTTGCCGGTAGTTTTTATTTGCCCAGAGCTCTTCGGGCCCATATAAAAGTGGTGTAGCCAGTTATTGATGACAGAACATAAATTCAAGTCCCATTACTGGGTAAAGAAAGTTGGATGAAGTAAAGTGTTGGATAAACTCGATTCTCAGTTCCATCGCATCATGATATTCAACACCCGATTTGTTTGGAAAATGTTCATCTGTCTATATATGCATTACTACTTATTGTACATACAAGGAAATTGTAATTGTCTATGAAAATTAAAGAGCAGTAAATAGCCGAAATATAAATAAATAAAAAACGTAGAGAAATGGTGCAATCAGTCATTGAATTCGATTTTCTTCAAAGGAAGATAAAACGTCTGCAGTTTTGTTGAGTAGGTAAATCTGCTCCTTATCTTCCTTTGAAGTGAATAAAAATTCAGTGACTGTGCCATCGATATGCTTTAGGTTTATTTTCTACTTTTGAAGGCGCATATAGAAAGATAAGTATTTTTTTTTATTTTTTGTCCCTAGAAGCACCTAACTTTCGGAACTTTCACTTGATTACTCATAAACCTCGACTACATTTTTTCCCTCTTGTTCGAGTCGTTTTTGATTTCCGTTGCTGGGTTGTTTCACCTCTGAACGGCACTTTTTTGCACACCATGGGCTAAATGGCCAGGTCACATGGACCCCGAAGGCTCGGAGAAGGTTGGGAGAGGGAACCCACTGGAACAGCTGTTGAGAGACAGATGGTAGCCTCCCGTCAAGGCCATCCAGCGTGTTCTTTAACGTGCACAGGGTATGGCTCTCCCGCACACGGGACCACGGCTTAACGTCCCATCCGACGGACGGCGGCCTTTCCAAGCCCATCTGTCAGTATGGTGTCCCCTACTGACAGTAGGGTATCCCCCACGGTCAGTAGGGTGTCCCCTACTGACCGTGGGCAGGGAGGGGGAATTTTTGCGGAGATAAATCTCAACGCTGACCCAGCTGGGACTCGAACCTGGGAACTACAGATTACGAGCCTGGCGCGCTACCGACTGAGCCACCCCCGACCCCTATAACGTCTGAAAGACATCCTATGTATAATACACGTACCTTGATACGAGGAAGAAAAGGGGTCTTCAAAAGTTCACTTAACCAATATCATAATGTTCAGCTTGAAAGCACAATCCAAACAGGTTCTTGATGCCAAATTATTATCCTCTTTCTTCTGTTCACTTTCCGACCCGACCACAAAAGGCGAGAAATTCCCAAATTCTGACAACCATATAGACAAATCTTATATATTTAGTTCGAATATTATTACTGGTGAACTCTTGTATTAATCTTGATACTAATATTTATCTACAATATATTTTATTTAGGAGAAAAATCATGTGACTTAGTGAGAATTATAATACTTGATCATAAACGGGAATATTTTTTTTCCGAATAAAATACGTCTATGGATAAAAGTAGAAAGGAGATTAACACAAGAGGTCACCACTAATAATAACAAAAATTAAAATATAAGAATGGTCTAAAAGGTAGGGCTACTTATGTTGATGTCATGACTTGTCCACTGGCCTTCTTCTATAGGAGGTGTTGGTGGCAAATGTAGGCTTGCCATCAAGGAGGAGCCACCTATCTAAGACTGGGCTCCGAACAAGTCACTAACAGGAATAAATTAAAAACCTAATGCTTAGGTGGCCTGGCTCTCTGCTCTGAGCCATCATTAACTGGAATATTTCGCGAATAATGTTTAGTAATTTCCTTTCTATCAGAGAAGGGAAATAAAATTTTAAAGCATGCATGTCCAACTTGTAGCCCTGCACAACTAGTAATGCGGTCCACAAAATCGTAAAGTTTACGACATAAGCTTTGAACATGATTATGTGATTTTCAGCGAGTTTTTGATATCCCACTAGTTTTATGTTGCCCTTTTTTAAATTTTACAATAAAAACATAAGAAAATAAAATGAAGTTTTATTATTCATATACATTAGCTATATTATATATTTTACGTGCGTCTCAAAACAATTCATCTTCACTCAATGTGGCCAAGGGAAGTTAACAGGTTGTAAACTCCTGCTTTAGAGTGTGAAATTATCAGATATTAAAAGAATAGTGTTGGATATCGAATGTAAAGTTTTTTGAGGTAAATTTTAATTTTATTTTCAGCACATTTTTCCGTCAAATGTTATTTATACAGTTAGATAGCTCTGAATGTGATTTTCCATTCAAATAACATGGAACGGTCAGAACCCTTTTCGTCATATAGTGTACGCTATTCAGGTCACCCCCAAATTTCACTAAATGACGATGTTTATGATCTATTTGAAAAGGTTACCTTCCAATATGCAATGGAATAATAAAAACCTTCCAACATGAAATGAATTGCTTCATTGCTATTACTAAAGCAAGTCAAAAATACTCCCAGATTGGGTTGGGTTGTTTTACCTCTGAGCGGCACTTTTTTGCACACCATGGGCTAAATGGCCAGGTCACAAGGACCTCGAAGTCTCAGAGAAGGTTGATGGAGGGGACCCACTGGAAAAGCTGTTGGGAGACAGATGGTAGCCTCCCGTCAAGGCCATCCATGGTGTTCTTTAACGTGAACAGGGAAAGGCTCTCCCGCACACGGAGCCACGGTTTACGCCCCATCCGACGGACGGCGGCCTTTCCAAGCCCATCGGTGTCCCCTACTGACCGTGGGCAGGGCTGAAAATATTGCGGAGATAAATCTCAATGCTGACACAGCTGGGACTCGAACCTGGAGACTACAGATTACGAGTCGGGCGCGTTACCGACTGAGTCACCAGCGCCCTACGCCGAGATTGAATATTGCATTTGTTCACTTCAGAAGAGAGAGAATAATTTGGGAAACACTGTACACACAGTAGATTAAGACGGGTCTCACACGAGAAGTTTTCGTTTGCCTAATATATCACTGTGGGTCCTCGCATTCGGAAGATATATTTGGAAAACTCATTTCAAATTTCTCTCCTTTTCAGTAGTAAAGAATAACAGCATAAGTCCTGTAGACATGGAACTCATGAAATAATGATTTGAAAAATATTTGTTTTTGCCATGAGTTGGATTCGATCCCATGTCTCAGGAACATGCCTGTTATGCTAACCACTACACCATCAATGGCTAACCTTTTCTCAGCTTAGTGACCTCTTTTTATTAGATGGGAAGTAATCACGAGAGCTTCTTTTATATTATATACCGTAAAGCTCCCCACGTAACAAACTTTTGATTTGACACAACTTGTTTTGTTGAATGGTCAATTGTCTTGACAAATATATAAACCAACAAAGAACTAACCAACTGACAAACGTGTATATTATGAGTGAAAAACAATAGAAAGAGAGGTGAAAAGGATGTCAAAAAGATGTCAAGGTGTCATTAATTTAAATGACTCGCCTATAATATGCTGATTTTAAAACGTTTAATTTTCTCTTTAAGATGTTTAACCACTCCTCTGTAATCTATAATAATAAAAGATGTCTGTGTCAGTCATAAATTAAAATGGTGGTAGACTTTCAAAATTTCACACAGTACTTCTGGTTGTCGTCTGAGTTGCAGTGCCGAATTTCGATTCGATATTCCAAAACGGAGGTTTTCTACAAACAAATGTATGTGGCGGGGGTGGCTCATTCGGTAGCGCGCCAGGCTCGTAATCTGTAGTTCCCAGATTAGAGTCCCAGCTGGGTTGAGATTTATCTCCGCAAAATTCCCCGCCCTGCCCATGGTCAGTAGGGGACATCGATGAAGTTGGAAAGACCGCCGTCCATCGGATGGGACGTTATAAACTGTGGCCCCGTGTGCGGGAGAGCCATACCCTGTGCACGTTATAGAACACGCTGGATGGCCTTGACGGGAGGCTACCATCTGTCTCCGAACAGCTGTTCCATTGGGTCCCCTCCCCCAACTTTCTCTGAGCCTTCGGGGTTCATGTGACCTGGCCATTTAGCCCATGGTGTGCAAAAAAGTGCCGCTCAGAGGTAAAACAACCCAACCCAAATAAATGCATTTGTCCTGCTATTCCTGGGGGTGGGAGTGGCTCAGTCGGTAGCGCGCCAGGCTCGTCATCTGTAGTTCCCAGGTTCGAGTCCCAACTGGGTCAGAGTTGAGATTTATGTCCGCAAAATTCCACGCCCTGCCCACGGTCAGTAGGGGACACCGATGGGCTTGGAAAGGCCGTAGTCCGTCGGATGGGACGTTAAGCCGTGGTGCCGTGTGCGGGAGAGCCATACCCTGTGCACGTTAAAGAACACGCTGGATGGCCTTGACGGGAGGCTACCATCTGTGTCCGAACAGCTGTTCCATTGGGTCCCCTCCCCCAACTTTCTCTGAGCCTTCGGGGTCCATGTGACCTGGCCATTTAGCCCATGGTGTGCAAAAAAGTACCGCTCACAGGTAAAACAGCCCAGCCTGCTTTTCCTACGGGAAACTGTAATCGCTGCGAAATCTGTTGGTGTAATTTACTGTTCCTTAACTGTGAACGTAAGAGTCAACAGCGTTTAAATCTGCTGCCGTTGTCAGATCCCACATTCCTAAACGTATTATTATAGTAATGCTTCCCATTGCAAGTAAAAACTGGATTTTTTCAAAACCAAAACGGGGTCATGCAGAGGAAGCCCTCGTATGAAATGTGGGCCTGTTCATTCGATTACATCGGGAACTACAGGGTACAAAAATCTCGATAGTTTACATAGAAACGAAGTCATGGGTTATGATTTCTTAGCTAGAAGTTACTAACAAGAGAAACAAAGCAAAAAACTAGGTGTTCAGGACATTTTGCCTCCACTGTAACTGCTATCATATTACAGTAGATCGTAGATCATACAATCATATTCGATGTACCGGGTAATAATTTTACCCCTAACCATCTCCATCATAAAGATATGCCTATTTGGCATGAGTAAGAACAAAATATATAAGTAAACCCTTAGGTGGGCCACTAAGGGCAAACATAAGAAAAGCTAAAAATAGCAGTAAAATTGTATAAGAAACCTAAAACGGGTAGGTCTCCTCAGAGAACGCTACCGTTTTAAGCCTCTTGTACTTGTTCAAAACAGTATGATCGTAAAGAATCAGAGAAGAAATAATCTCATTGGGATTATTGCTTACAGCCTCAAAAATTCGTTTTGAGGTGCGTTTTATATGTGTATATATATATTGTCGATGCCCAGGTCTTTATGGAGTTGTCTGTTAGTGACAAACCAGGGGGCATCGACCGCAGTTCTCAAAATCTTGTTCGGTAAGACCTGAATCTTACGAATATTGGTGGGTGTAGTATTCGCCCATGTGGGAGAAGCATAGAGAATCACCGGTCTGTTGATCAACATAGATTGCGCTAGGAGCGAATCAGGAAAAATATGCGGGAATGTCTATTGTTATACTGTTAGTAACAAACCAGAGAGCATCGACCGCAGTTCTCAAAATCTTGTTCTATAAGACCTGAATCTTACGAATATTGGTGGGTGTAGTATTCGCCCATATGGGTGAAGCATAGAGAATCACCGGTCTGATGATCAACATAGATTGCGCTAGGAGCGAATCAGCAAAAATATGCGGGAATGTCTATTGTTATACTGTTAGTAACAAACCAGAGAGCATCGACCGCAGTTCTCAAAATCTTGTTCTATAAGACCTGAATCTTACGAATATTGGTGGGTGTAGTATTCGCCCATATGGGTGAAGCATAGAGAATCACCGGTCTGATGATCAACATAGATTGCGCTAGGAGCGAATCAGCAAAAATATGCGGGAATGTCTATTGTTATACTGTTAGTAACAAACCAGAGAGCATCGACCGCAGTTCTCAAAATCTTGTTCTATAAGACCTGAATCTTACGAATATTGGTGGGTGTAGTATTCGCCCATATGGGTGAAGCATAGAGAATCACCGGTCTGATGATCAACATAGATTGCGCTAGGAGCGAATCAGCAAAAATATGCGGGAATGTCTATTGTTATACTGTTAGTAACAAACCAGAGAGCATCGACCGCAGTTCTCAAAATCTTGTTCTATAAGACCTGAATCTTACGAATATTGGTGGGTGTAGTATTCGCCCATATGGGTGAAGCATAGAGAATCACCGGTCTGATGATCAACATAGATTGCGCTAGGAGCGAATCAGCAAAAATATGCGGGAATGTCTATTGTTATACTGTTAGTAACAAACCAGAGAGCATCGACCGCAGTTCTCAAAATCTTGTTCTATAAGACCTGAATCTTACGAATATTGGTGGGTGTAGTATTCGCCCATATGGGTGAAGCATAGAGAATCACCGGTCTGATGATCAACATAGATTGCGCTAGGAGCGAATCAGCAAAAATATGCGGGAATGTCTATTGTTATACTGTTAGTAACAAACCAAAGAGCTTCGACCGCAGTTCTGAAAATCTTGTTCTATAAGACCTAAGTCTCATCATATTACAGTGAAAATTATAACTTGTTTTATAGTGTATTGACAAAGAAAAAATAATTTATTCTTAAGTATCTTCATGCCAGAGAACTAGTCGAGAGCCTTTAAATTTAATACCCTATAGAACGTTAAATTAGTTTAATAACCATAGACCTATGTTTATGGCAAGGTGATGGAACGTAACAATAAATTAAAAAGGGCTAAAATTTTATAGGATATTTCATCCTTATTTTAAACATTACAGAGCATTTTTATGCATCTTAATAAGAATATTAAACATTTTAAAACCACGAGACAAATGATATGGGTTTTACAGACCTTAAAAGTATGCTCCATTATTTTAGAAGTATATTATGCTTTTACATTTCAAATTTTGGATGCATCTAGAAAAGTACATCCGTAAGAAGACAACTGCACATAATCGGTAAAAGTCACGTGCTAATTAAACGGACTATTTTAATTTGTAATAAATTTACATATAAATTTGCCGGTAGTTTTAATTTGCCCAGAGCTCTTCGGGCCCATATAGAAGTGGTGTAGCCAGTTATTGATGACAGAACATAAATTCAAGTCCCATTACTGGGTAAAGAAAGTTGGATGAAGTAAAGTGTTGGATAAACTCGATTCTCAGTTCTAACACATCATGATATTCAACACCCGATTTGTTTGGAAAATGTTCATCTGTCTATATATGCATTACTACTTATTGTACATACAAGGAAATTCTAATTGTCTATGAAAATTAAAGAGCAGTAAATAGCCGAAATATAAATAAATAAAAAACGTAGAGAAATGGTGCAATCAGTCATTGAATTCGATTTTCTTCAAAGGAAGATAAAACGTCTGCAGTTTTGTTGAGTAGGTAAATCTGCTCCTTATCTTCCTTTGAAGTGAATAAAAATTCAGTGACTGTGCCATCGATATGCTTTAGGTTTATTTTCTACTTTTGAAGGCGCATATAGAAAGATAAGTATTTTTTTTTATTTTTTGTCCCTAGAAGCACCTAACTTTCGGAACTTTCACTTGATTACTCATAAACCTCGACTACATTTTTTCCCTCTTGTTCGAGTCGTTTCTGATTTCGGTTGCTGGGTTGTTTCACCTCTGAACGGCACTTTTTTGCACACCATGGGTTAATGACCAGGTTTCAAGGACTCCGAAGGCTCAGAGAAGGTTGGGGGAGGAAACCCACTGGAACAGCTGTTGGGAGATAGATGGTAGCCTCCAGTCAAGGCCATCCAGCGTGTTCTTTAACGTGCACAGGGTATGGCTCTTCCGCATACCGAACCACGACTTAACGTTCCATACGACGGACGACGGCCTTTTCAAAGCCCATCGGTGTCTCCTACTGACCGTGGGCAGGGCGGGGAGTTTTGCGGAGATAAGTCTCAACGCTGACTCAACTGGGTCTCGAACCTGGGAACTGCAGATTACGAGCCTGGCGCACTACCGATTAAACCACTCCCGACCCCCAGTCGTGTTTGAAGAAGCCCATGACATTAGAGACGTCAAGAGTTTCAATTTGAGATTGACTCAGTGAGGTCGACGCCCTAAATTTCCGTCCCCTTTTGGGTAGAATTGAAAATGATGCCGAGCATAATTCAAAATAGTCCACGACGGTCTTCATATAAGCATTCATTGAACACTTGTAAATGTAGTCCCTCCCGTTCAGAACATACAGTTAGGAGAATGCCTTTCACATTTTCCATTTTTAGACAGAAAGAAGTCAAAAGTTTTAGAGAGGAAGAAGTATTTTTATTTCCCACGTTTCCCGCATCACATGCTTTCGTTTGACATTAAACTTGTAATTTTTGGTCCTTGTGTTCCAAGATAAAACGGAAAAATCGTTTTTATATTTCCACTTTTTTTAGGTTAGAAGAAAGGAAGCAGGGGGTCAAGTTTTTATCTCCGGCCCACAAGCTTTCATTTGACGCACAGTTTCTTACTTTCGGACCCGCCCTGCCCACGGTCAGTAGGGGACACCAATGGGCTTGGAAAGGCCGCCGTCCGTCGGATGGGACGTCAAACCGTGGCCCCGTGTGCGGAAGAGCCATACCCTGTGCACATTAAAGAACACGCTGGATGGCCTTGACTGGAGGCTACCATCTGTCTCCCAACAGCTGTGTCAGTGGATCTCCCCCCCAACCTTCTCTGAGACTTCGGGGTCCATGTGACCTGGCCATTTAGTCCATGGTGTGTAAAAAAGTGCCGCTCAGAGGTAAAACAACCCAACGTTAAAGAACACGCTGGATGGCCTTGACGGAAGGCTACCATCTGTCTCCCAACAGCCGTTCCAATGGGTTCCCTCCCCCAACCTTCTCTGAGCCTTCGGGGTCCATGTGACCTGGCCATTTAGCCCATGGTGTGCAAAAAAGTGCCGCTCAGAGGTAAAACAACCCAATGTTAAAGAACACGCTGGATGGTCTTGACGGGAGGCTACCATCTGTCTCCCAACAGCCGTTCCAATGGGTCCCCTCCCCCAACCTTCTCTGAGACTTCGGGGTCCATGTGACCTGGCCATTTAGCCCATGGTGTGCAAAAAAGTGCCGCTCAGAGGTAAAACAATCCAACCCAACTCTTACTTTCGGCACTCGCTTTCTGGAGATACAGAGGAGAAATCGTATTCATATTACTCCTTTTTTAAGGGGAGAACAAGGGGGGGGGGGCGAGGTGGCTCAGTCGGTAGCGCGCCAGGCTCGTAATTTGTAGTTCCCTGGTCCGAGTCTCAGCTGGGTTAGCGTTGAGATTTATCTCCGCAAAACTCCCCGCCCTGCCCACGGTCAGTAGAGGACACCGATGGTCTTGGAAAGACCGCCGTCCGTCGGATTGGGCGTTAATCCGTGGCCCCGTAGACACCGATGGGCTTGGAAAGACCGCCGTCCGACGAATGGGACGCTAAGCCGTGGCCCCGTGTGCGGGAGAGCCATACCCTGTGCACGGTAAAGAACACGCTGGATGGCCTTGACGGGAGGCTACCATCTGTCTCCCAACAGCTGTTCCAGTGGGTCCTCTCCCCCAACCTTCTCTGAGCCTTCGGGGTCCTTGTGACTTGGCCATTTAGCCCATTGTGTGCAAAAATTGCCGCTCAGAGGTAAAACAACCCAACCCGTGGCCCCCTATGCGGGAGAGCTATACCTTGTGCACGTTAAAGAACACGCTGAATAACCTTGACGGGAGGCTACCATCTGTCTTCTAACAGCTGTCCAGTGTATTCCCAACCTTCTCTGAGCCTTATAGGGTCCATGTGACCTGGCCATTTAGCCCATGGTGTGCAGAAAAAGCGCAGCTCAGAGGTAAAACAACCCAAACAACCCAGGGGCGGCTCGTCGATTAGTCCACCTGGATAAAGACTCCTATGTCATACCAGGCCTGGACAATGAAATAACAGAAAAGTTAATTATTTTTATGTGCAGTGAAATATTAGTAACACGAAAGCCAGAATAGTGGAATATTCAATATAAAGTTTGTTTTTCTAACCTAGGCAAATTTATTATACATATCTATGTAGAAATGCTTCATTTTAACAAAAATATCAGTTTAATGAAATAAAAAATTTATCCCGTGCAAAAAACATGATTAATATAACTAAAATTACTGAAAAGATAATTATTAAACAACACGAAAAACCTACATTTTTTTCCATCTTTATGTGTTTCTTTTTTTAGCATCTGCTAAAATGGCAGTGATTTAAATTCTGTGAAATATCTGACCAATCACACACCTATGAATCACGCGGTGTTCCGCACAACAAGCATTTTATCTAATCTCACTGGGTGACATGGATGTTCTCTACACTTGCTGGCATAATGCTTTAACACGGGTTACCACATTTTCCTAGCATAAAAATAAGCTACAAACTTTGCTGGTAGTTATTATATTTATTATTTCCAACAAAATTTCATTCAAAAAATTTTAAAATGAAATTGTTTTGAAAATCTACGCGATTCTGATTCTATTGCAAGTAACGGTAATATCCAGCGATAAGTTTTTTCAAAACTGTTCCAATTAATGCATATTTTACCATTTGCTCGCTATTATTATTTTGTTAAGTTGGCTAATTAGTTTAGTTTGTTATTAGCTTCCAATATGGATTCAAGGAGAGATGTTTTGTTGGGACAGAGTTACACTGCTGAAAGTGGAAATGGCAACACCAAGAAGGAATGGAAGAAGAGATATGTAAATAGCAGAAGGCAATCGGCCATCGCAGATATGCAAATTATCAAAGTTCGGAAGCAAATGGACACGTGACACTCAAAAAAATAAAATAAATAAATACCCCCTCAAGCAGCTGCTTGCCACAGAGATCTGACAGGAGCCTGTCAGTTTATATGCCATAGTAGAAGGTCTCTGAGGATGGCAAGATCTCAGCAGAAAAACGACACAAACAGTCATGCCTTACCCGGGGCTCGAACCCAGGTCCCTTATATCAGTAGCCAAGCGCGCTAGCCATGGGAAGGCAAAATAAAATACCCTCTGAAGCAGCTGCTTGCCACAGAGGTCTGACAGGAGCCTGTCAGTTTATATGCCATAGTATATATGAGGGTGGCAGGACCTCAGCAGAAAAACAACACACACACACACACATCCATGCCTTACCCGGGGCTCGAACCCAGGTCCCTTTGATCAGTAGCCAAGCGTGCTAACCACTCGGCCAACCGAGCCATAAATAAATACCGGGCGCTCGCGAGCTCGTATCAGAACACGACTTACAGTGAGGTTGGAATGCATGCTGCGAAAATATTCCGAGACGCTTTCATCTTAAGAAACGAGAAGATAGTTTCTAGCGATTCAGTTTTCAATGGGGGGCGGGGGTGGCTCAGTCGGTAGCGCGTCAGGCTCGTAATCTGTAGTTCCCAGGTTCGAGTCCCAGCTGGGTCAGCGTTGAGATTTATTTCCGCAACATTCCCCGCCCTGCCCACGGTCAGTAGGGGACACCGATGGGCTTGGAAAGGCCGCCGTCCGTCGGATGGGACGTTAAAGCCGTGGCCCCGTGTGCGGGAGAGAGCCATACCCTGTGCACGTTAAAGAACACGCTGGATGGCCTTGACGAGATACTGTCATCTGTCTCCCCACAGCTGTTCCAGTGGGTCCTCTCCCCCCAACCTTCTCTGAGCCTTCGGGTTCCGTGTAACCTGGCCATTTAGCCCATTGTGTGCAAAAAAGTGCCGCTCAGAGGTAAAACAACCCAACCCAGTTTTCAATGGGGTCATTATTAACATACAAGTAACCCCGATTTATGCGGGAGATGCGTTCAGGCGAGACCTTCGCTAAAGGTTTTTTTGCATATCTTATTGTTCTGTTTGATGCTTTTTAATTTGTATTATAATAGATGTTTTATTTCAACAAGAGTAACTATAAATATAACAGTTTTAGGAATATTTAAATACATATTTACAGGGTGTCCATGAATTCATGGCCCAAACGTGAGGGGATGGTAATACACACCGAACCCACCAATATTCGTCATAGAATATGCGGCCGCAAACTCAGCCCGGTGCCGGTAGGAAGCGCAGAGGAGGCGGCAAGGCTTAAAAGCGCTGGATCGGCCAAACTCCAGCATTCTCATCGTCGACCGAACACGAGATGGAGCAGTTTACGCCAATCACTACTCCGCCGTTGTGCCGCCTGTATCAACGTTGTGAGCGGACGTTTCAGCATTTGTTGTAATGATCTCCAATAAATGT
Source organism: Ryuthela nishihirai (assembly GCA_038380435.1). Lineage (NCBI taxonomy): Eukaryota > Metazoa > Arthropoda > Arachnida > Araneae > Heptathelidae > Ryuthela > Ryuthela nishihirai. Next base: position 112,974,674 of record JAWZYU010000002.1, on the reverse strand, counting down.
CACTCTGGAAACCTCTGTGTCTGTCCTTCATTTCCGACTCATCACGGCGTTTGCGGTCGCATATTCTATGACGAATATTGGCGGGTTTAGTGTGTACTACCCATCCCCTCACGTTTGGTCCATGAATTCAGGGACACCCTGTATGTATAAATGCATAAATTGTAGTATATGATCGATTGCTTAATTTCACAAATTATTTCCTAATGAAGAAAAAATTTAGCGTGGTTAGCATTGCGGGTTGGGTTGGGTTGTTTTACCTCTGAACGGCACTTTTTTGCACACCGTGGGCTAAATGGCCAGGTCGCATGGACCCCCGAAGGCTCAGAGAAGGTTGGGGGAGGGGACCCACTGGAACAGCTGTTGGGGGACAGATGGTAGCCCCCCCGTCAAGGCCATCCAGCGTGTTCTTTAACGTGCACAGGGTATGTCTCTCCCGCACACAGAGCCACGGCTTAACGTCCCATCCGACGGACGGCGGCCTTTCCAAGCCCATCGGTGTCCCCTACTGACCGTGGGCAGGGCGGGGAATTTTGCGAGATAAATCTCAACGTTGACCCAGCTGGGACTCGAACCTGGGAACTACAGATTACGAGACTGGCGCGCTGCCAACTGAGCCACCCCCGCCCCTAGCATTGCGGCCTCCGTTTTGTTCATAATATTGTTTGTAACATTCCATTAACTGGTTTTTATCTGTGCACAAGATTTCAAGATTTTTAAAGGCTTTTTAATAAAATAAATGTGGAAATAGAAACCATATAACAGCGAATCCGTGTTAAAAAGGATTTCCTGTATTTGACACCCAGGGTTGGGTTGGGTTGTTTTAACTCTGAGCTGCACTTTTTTGCACACCATGGGCTAAATGGCCAGGTCACAAGGACCCCGAAGGCTCAGAGAAGGTTGGGGGAGAGGACCCACTGGAACAGCTGTTGGGAGACAGATGGTAGCCTCCCGTCAAGGCCATCCAGCGTGTTCTTTAATGTGCACAGGGTATGGCTCTCCCGCACACGGGACCACGGCTTAACGTCCCATCCGACGGACGATTTGACACCCAGAGTCTTTCTTCTGAGTGATATATGACCCTTAATTTGGATCTTGTCATATATCGGTAATTTATTAAAGAATTATCCAGAGTATATACAAACACACAGTACATTGTAATTCATTTATTAAGTATCGAAACTATATCAGTTCAATTGATTACATACAAGATTATTTTCATGACAATAACAATTAACCAACCGAAATCCTACATAAGGATCTCTCATTTCTGGAATGATAATCATGCTGTAAATCAGGTTAATGCTTAAAAGAAAGATGCAAGGCTAACTGCCGCGCGCATTTCTTTATATTCCTGAGTTCTTCTCTGGAGCTATTGCAATGTCTTCCAACCTTTCAGGAGACTCAGCCTTCTTATATTCAATAAAAAGGTTACCCTCCAAAAAATAAAGCTAATCAAAATATTTACTAATTTTATTTTTCCAAAACCTAAAGAGGGGGACACACTCCTTGATAGAGCTGTGGCCCTGTGTATGGGAGACCTGTGCATGTTAAAGAACATGCTGGATGGCTTTGATGAGAGGCTACCATTTGATTTCCAACAGCTGTCCAGTGGGTCCTCTCTCCCAACCATCTCTAAGCCTTCGGGGTCTTTGTGACTAGGCCATTTAGCCCTTTGTGTGTAAAAAAGTGCCGCTCTTGGGTAAAACAACCATTTCTGTTCTATGATGAATCTTAATCTTTGCGAGCATTTTGAGTATATATAAGATTCAGGGAAACCTTTCCCCTGTTTTTTTAAATATCATTGCATTTCATTGTTTTCCTCTCTTAAATGAATTGTAGTTATATTCAAATCCTTACTCTCGTTCTCGTTGATAAATAAAAAAACCTTATTATTTATACGAATTTCGCTTTATAAAAATACTTCTGGAAAGTAAAACTACCCATGTCATTTTGTGCCAATTGCAACTGATTTCAAAACAAAAAATTTACAATGAAGAATATGACTATTTTTGAACAAAAAGTTTTATTTCCTGAATTCAAAATAGTGTTGGTATTTTTTTAAACATTAATTTTAATCGAAATTCGTTTCCCCGTATTATTCATTTCCCTGCGATATTAAAGACGATACATTAGATAAGAAATGCTACATTATATATGCTCTTTCATGAATATATTGTAGGGATGCTATATATATATATAACAGATATAGAATATGCTATATTAGATTCCAAACAAAATACTGCTTATCACCATTTACGTCAAATCCAAGTAGAACTTATTCTCCTTACATAATCCGTATTCTTAAATAAAATGTACTTTTCTTTTACAACCTTTTTTTAATGTTTAGAATAATCCACTCAAACGCTTCAGAGTTAACGTAGAGCAAAACAATATAGAAGTCAACAAATATTACCGTTAAAAAATTAAAATGCAATATTGGTTTCTCAATAACGAAAAATATGGAAATTACCATTACCTATAAACAGCTTACATTTATTGCTAAACAACCTACCAATCCATCATTATTCATTTACAATTCATCTATGTAATGATGATCACGATGATAAAAAGGAGTAAGACAATCCTTTTTATTAGTGATAACAATGAATATGATACTTAAAACATGAAAACAATCTTTGCGATTTATACAATATTTCTCAACCAGTGGTACGCCTACCCTTAAGAGTACGCGAGATAAGTTTGAGGGCACGTGAACACAACTGACTGAGTTTTACAATGGGTTATTTTATACTTATTACATCCAAAATCAAACAGTTACGATTAAATTGTTTAAACAAATGTGTTGTAAAGTTAAAAGTAATGTGCATTTCAAAATTAACGTAATTAAGTACTTCAAAATTTTTTATGAAAAGGGTAAGACTTTGTAAAAGTAAGACTGAAGCACAACAATGGTTTCGACAGAGAAATAGGCGTATATTTATATTTTATGGAATAACCCTCATTGTTGTGTGGGAAAAACAAACTTTAACAAAATGTTTTCAACATAGCGCCAATTTAATAAAAGAACACGCAACATTCAGCATAGAAAGAAAATAAAAAAAAAACTTTTAAGTGATTCATATGAATTTCTGTAGCAGTAAAGTGAAGCGGTAGACAATTAATGTTAAAAGTTACTTTCTAGGTCGAAACGGCCAATTTTCGTTTCCTGTAAAAAACTTACATGGACGTTGCAAAATACAACCTTCAACAAATGGACGATTATTTACTTAAAACATGGCGTCAATGTGTTGAGAGAAACGTGACAATCTCACCAGAAAAGTAGAAATCACCACTGTTTTCTTGAGCGAAAAAAAGGTGACAAAAAGCACACACAAAAACAAAGCAATCACTTACCAAGAATCCTTTACTATGCCATCTTCATCACAGCATGTACAAACATTTCAACACGTAGCCATGTATGGTTATATTCCGCAAAACCGCCGTCGGTACTATAAAACATCGTTGGTATCCAGAAGATCACGTGACAATAGATGGATGACAAAGCTGATACAAAAGATGAAGATGAAGATGATGAAGGATTAACGAAGAACACGAGGAGGAAAAGGAATTGTGTCAGAGGGGGACGAGAGACTGGGACTGATGTGCCGAGTGGGCGCAACTGACTTGCTGCGTCGCAGGCACGGAGCTGGGAAACACGGGTGGGGGAGACATGCGAACGCCACGCGCGCGCGCCGGTGCACGTGGCTTACCCACACGTCACGTCGTCATGCTCGGTGACGGAGGCGCCGGGTGATGGGAGAACGGGGGAATCTGCTCTGCCAGTCGCTTTTCTCATGTCTTGTTGCCATGGTGCTCAGAGAATGGGGAGGGACTTTGAGAGGCTGGCTGTGTGCAAACCAGGTATCCCAGCATGCCAGTCGGCTGATCTCTCACGAAAGGAGGTGTTGGGATGATAAATGGCAGAGGAACGTTCGAGGGATGTGTAAATATCAATGAATGTTCCAGGAAACCATTTGTGTTCGGAGGAAGAGCGGAATTTTGTCTCGTGAAATGCTCAATTGAATCTAATGTATGGGTGACATGCTAAACTGAATGCTGTTTGCATTTTACTGTAAAATGATGAGTGCGCAAGATGGTTGGTTGGATATTAGGTTCTCTGGCTGTAAAAATGTCACAAGCCGAAGTAATCGAGAGTATTGTGCTTTTATGAGCAAATATGTTGATGGGATTTTCTTGGCGAATCTTATGGCAGATAAAAATGCCATACTCCGACATTCGCTGAAGTGATGATTTCTCTTGGAGCTAATATCTGGATGTTAACTTTGCAGCTTGCACAATACTCAATGTCGAAAACAATCAACGAATTTAACGTTTTGCTTACACAATAATCAGTCAGCAATTAGTAAACAGCAAATCAACGACCGATTATTTTAAATTATTTAAAAGGAAGAGCTCCATTTTAATATTCATTTGTAGAGGAATGGCCTTTTCCGTATTTATATATCATCATCATCATCATCATCATCATCCTCCTCAAGCAGCCATGGGCTACGGAGGTCCAACAGACCGTGCAATTTAGTTCTCCAAGCAAGTCTATCCTGAGCTACATCTACTGCATCTGGCCACTGCACACCAATTCTAACAAGGTCCTGTTTGACATTGTCTGCCCACCGCATCCTAGGTCTCCCCTTCTTTCTGAGGCCTCTAGGCACACTGTTCATAACCTTATTCGCCAATCTATAATTATCCACACGGGCAATATGGCCAAACCAGCGGAGTCTCTCTCTGCACAATATGCTATTTAAGGAAGGTTGCAGACTCCTTTGCCTAACCTGATCATTAGTTACAACGTTGAACCACCTAATACCCAAGATACTACGTAAGCATCTAGAATCAAAAGCATCTAGTTTCCTGTTATCTTGTTTACCCAGCGTCCAAGTTTCATTACCTTAGAAAGAACCAAACTATTATACAGTCTAATTTTAGCCTTTAGGTGTATACGCCTATTTCTCCACAATCTCCATAGATTCTTAAAAGTCCCAGCAACAATCCCTATTCGTCTGTTAATCTCATGCCGCATATCACCAGTATCTGTTATGTAGCTCCCAAGATAATTAAACTGTGACACCTTCTCAAGGGTGCAACCATTCAGATTAACTGAATCACAACCTGCCTGACCAATTTTCATCACTTTAGTTTTCTCTCTGTTTATAACCAGACCTACTCTACTACCAGTCTCATCAACAGCTCGAATGAAAGAGTTCATCTCATCAACATCATTTGCCGAAAAGGCTAAATCATCAGCATAATCTAAATCAGAAATATTTGTATCTCCAGTCCATTTAAGGCCAAAATTTTTCCCTTGAAGTGAATTTCGCATAACATAATCAATAACCAAGCTAAAGCGAAAAGGAGACGAAATGCACCCTTGTCGAACACCAGACGTAATGCTAAACCAATTGCTACAAGCCTTACCAACTCTCACACACGATTCAGTGTTATTATAGAGAGCTTTCATTATGTTAACTAACTTGTCTGGTATACCATATGATCTCACAATCAACCACAAATTGTGACGATCAACAGAGTCGAAAGCCTTTTTGAAATCAACAAAGCTAGCAACCAAAGGTTTCTGAAACCCTAAACATTTCTCAAGAATCTGCCTAAGTGAAAATATCTGATCCACACATCCCCTACCACTTCTGAATCCACATTGCTCATCACGCAATTGACTGTCAACCAGATTCTTAATTCTATTAAGCACAATCATGGAAAGAACTTTACCTGGAACAGACAGTAGGCTGATACCCCTATAGTTATCACAAGAACTGCGATCACCTTTTTTGAAAATAGGGATAACAATAGCTCTGGTAAAATCCTTAGGAACCATGCCTTTATCATAAAAGATATTCAGAATTATCAGTATGTCCTACTGATCTGGCCATAGATGACCAGATCAGTAGGCCATACTGAACTGGCAGCCCTTCCTTTCCGTTCACTTCAAAAAGAGAATATCTCTTTTGAAAAGTACTAACGGCCTGCTCCACGAGAAGGCGGTGTCGGACATTAAGTGTTAGACCTGGCCGGTTCTGTGCATCATCACTAGGGATTGGTACACAGCTCTCCTTCCAGTTTATGCCTAGCTACCATTTTCATACCTATATACATATATGTTCATTCATTTTAATATTTATTTAAAGAATAGCGATTCACTTTAATGTTCATCTGAAAAGAGCGGCTCATTTTAATATTCATCTAAAGAAGAGCGACTCTTTTTACATTTATTTAAGGAAGAGCGGCTTATTTTAATATTCATTAAAAAAAGACCCTTTTCTTATTTATTTATACATTTCATTATTTATTTAAAGAATAACGAGTCAATTTAATATTTATATAATGGCTTTTATATTTATTTACAAAAGAGTGATTTTAAATTTATTTAAAAATAACGACTCGTTTTAATATTTGTTTAAAGAACGACTCATTTTAATATTTATTTAAATGAGAATGACTCCTTTTTATACTTATTTAAAGAAAAGCGGCTCGTTTTAATAATCATTTAAAGAAGATCGCTCATTTTAAATTTATTTAAAAAAGAACGACTTATTTTAATATTTATTTAATGAACGATGCTCTTTTTAATATTTATTTAAATAAGACAGACTAATTTTTACATTTATTTAAAAAAGAGCAGCGCATTTTCATAATCGTTTAAAAAAGAGTTACTTATTTTAAATTTATTTGAAAGGGAAGACTCGTTTTAATATTTGTATAAAGAACGATACATTTTAAAATTTATTTAAATACGAACGACTCATTTTTATATTTATTAAAAAAATAGCGGTTCATTTTAATTATCATTTAAAGAAGAGTGTCTCATTTAACTGCTATTTAAAGGAGATGATTCAATTTAAAAATGAGTACTTTTAATAAAAATAAAAAAGGTCTGATTTTCAAAATTACATAAAGGAAAACAAAACGTTTCATTAACTATTAAAGGAGAGTGGCTAATTTTAATCATTTAAAGTCGTCATTTAATACCATTTAAAAGATAACGATTTATTTTGAAAACCACTCAAAGGAAATTATGCTTTTTTTAGAAAATGTATTACCGATTAATAAAACTCATTTTGAAGCTGTTTAAAGATCAACGACAGTTTCTGAGAACCATTTAAAGGAGCGTAACTCGTGTAGACAATTATTTAAAAGGCTGTGGTAATATTATAACAGCAACTTGAAGCAAACAGATTTAGCTGGGAAACATTTAAAAGAGAGGTTCATTTGGAAAACAATTATTTCATAGTGACACTCTTTGACAATCGTTTAAAAACAGCTACTTTTTTGACAACTATTTAAAGCAAAGTTAATCTTTTTGACAATAATTTGAAACATGGTGAATTATTTTGACAATAATTTCAAACAAAGGGAAACATTTTGACAACTATTTATAAACAATAGACTGATTTCATACACAGGGACATTTTTGACAATCATTTGAAAGAAACGAATTATTTAAATAATAGTGACGCCTTTTTTGTTTCGACAATGAGGTACCTGTTCTTAACAAATATTTATAAGATACTGAGCTAACGCTCATAATAATCTTGACCTTAATGGTCAATTTTTAATCAATCATTATTTAATCGACATATTTCCTTTCTGAGATGCCACACACAGCGCGACAGTTGAAAATACAAATATGTAGCTTTCTAGCACATTCCGGCTTTATGCAGAGAAGCAGTTGCTGAGGCGAAGCGAAAGAGCCCACCGGAAAGTGTTGAAATAATGCATTCATTTCAAACTCTGGTTTAGCATTAAAAGTATATAATAAAAACAGGAGGAATGTTATTTGTTGAGTTATTTTAACTCTTAAAGCCACTTTTGTGTGTACAATGGGCAAAATTTTCAGATCACAAGGACCTAAGAGATCACAGAAGGGAATGAAATCCAAAGAAAACGAAGAAAGAACATGTGTTTTCTGCAACAGTCTGTTCTTCATACGGAACTTTGTTCAACAAAGTCCCAATTTTCTGCAATTTGTTTCTTTGCATTTCGCCCTTCGTAATTTTTTCGCAATAACAGTGCCTTCACAGTTACCGTTCTCCGCACCATTTGGGGGCGGGGGTGGCTCAGTCGGTAGCGCGCCAGGCTCGTAATCTGTAGTTCCCAGGTTAGAGTCCCAGCTGGGTCAGCGTTGAGATTTATCTCCGCAAAATTCCCCGCCCTGCCCACGGTCAGTAGGGGACACCGATGGGCTTGGAAAGACCGCCGTCCGTCGGATGAGACGTTAAGCCGCGGCCCGTGTGCGAGAGAGCCATACCCTGTGCACGTTAAAGAACACGCTGGATGGCCTTGACGGGGGGCTACCATCTGTCTCCCAACAGCTGTTCCAGTGGGTCCCCTCCCCCAACCTTCTCTGAGCCTTCGGGGTCCATGTGACCTGGCCATTTAGCTCATGGTGTGCAAAAAAGTGCCGCTCAGAGGTAAAACAACCCAACCCGCACCATTTGTTATTAGCCGAACTTTTTAAATTAAAATTGCTGGTAGTTTTATAAAAGAAAATAAATATAATATTTTAGATCATTTATTAGCTATTTTCTATAACAATATAAGTTTGTTTTATTTTTTCTCTATTTTTTTTCAAATGATAAAGATGTCTGAAAATTTTATATTTATTTTTAAACATTTTCCTCGGCGATAGTTGAAAAAACGTTCAATTTTTGTAGTCCGATCCACAAGGAATTTGCTTTTAAAATAATAATCTTAATTGCACAAAATGATTAATATATTTTAATCATATCGTTATCACTTTTAGAAAAATAAAACGAAAACTGCTGTTTTTGAAACGTTTGTTGTTAAAGAAAATAGCTAATAAGTACTCTAATATATAACAATTTTTTAAAAATAAAACTACCAGTTATTTTATTTTTAAGAGCAGCTTCTTAGTGACCGTGAGACAAATAATATGCGTAAGTTGTGCGACGAACCATATGGTACGTATGGAGCCGTCCTAGGAGTACTTTGGAAATGTTACCTATCAACAAAATAAGACCAACAAATCTGGATATATTGCCACTTTTGTTCAACAGCAAATCCCACAAACAGAAGTAAAACTGAAATATAACCAAGATCTCTTTCAAGCCCAGGCTGCCCAGATGCAAATTAACAATTTATTAATTACCTTCCTAAATATTTACAATCCGGGAAACAATATTCCAATAACCCAATATCAGGATCTTATCAACCAATGCCCCAGACCCCTCATAGTCTGTGGGGACTTCCTATATGGTCCTATATGGGGAACACATATCCTATATGTCCTATATGAGGATCACATAAAACTGACAGCAGGGGCACAGTCATGGAATCCATCATCAACGGTAACAATTTCTCCATTCTGAATGACTGGTCACCAACCTTCCACAAGTTTGGATGTAATGATTCTGTTATTGACCTCTCAGTGACTGATCCTTGCCTATTCCACAATCTCACATGGAAAATACACCCAGATACAATGGGCAGTCTACAGACACCTCTCAGCCAGAACAACCACCCTTCTTACCTGAAATAATATCTAAAAGAACATTTGGGAATTGGACTTTGCTCAACAATTCTATGAATGTGAAAGCTAAAATGCATATCTTGAACCTTATAGATCAGAAGTAGCCTTGTCTATATCGAAGACACCATTTAGAGTAACGTTGTGAACTGGAAAAAATGTTTTTAAACAAAAAATGAAATCTGATATCTGAAATATATAACTGGGAGGGTTTTCTACGAAATAGTAGACAATGACTTCCCAAGGATCGATTTATGATGATGATGAAAATGAAGGTGTCAATGTCTATGAGGGATGAACAAACTCAGTGCGTGGTACAGTCGCTCAAAAAAATATCCGAACACTATGGTTGATTAAAGAATTCGGAAAAAATATCTGGCCACGTTTTTTTTAGAAATTAGTGATCTGGCAACTTTCGCGTCACGTGACACGAAGGTTGCCAGATCACTAATTTCTAAAAACATCGTTGCCAGATATTTTTTTCTGAATTCTGTAATCAACCATAGTGTTCGGATATTTTTTTGAGCGACTGTACAACAAAAATTGTAGTCTCTTTTTTGAATATTTGAAATGCGGATTCTGCTATTGTTATTTGGGTTGTTTTACCTCTGCTGGTCAGGATTTTCCACACAATGGGGTAAATGATTAGGTCACAAGAACCCCTAGGGCTCAAAGAAAGTTAGGGTAAGGTGACCCATCTGATAGCTGACAGATGGTATTCTCCCGTCAAGGCCATCCAGAGTGTTCTTTAAAGTGCACAGAGTATAGCTGTCCTGCACACGGAGACACGGCTGAATATCTCATCCCACGGACAGTGGATTTTTTTCCCTAACTTATCAATATCATCGTTATGATAGAAGGAATGAAAGGGATGAAATATGGATTTGGGTTGGGTTGTTTTACCTCTGAGCGGCACTTTTTTGCACACCATGGGCTAAATGACCAGGTCACATGGACCCCGAAGGCTCAGAGAAGGTTGCGGGAGGGGACCCACTGGAATAGCTATTAGGAGACAGATGGTAGACTCCCGTCAAGGCCATCCAGCGTGTTCTTTAACGTGCACAGGGTATGGCTCTCCCACACACGGGGCCACGGCTTAACGTCCCATCCGACGGACGGCAGCCTTTCCAAGCCCATCGGTGTCCCCTACTGACAGTGGGCAGAGGGGGGGGGGAATTTGCGGAGATAAATCTCAACGCTGACCCAGCTGGGACTCGAACCCGGGAACTACAGATTACGAGTCTGGCGCGCTACCGACTGAGCTACCGACTGAGCCACCCCCGCCCCATGAAATATGGATGAAAATGTGTAAAATATTTGGTGTAACGAGTATCGCCATTTCACGTATAGGTAAAACGAATTCTCTCTATCAACGAGGTGTTGATGAATTTAGCAGAAGTTGGTGTATTCTTTAGCTGACTTCTCAAATGCATATTTCCCTTAAGCGAGTTTAGGGAAATATATAATTATTTGGCATTGACAGACCAGTTTAGAATCCCATTATGATCACGCAGCTCATCTGGAAATGACAAGCGGCAAATTAAAAGGCGGTTATTAAAATCTCCTACGTCTAGTAAATACAAGCTTCATGGGAAGCATTGAATAAGTATATAGCTTGTGCAATATCCAAAGCAGGTTCATACCTTTACTTAGCATATTTCAGCTGCTTCACTGCTTGCCCAGAATCAGAGTTAGATGAGATTGGGCTCAACTTCTCTCTGTCAACAAGGTTTTGATAAATTTAGCAGAAGTTGGTGTATTCTTTAGCTGACTTCTCAATTGCATATTTCCATAAAACAAATTCATTTACTATAAGTAAATTGAGCATTTAATGTGATGTGATAAAATGTGATGGGAAGGTTAGAAATTGAGCATTTAATTTTATACATTCTTAATATTATTTTATTTTAAAATTAAGTTGGTAGCTATTTAATTTTTAAATATCAAAATTATGTTACATATACATACATACAAAATCCTCATGTAGCCATAGGCTACGGAGATACAACCAGACTGTGTAATTTCCCTCTCCAGACGTGTCTTTTTTGAGCTACAGCTGCTGCAATTGGCCACTCTAGACCAATTCTAACAAGATCCTATTTGGCATTGTCAGCCCATCGCATCCTATGTCTTCCCCTTTTTCTGATACCCTTAAACACACTGTTCATAATCCTCTTTGCCAATCTGCAGCTATGCATACGGGCCAATCAACACAGTCTCTCTCTGTACAATATGCTGCTCAAAAGAGGTTGACGACTCCTTCTTCTAACCTCATTATTACTTACAAAATCAAACCACCTAATGCCCAAGATACTGCGTAAGCATCTAGAATCAAAGGTATCAATTTTCTTGTTATCCTGCTTACAAAGGGTCATGCTTCGCTACCATAACTAACCTTAGAAAGAACCAAACTGTTATACAGCCTAATTTTAGTGTTTAGGTGAATACGCTTATTTTACCCCCCTCTCCATAATTTCTTAAAAGTCTCAGCGTCAATCCCTATTCTTCTATCTATCTCATGCCGCACATCACCAGTATCTGTTACATAGCTCCCAAGATAATTAAACTGAGACACTTGATCAAGACTGCAGCCATTCAAAGCAACTGAAGCACCATCTGCCTGACTAATTTTCATCACTTTAGTTTTTTCTCTGTTTATCACCAAACCTACTCTATTACCAGTCGCATCAACAACCCTAATGAATGAATTCATCTCATCAAGGCCAAATCATCTGCATAATCTAAATCGGAAATTTTGAAATCTCTAGGCTAGTGGTTTTCAACGTGGGTTACGCTGCAAAATATTTTGGGGTACGCCGTGAGAGCTGTAGATATATGTTATATATCTACAGCTAGATAGATGTTATGTTGTATATATATATATGTTTTATTTTATTTCCACTGTTTTACTATAACTAGAGTTTTATCTATCTATACATGGGGTACGCTGTTACATACACATTTCCAGGGGGAACGTTAAGCATAAAAGGTTGAGAACCATGCTCTAAACCATAGATTCCCAACGGGGGCGATACCGCCCCCCAGTGGGGGCGCTGGAGCCTTCCATGGGGGCGGTAGCGGATCCAGAGGCAAATGGGGGGCGTTGAGGCAGTCAAGAGGGATAGTCAAATAAATAAATTTAATGGAATTTTCTGTGACAACCTTTTTATCTCTTCTATTCTGTGGTGTCTTCCAAAAGGTTGGGAATCACTGCTCTAGACCATTTAAGGCCAAAATCTTTCCCTTGCAAAGAATTTCTCATAACATAAGCAATAACCAAACTAAAGAGAAAAGGAAACAAAATGCACCTTTGTGTAACTCCACTAGTAATGCTAAACCAATCGCTGCAAGACGTACCAACTCCCACACACGACTCAGTGTTATTATAGAAAGCTCTTATTACACTAACTAACTTATCAGATATTCCATATGATCTAATAATCAACCACAGGTTTCTGAAACTCTAAACATTTCTTAAGAATTTGCCTAAGGGAAAATATTTGATCAATACATCCCCCTACCACTTCTGAATCCCCACTATTCATCACGCAGTTGTCCATCAACCAAATTCTTAATTCTATTAAGTATAATCATGCAAAGAACTTTACCTGGAACTTATTTACCTAGAACTTACTACTGGGTGATCCAAAAGTAACAGAAAAAAGTAAAAATGCAATAATTCGAAAAATATAGACAGTAGCACGATACGGTTTTCACAGAAATGCACAGAAAAACATAGGATTTTGTTTAATAAAGAAAAATTTAAATGCCAGAATAGTTACATTTGCCACCGACAGGTGGCGTTTCAGTTGTGTCAGTAGTTTGTACAGTGGCGCAGCATAGTTCGCAATGCAGCTAGGATTACAAATGTTCAATGTGACGGTTGTCATTTATGAGAATGACCGTCGGACGTGGCACGACATTCTGCACAGCATCGAAGAGGGTTTCAGCTGTAATTCCTGTCACATGATGGCGAATAGTTTCTTTCAACATGGCCAATGACGTCGGCCGACCTCTGTACACCTGTGACTTCAAGTAGCCCCACAACCAAAAGTCAAAAGGTATAAGGTCTGGAGACCTTGGTGGCCATTCATGCGGGAAAGAGTGACTGAGGACACGGTCATCGCCAAATGTCGATCGCAGCAGGTGCTGGACAGAACCTGTGATGTGCGGAGGTGCTCCATCCTGCATGAATGTTACACTATGGAGCGCTTGCCTCTCTTGCAAGGAGGGAATGATGCTGTCTCTTAAAAGCGCTCCATAACGCTCGCCTGTGACAGTAACAGTTCGAAATGTACCGCTGTGGACTTCCTCAAAGAAAAAGGGGCCTATAATGAATGACGCAGTGAACCTCATCACGCTGTCACCTTTGGTTGATGCAAAGGGGTTTCCAGAAGCCCAGATACGGCAGTTGTGTGCATTTACACTTCCATTAAGCGAAAAGTGCACCTCGTCAGTTCACAGGACGTTTGACAACCAGTTCGCATTGTTTTCCATCTGTTGAAAAGCCCAATTTGCAAATTCATGACGTCTCTCTAAATCGGTTGGTTTCAGTTCCTGTACGGGTTGGATTTTGTAAGAAACCTCTTGAGGATGATCCTAAGTGATCGCCGCACAGTCCCGTACGAAATGTCAGTTCGTCTTGAAATTTCACGCACACTGCATTCCCCATGTGCGGAAGCTGCCGATTGTGTGTCGACCTAGTGCACAACTGCAATAGTTATTTTGGGTCTCCCGCTTCTTGCACATGCTTCCAAACTGCCAGTGTCCTCAAACCTTTTCATCACAGCTATCAGTGAGGAACAATACATTGGTCCTTTTCCACTTCTAATACCCCGCATCGAACGATAGGTGCGCAAAGCCGCACTTGCACATTCGGAGATCTGATAATACAGCTTAACTAAAAGTGCTTTATTTCGTAACGATAACATGCCTCACCTTGGCAGAACGTTTAACTTCGGTAATAAACGTTAAATGCTGAAAGTTTAACTTCCGTATTCACTACATCTGAAATTTATGTACCTCATGGCAAAGTCAGATTGATCAATGTTCGCAGTCTCTCACCGTTTGAGGAGCGGCGGCCGTCGGATCTGTTTAAATAGCGACAGGCAGCAGCTCCGGGAACGCTACAGCGCCACCTGTCGGTGACAAATATAACTATTCTGGCAATAAACGTTTTCGCTATTAAAAAAAATTCCATGTCTTTCTATGCATTTCTGTGAAAACCGCATCGTGCTACTGTCTATATTTTTCGAATTATTGCATTGTTACTTTTTCTGTTACTTTTGGATCACCTGGTATATGCGTAAACTAATTACCCTATAATTATCGCAAGAACTGCGATCACCTTTTTTCAAAAATTGGAACAATGATAGCTCTAGTAAAATCCTTAGGAACACCTTTATCATAAAAAATATTCAAACTTTCAGTTAGCCATGTGACAACACAAATGTTCCCAGCTCTAAGCATTTCAGTGGTGATTTCGTCCACCCTGGGGATTTATGCAGTTTAATTTTAGAGATAGCCAATGCGACCATCATAAAAGCCAATAATGCATCTATCCTCATTACAAACAATGGAAGTAGAAATAATCACGTTATTTAGAACATCTCTGAAATGCTCAGCCCACCTACCCATCACAGGATCCTCACCTTCAACCACCTTGCCATATTTATCCCTCAATTCCTGTGTACCTATCTGTTTCTTCCCACCTAAAACATGAACAATTTGGTACAACCCCTGCTGTTGTGCTGTCTAACTGCTTCCTCTGCTTTGTCAGCGAAGCTATCAGGCCAAAGATTCTTATTAGCTATTAGCTGATCCTTTACATATTTATTAAGCTTGTTGTAATGTATTCTGTTTGGACTAGAAGGGTGTTGATTCATATTAATCCTGCACTTCCTTCTTTCAGAAATAAGTTCCATAGTCTTATCACTCAAAAAATTTTGTTTCATCTGTTCCCTTTTACCTAAAAGAGTACTGTTGGTTTCAAGAAAAGCCTGTTTAAACTGATCCCATTCTTTCTGAACTTCAGCAGTAAGCAAACCACGATTGTCAGAATGACTAAGTAGCCCATCATGGTATGCTTTGGCTATATCTGGATATCTGGATCTTTCAGACCTTCAGTGTTGAAGGTAATTTTCTTAACCTTAGCACAACATTTCTTAAGCTTCAGCTGCAAGACACTTTTGACCAGGTAATGGTCAGACCCAATTTCTGCTCCCTTGTATGATTTGGTATTCCCAACTGAACTGGTCCATTTACTGTTAATTAAAATATAATTTATCATATTCCTATGCAACCCATCAGGTGAAATCAACCTATATTTATAAATATACCGGTGATTTTAGTATGTATTAGTTATTCGTAAACCATTAAGTTTTCTTATTTGCAGGAGACGTTCCCCATTGCCATTGGAACTATCAATGCCAAAGGGACCTAAAACTCCTGCCCGAAGGTCAGAGTCAGTACCAACTTGATCATTGAAGTCACCTAGCACAAGAGAAATATCTCATTTATTCACAGAATTCAAAATATCATGAAGTTGTCTGTAAAACGAATCCTTCTTGTTCTCATCAGAGTCCTCTGTGGGGACATAACAACAGATGACATTCAAGTCTTTAATTTTAATCTTAAATTTGTTCTAAGAAATCTTTCATTAATTAAATCACATCCTAGAAGAGCATCACTGGCGTGTCTGTTGAGAAGCAAACCTACACTTTGGAGATGCTTTCCATCCTCTCTCCCTCAAAAGGTAAATTTGAAGTTATTTTTAAGTATCTCACCTTTATCTGTATATCTGGTCTCTTGCTAGACTAGAATATCTAGGTTATAGCGCTGGAATTCCTGCGTGAGGACATCAAGAGAATAATCTCTATGTAATATCCTCCCGATACACGTTCCTGCAGAGAGAAAATGATTAGTAGGATTTTTAAAGAAACTAGGTTTATTGAGATAGTTAGGGCAACAATATCAAACAGCCCCCTGATCGCAGGCATGGGGCAAAGACCTGTTCCTCCTCCGCTAAAGGTTGAAGTCACCCATGTTGGTAGGAACTTCAGGCACCACCTTTTCAAGTGGACTTTTTCAAGAGCCATATGGCTTGCCTGAGACACATTACTCCAGTTTAGGCTTGACGATGCCCAAATAGCTAAGTAAGGTTCAGGTACCTGCGATGGCCTCTGATTAGGATTATCCACCAGCTGATATAAGGTATCCCATGCCTCTGCTCACTTAGGGCTGGCAACCCAGAAAGCAAACAGAAAACACAGCGGCAGATTCTCGCTCAACAGAGGCCCACCAGTGCAGCAAATCCAGGATCCATGATCAAGCTCAAATCCATAAACCAATCCAGTAAGTATAAAAGGTCAGCACCAGTACCCTATGAAGTTGACCACTCCTCAGCAGGGTTGAAAAAAAAAAGAAAAAATGTGGCCATAGGTGACCAGATCAGTAGGCCATACTGAACTGGCAGCCCTCCCTTTCCCTTCCAGAAAAGAATATCTCTTTTGAAAGGTACTAACGGCCTGCACCACGAGAAGGCTGGGTCGGACATTGGGCGCTAGGCCTGGCCGGTTCTGTGCATCATCATTGGAGATTGGTACACAGCTCTCCCTCCAGTTTATGCTTAGCTACCATTTACAGACCAGACCAGACCCCTAATGTAGTCACATAGTGTCACTTCATTGAAGAAGGAGTGCTGCCTTTGCTCTAAAAAGCTTCTGAGTTTTCTCCTAAAAACTTTTGTTAACATGCAAATAGAAGGATAAACTTAAAAATTTTATTGCTCAATGACAGAGAATTTTAATTCATTTTAATTATATATTTTCTTTGTCACTAAAAATACCCATCTTCAGAAACTTTTATTTGATATATCGCTCATAAACATTGACCACATTTCACCCCCCCCCCCTTTTTTTTAGGGTTGGTGGTAGCCCATGGCATTGGAGACAATTACCGTTTGGAAAGGGGGAGAATAGTAGAGGGAATAATTTGAAGTAGTCTGCAATGGTAATTCTATGAGCTTTCATTTGACACATAACTCATAATTGTAGGCACTTGTATTTGGAAGAAGTAAAATAACAGATTTCACATTTTTCCCTTTTTTTAGAGGGTTGTGTTGGGTTGTTTTACCTCTGAGCAGCACTTTTTGCACACCATGGGCTAAATGGCCAGGTCACATGGACCCCGAAGGCTCAGAGAAGGTTGGGGGAGGGGACCCACTGGAACAGCTGTTGGGAGACAGATGGTAGCCTCCCGTCAAGGCCATCCATGCACAGGGTATGGCTCTAACGTGCACAGGGTATGGCTCTCCCGCACACGGGGCCACGGCTTAACGTCCCATCCGACGGACGGCGGCCTTTCCAAGCCCATCGGTGTCCCCTACTGACCGTGGGCAGGGCGGGGAATTTTGCGGAGATAAATCTCAACGCTGACCCAGCTGGGACTCGAACCTGGGAACTACAGATTACGAGCCTGGCGCGCTACCGACTGAGCCACCCCCGCCCCTTTTTTAGAGGAGGCAGGGGAAGAAAGCAAATGATGGTATATTTTTATTGTCCACATCACTATACATATCAGCTTTCATTTGACATACAATGTGTTTATGTACAAAAGATTTAGTAGAACAATCCTTTACATATTTTCCCCCTTAAGGGAAAAGGAACCATGGGGGAGTTTTATAACCTGTGACATTCCCTATGTCAGAAGGTTTCATTTAGCACATAGCCCATTACCTTTGGCTTTCACATTCCAAAGATATAGCAAAACAACTGTTTTCATATTTTCACCTTTTTTTGGGGGGGATAGAAACCATAGGGGGTAAAGTTTTATAGCCTATGGCACTCTTTGTGTTATAAGTTTTCATTTGACACAAATCATTAAGTTTGTCATAACATCATAACATTTGAAAGATGTGGACCACTGCTTTGATAAACACAAACTGACAAACCAACAAATGATGAGTGAAAATTAGTAGCAATATAGGCAAAAAATGCAACAAATATTTCCATAGGAAGGGAAACCACCTTTTACCTTTAAATATAGTATCATTAATTTCAGCATAAAACTGAAACATGCATAAAAAGCAGGAATTTTTTTTATCCTTTTTCCCTCTCATTTTGGTATATGCCTTGCTCTGGTTTGTTGTGAAAACTGCTGGCTAGCCAGATTTTTCTGACTTTTCCTACCCCTGCTGGTACCACATGTAAAGAGAGATAACAAATTGTATGTCTGACCTAATATGTTTCCTGTACTTCGAGGATTGCGATCTTATGATGATGCACTTTCATAAATTTGCGTGAAGTTTCAGCACTGTTGTAGAGTAGCAACATAAATTCATAAATGTTGTCACATAACTCTACAACACTTGTGTAACATGCTTTATAATCGTGTTCCAGTGTTCAAAATTAAAAGTGTAATTATTAAAATTAAAATCTGTAAATAAAATTAAACTGGTATTATTTACGGATTGGATTGATTAAGGCGGAAAATTCAGTTATCAGAATATCAGTTACTTAAAAACAGATTGTCGAAAAAATAAAATATTAAAAAAGCACTTAGATGATTTCTGTTTAGAGTATTTTATTTTATATCAAATGTTTTAAGCAATGTTTATTTTGCAAAAGTCTTAAACATTTTCAATGCCTCTAGATAAAAACTAGGAAGAAGAAAAAAGTTTTAATCTTCTACAGAATTACTTCTCTACAATATATGTGTAAGATATAGGTAGCTGGTTAAAAAGCTTGGACATTTTCAGTATTCGTGTGATGGAGATTGTCTCTCATCGCATCCAGCAATGGTTGTATGGTGTTCTTTAATGAAGACACAAAGTGCTGTGAAGCATTCTTTGTGTAAGAACGGCGAAAGAGACGACGAGAGACAGCCTATCCATTCATCAGTCACGTTCCTTTGGCACGAGACAGCATCTAAAGGGTTTCATCTGGCCATGCGCACACTCACTGAAACATAGCATGCAGCATCATAAGCATCTCTGGCCTCCGAAGTAAATCACACAACTCAGTCTATCGCACCAATGTCAAGGTTTAAAAGATAATGACTCTGCACTTTTTCTTTGTGTTACGGCTCTCTTTTCACATAGGAAGGAACTTCTCAATTTGAACAAGGAACTTCTCAATTTGTCTCCATTTCAGCAAACATCAAAGTGCTGACTGTTGGAGGAGGAGGAGGAGGCACTAATATTGCTGATAAGATGTGTTTTGTTCCCGAATTTTCCTGTCTTATTCATCACAACTTACGACTTCGGAAAGAGTGCCATTAGCAACGTTACTTTTTTCCCTCTTTTTGGGGCGTTAAATAACAAGGAAATGTCAAAGGTTATTTTAAACGTTTCCTTGGAATTTTTTTATGGCTGTACTAAGTGGATGGAGTGATTGAAATTAGTAGCATTATTTCTCATGAACATTAATAATGAAATAATTTATTTATTATAACTAGTGGTACTTCGAAGGATAGTCAATAAGTACGAGTAAATTGATATTTATCTTAAAATTAGTTGTTATCCATTGATAAGGTTAGCTATATTGTCATATCAACAGAGGTAACTGTTTCATTATTAATCATTTTATTTCGGTAAGTCACAGCCACCTAGAGAAAATCAGACCCAGAGAGCTGTAGAACAAAAGAAGGAAAATAATAATGTGTAAAATTTTATGTTAATTTATCGTAAAACCAATTTTTTTAAAATAGCCTAAACAGAAAAAACATTTTAATTTTATTCAAATATTATTAAATATTCTAAACTTAACCGATAAATTTTTAGAGATACAAACAAGCCGTAGAGTAGACTCTCTCTTATCTGGTCTCGGCTCAACCGGCCTCCGCTTTAACCGGTAGTTCCAAGAAGCGGAAGTAAGTCGCCGCTTGTTTTGTTTATTTGTTTCAGTTCCAAGAAGCAGAATCAAGTCTCCGCGTGTTTTGTTTATAGTACAGTCGCTCAAAAAAGTATCCGAACACTATGGTTGATTACAGAGCTCAGAAAAAATGTCTGGCAACGATTTTTTTAGAAATTAGTGATCTGGCAACCTTCGTGTCACATGACGCGAAGGTTGCAGATCACTAATTTCTAAAAAAATCGTTGCCAGACATTTTCTGTGACACGAAGGTTGCCAGATCACTAATTTCTAAAAAAACGTTGCCAGACATTTTCTGTGACACGAAGGTTGCCAGATCACTAATTTGTAAAAAATCGTTGCCAGACATTTTCTGTGACACGAAGGTTGCCAGATCACTAATTTCTAAAAAAATCGTTGCCAGACATTTTCTGTGACACGAAGGTTGCCAGATCACTAATGTCTAAAAAAATCGTTGCCAGACATTTTCTGTGACACGAAGGTTGCCAGATCACTAATTTCTAAAAAAATCGTTGCCAGACATTTTCTGTGACACGAAGGTTGCCAGATCATTAATGTCTAAAAAAATCGTTGCCAGACATTTTCTGTGACACGAAGGTTGCCAGATCACTAATTTCTAAAAAAATCGTTGCCAGACATTTTCTATGACACGAAGGTTGCCAGATCACTAATTTCTAAAAAAATCGTTGCCAGACATTTTATGTGACACGAAGGTTGCCAGATCACTAATTTCTAAAAAAATCGTTGCCAGACATTTTCTGTGACACGAAGGTTGCCAGATCACTAATGTCTAAAAAAATCGTTGCCAGACATTTTCTGTGACACGAAGGTTGCCAGATCACTAATTTCTAAAAAAATCGTTGCCAGACATTTTCTGTGACACGAAGGTTGCCAGATCACTAATGTCTAAAAAAATCGTTGCCAGACATTTTCTGTGACACGAAGGTTGCCAGATCACTAATTTCTAAAAAAATCGTTGCCAGACATTTTCTGTGACACGAAGGTTGCCAGATCACTAATTTCTAAAAAAATCGTTGCCAGACATTTTCTATGACACGAAGGTTGCCAGATCACTAATTTCTAAAAAAATCGTTGCCAGACATTTTATGTGACACGAAGGTTGCCAGATCACTAATTTCTAAAAAAATCGTTGCCAGACATTTTCTGTGACACGAAGGTTGCCAGATCACTAATGTCTAAAAAAATCGTTGCCAGACATTTTCTGTGACACGAAGGTTGCCAGATCACTAATTTCTAAAAAAATCGCTGCCAGACATTTTCTGTGACACGAAGGTTGCCAGATCACTAATTTCTAAAAAAATCGTTGCCAGACATTTTCTGTGACACGAAGGTTGCCAGATCACTAAATTCTAAAAAAATCGTTGCCAGACATTTTCTGTGACACGAAGGTTGCCAGATCACTAATTTCTAAAAATATCGTTGCCAGACATTTTTTCTGAACTCTGTAATCAACCATAGTGTTCGGATACTTTTTGAGCGACTGTACAGTACATATTTACTTCAGTTCCTTTTTGTGAATATTACAGTGTACAGTGTACTGTGCATATATAGAAGTGCGTGTTGTGATCTATTAATTATTGTGTGGTACAAAATAAGTGAACGTAAGCGTAATGTCGTTACGCTGGAGATGAAATTAAAAGCGTTAGAAAGTATTGACAAAGGTGATCCAGTAAAGCATGTTTGTGATGAACTGGTGTTGGGAAAAGCACGGTAAATGACTGGAGAAGGAATAGAAAATCTTTACAAGATTTTTGCACTCAAGTCGCGTCTGAAAAAACGTTTTCTTCTCGGTGCACTCTTAAAAAGCCGAAAAATAAAATTGTCGACGATGCACTTTGGTTATGGTTCATGGCAAGAGCTTCGAAATGGAAACCAATCAGTGGACCAATTTTGAAAAAGCAATTAATCCTGCATTCTAAATTTGATAATGGAGAAATTTTTCAGCAAGCGAGGAATACATACAAAAGACGTACAAAAATACATACATACAAAAAAGGAATACATACAAAAGACGTTATTCTGTGCATTTGATTAGATTTAAAGAATTCAAGGTTTCCTACTATTTAAATATACTTTTAGGAAAAATTTTATTTAATGAAGATATTTTATTCAATAATATTACTAATATTCCAATAATATTACTAATTTCTCTCAAGTTTGTTCTCTTTTAAAAACGGAAGGTACTCCCTTACACAAAAAAGGAGATAGATAAAAAGCTCTGTTGTTCTCTTCCTGGTTTCTCATACGACATAAAAACTTACACAGGGACATTGCCTTTGATTTAGTAATCAGATACGCCAATCACTTGATAAAATATGAGTTTTTATTTCATTCTACAGGATTAAGTGAAATTAGCAAATTCCTTTTTTATTACTTTTGATAAATCAATTGAAGCAGCAGAACTACCAGTAATTTTATAAATAAATGAAATATTTATTTTATATCTTGCTTTTTAAATACAGTAATCCATATGAAATTGAAACAATCCAGAGTGTACCATTCTGGTACGTCTAAAATTCAGTAATACAGTAGACTCTGTTATTAGGTTTCGGCTCAACCGGTCTCCGCTTTAACCGGTTGTTCCAAGAAGCGGAAGCAAGTTGCCGCGTGTTTTGTTTATAGTACAGTACATATTTGCTTCAGTTTGCTTCAGTTTCTCTTTGTGAATATTACAGTGTACAATGTACAGTCGCTCGCTTTTTGAGGGACTGTACTGTGCGTATACAGGAGTGTGTGTTGTGATCCATTAATTTTTGTGTGGTACAAAATGAGTGGGTGCAAACGTAAGCGTAATGTCGTTACGATGGAGATGAAATTAAAAACGTTAGAACGTATTGACAAAGGTAATCCAGTAAAGTATATTTGTCATGAACTAGGTGTTGGTAAAAGCACTGTAAATGACTGGAGAAGGAATAGTAAACCTTTACAAGATTTTTGCAAAGTCGAGTCACAAAAAACTCTTTCTTCTCGGTGCACTCTTAAAAAACAGAAAAATGAAAATGATGCATTTTGGTCATGGCTCATGCAAGAGCGTCGAAAAGAAACGCCAATCAGTGGGCCAATCTTGAAAGAAAAAGCATTAATCCTTCATTCTAAAATCGATAATGGGGGAGATTTTGCAGCAAGCGAGGGATGGCTTTCTCGCTGGAAAAACGGCATGGTGTTTATCATTATATTGGTATTTGTGGTGAGAAATTGTCAGCTGATCCTTTAGCAACAAAGGAATTTTTAGGAAAACTTTTAGTGCTTATTGAAGAAGAAGGTCTATGCGCAGAACAAATCTACAATGTAGATGAGACAAGGTTAAATTTTAAACTTCTTCCAACGAAAACGTTTGTGACAGCGCAAGAAACCTCAGCATCAAAATTTGAAACAAACAAAGAATCACTGTGGCTGTGTGTATAAATGTTACAGGTACGCACAAACGTCCTCTTTTCGTAACTGGGCAATCAGCAAAACCCGAGCATTCAAGTATTTAAATTTAGTTGCTGTGCCAGTTTACTACAAAGCTCAAAAGTCTGCT